>CM060940.1:829087890-829595948 GCA_030765085.1 Allium cepa | reverse complement strand
CATCCAAACCATAGAAATCACATTAAAATAGTTATATATAGACCGCGGTGCCTGTATATAATTTTCTATCCTATGGTCAAGTGATACGGATATTTATCATTTCAATCCGCAATTTAAAAATAAAACTTTGCGGTTTTATCATTTCAAACCACAATCCCGAAAAATGAAATATGCATGATAAATTTGCAAATTTAATGATATGCAATAAACATTCATTCATCAACAACATCCATCATCCAATCGCAACCATCAACCAATTTCAATCAATAACAGTATATATCTATGAACATATACAACAGGTAATAACTGTCAGTTTTTTCCCAAATTAAATTTATCAACTATTTATCTAACAGTTTACTCAATAATAATTTACATAACTGTTAACTAGCAGTTCTTATGCAAACAATAATTTCTAACAGCCAATTAATATGCAATCAATCAATTTAAATTAACAGCTAAATTCAAAAAAATGCAATTCAACAGATATGGATGAAATAACATGCCCAAAAGCTCATAAATAAATTTCTATTCATTTCTAAAATTTATTTAACAAACATAAAAGCTTCTAGTAATTGTGAGTGGGTTAAAACACTCACCTTTGGAATTTAAATTGAATTTAAACCCGATTTAAACCCAAAAATTCGCCCGTCTCAGAATTTGTCCAAACCAGCGTCATCAAGTCCGGAATTAAATTACGATCCTAACGCAAAAAAAATCGTGTGAATCCGAATTCGTATGAGAAAGTTATTGGATAAAACGTGATCGAAATTCAAATTTAAATTAAAACAAAACAAACCACTCATAAACTGCCACGTCATCCCTGCATCATCCTCTCTACCTCACAGAACGCGGCTACAGGAACACGAGACCCCAACACCACCTACAGCCGCACCTTTGACCGCCTCCCCTGGCCACCACCGGCCGCCATTCGCCTCGGCACCATGGCCGTTGACTCCGCCTTGACCCCTGCTATCGGCCGCCCCCATCCCGGTTGCCTGAAATGGCCGCCGCCGCCGCCTAGAAATAGGGTTTCGAAACCCTAAAACGCCAAATTTGACCACCACCGGTCACTAAACTCCACCAGACCAACGTCGTTGAACTCCCCACAAGAATCTCCACCAAACCCATATCTTGATTTTGCCGATTTGATGAAAAATCAAAAACCCCTAAATCAAACCTTAGGGTTTTCGAATTTCTGACCTTTGACTGAGTTTCCAGGACGATTCGAGCATCGATTGCAAAAACAGATGTCACATATAGATTCGTATTGAAGAAATCTACAACATATAAATTTTTGGGAATTTTCTGAAGACTTTGAATTTTCACTTTGTTTTGCAATTTGAAATTGGATCTGAGGAGCATCCATTGAGGAAGAAAGAATGGTTGAAGAATGAACGTACAGCATAAGCAAATAAAATGGGGCTAGGGTTTATAGCCATGCTTATATAGGTAGGCTAGAGATAGAGAAGATGGACTGGATAAGCGAACGTACGGAATAAAACACGGCCCAAAAAGCCCGCTATGCCTCCGGAATCGAATTTGTTAAAACTATATATCCAAATAGGTGTTTTAAAATATTCTGAACGCGATGGAAAAAGTTTCACGTCCAAATTTGGTCGTATGAAGAAGTTATGCTGAAAACAAGATTTCCAAATTGATTTCAAATTGATTTTAATAAAATTGATTTCAAGGCGTTTATCGTCCGTACGATCAAACGACAAGTCCGATCGATACGAAATTTGAAATCCTATAATAATTCACCGATACGGATCCGATGAAACTGGTTTCGTCGAAATCCGAGTCCGTGACAAAAATGGCTATTTTTAATATTATTAAATCAATTAAATAAATCATAAAAATCAATTTTTATGTTTCAACTCCTATTATTGGCCAAATTTCATTACTTAGATAGTTCAATTAATCCCAATAAATTTAACAAGCTTGGATGTGAGTAAAAATTTATAGGTATATAAATTTGCAATTTTAATTCCTGCACTTTCTTATTAATTGGGAATTATAAATTTATTCTCACAAATTACCTAATCTTATACTTATACACTCTCATCTTAAACCAAATTAAATAAATAACTTGATTTCCATCTCAACTTACTTTTAATTGCAGTTAACCCTTTTCACCGTAATTAAAATTCCAAATTATAAATAAATTTTTATTCCCATTCCCTTAATTTTCTTAACTATTTATTTATTCAAATTTTCAATATTCAACATAAATAGTTTGGTTAAGTTCATTTATTTACCTTCTTCCTATGATTCACAGTTATGGATGTCAATATGATGAAGTTTACATTAGTTAAGATTTCACTCAATTGTTCTCTAAGTCAAATGTTTACAGCTTTCATTTAACTTTAATAACGTACTAATTTACGTTAAATTCCATTTTTAAATGAAGTAATTACCATTCGTTGAATCAAATACTCAATTCATAAATAAAGTCTTGTTTTCAAAAAGTTATATCACAAATGGTCAACTGAAATTTGAATAAGCTTTACTAAATTCTATGGTATTAAATGTTGCCATAAATCCAAATTGCCATGTCTTAAATCCAAATTACTAATTAAGTCTTGATTCCTTTATTATTCCTTTGGTTTTCAAATAAGTTTTTTTTTTTTATGATGAATGTGAATTCAAATGAACAATGGAAACCCATTCCCATTTGATTTCACTATTCCGTTAAATATCTTCATATTCCAGCTAAATCAACTAACGTATGAATTAGCTATTTCAATCTTCATTAAATTGCGGTTTTTATACAATAGAAATTAAATCCCCTTTAACATATAAATAAAGGTTGATACCCATCTATTTACATTATATCACACTTGTGCTTCTATTTAGCTTTGTATAAATGTATGAATGCGGAGTCTTGCCTATTAACGTATTAAATAAGCCTTAAAATCAATTAATGCCCCTCCTTAGTTTAACCTCTTTTTATCCGTATTTATTTTTAGAGTAACCCTTGGATTAAATTCCCCAAATCACCAATTCAATTAATCATACCTTTCAATCCAAATGTAAATCTTCCACCTTTGAATTCTTATATTAAATGAATTTTATTCTAGGCAATATTTTTTTTTACAAATGTTTACTAATTCCACATTTATAGGTTTCTTAAATTTTACTCCATCTAAAGGTGACCCATTTTTATTTCATTTCTATTCAATATATATTCATTTTATCCCATTCATTTGGTTACTGCGTTGAAATCTATTTATTACTAATACTAACGTTATTTTCATTAATTAAAATTGGATTCCAAATTTTTATTCAATACTCTGAAAAATAACTTACATATAAATCAAATCCTTTTTATACTTAATTCAAATTGGATTATATTCCAATTCCTATAACTAGGCCTTAAGTCACCATTTTACATAGTTTTAATTTAGCGTTTATTTAAATCTTCGTTTATCGTTTAGAATTTCTACTAAATTGAAATGCACAACTTATGAACTTTAACCAATTTAGTCCACCTAATAAATTTTCAAATGTTTGTGTGTATGTAATCCAATTCAGTTATTGTTACATTAATACCATTAAACCAACAAATTAAGACTTATAACTACAACACAACTTTCAGTTATTTTCAAATCTATATCATATAACCTTCTAAATCTCTACCTGTAATTACAGTTACTATCTAACTCCTACATTCATCCTTTTAAAAATCCTAAGACTTTAATTTTATACTGGATTAAATTAGCAAACATATAAATTAAATTTATAAAAAAATCATAAATTTATCAGGTCGTTACAATCTCCCCCACTCAAAACTTTTCGTCCCCGAAAAGTAAAGAAGGGAGGAGGAAGAATAAACAGTACTTTTTATTTCAATTTTTAATTTATAAACAATATTTTCCTGGATTAATCCTCCTAAATGAAATATTCCTGTTTTATAATCATTATATCCTTTAATACTTGAGTTATTAAAGTTGGAAAAATATTTTAACAAAATTCTAAGTCCAAAATTTTCGAAAATTTTTGGCAGAGTCTCCTTTGTACGGAGGGACTCTGGAGAAAATATAATATCCAAATATACAAGTATATTACATATATAATCAAAATATTATATCCCAACACGGGAAAAATATATAAAATATCGCTTTAAACGTAATCCGAAAACGTACCTATTGTCGGGCAATATACGCTTTATTATTTTGGAACCAACAGCAGTAGCAGTTGCTTCCAACACCTGTATTCACTTATAAAATCTAAAAGGTTAAATATTTATTTTACAGTGAAAGGTTTAGGTGGATTCAATCATTCATATCCAATCAAATGCAACAACCACAATTTTTTTCTCAACAGCACACACCACATTCAACAAACAATCATTTAATCAAACAACAATTAGTTGTTCGGGTTCAAATTCTGAAGTTGTACGAATGAAGAATAACTATCAAGTACATCCGTTGCTCAACAGCCTAAGATGGAACAAAGATAGATTATTTGTAAATCTAACAACTCCATAATTCCTTACCCAACAACATACATCAACCAACAATTCAAATCAACACCAAAATATCTCATTATACATTTATTTCATAATTCAGTGTTTTGATTTTTCTTTCCTTCATTTATGAGGGATTTCTTTGTTTCTTACAAGTTTATTTTCCAATTATCACCAAATTCATTATATTTGTATTTCCTTTTTATTACTTAAGTTTCCTTTTATTACTTAAGTTTATAAAATAAATTCTCATTAATAACAGCAATTTATTGAATACCTTTATTGCTTCAAGCTTTACTTGCAAGATTTTCTTTTACATATTCTTACTAACATTTCAACTTTTATTTTATGGTAAGTTATATATATTTTAAGAATGTAAGTGACAATTTACATGTTTCTTCTTAATTCCTTTAATTAATATATATATATTTGTTACTTACCTTTAATCTCATTCATTTATTTAATGTGGAGGTTTCCATTATATTGGAATAGAGGAAATTAAAACATACTTAAGTTAATAATCCTACAATCAATTCTTATTTAGAATTTCATTTTATTTACTTTAAGTTCATATCACCTATTAGTAATTCTTAACTTAATTTTTTTTTTTTAGTAAAATTTCAATCATAACTTAAGTTTATACCATTAAATTCTTATTTATACAGTCGTTTATTGAATACTTCAATTTTTCCTAAATTCCTACTTGTAAAATATTCAATTCTAGTTTCTTATTTAACATTTCAACTTTTATATTTGGGTAAGTTATTTATGTTAAAGAAATTGCAATTGAACTTATACAAGTTAAATCTCCATTCTTTAATTCAATTCAATGTTAATCCTTATTACTATTCTCTCTCCTACGTATTCACTTTCTCTTTATATCCTTGCAATAATTCTCTTAATTAAATTAGAGGTTTTAATTTATTTATTACTTAACCCCTTTTTTTTTCACTAACATAATTTTAAACAATTTATTAATGGAAATTTAAGAATTTAATACCGGGTCAAATTTCAAAATTACTTTAAAATAATAGATAATATAATTTCTTACAACTCTTATATCTCCAATTATCTTTAAACAATTAAAATTTCAAATAAATTCAAAACAATTCTGTAGTAGTATTTACTACAGCGGCCTTTCCCCTTCGAAACTCGAAAATGAAAGTCGATGATGCGGCCGTCATCACCGAATTTATTTTCCAGCGACGGAGAGAAAAGTACATAATTTATTTCCCCAAAATCTTCTTTTAAAACAAATTTCCCGAATTTAAAACGGAATATTCATATCGGAAAACATATATATGACAATATTATTATACTTCCAAATTATACTTTTTATATAAGAAATTTCTTATAAACCAAATCATTATTTTTCATAAATTCTTTGAAAGCACATTTCAAAAATCCCGGACTTAAGTTCTAAAATCTCCCATTTGATTTATCATAATTTCAACTTAGCTTCAGTTATTATAAATATTTTTATTGCCTAACATCCAATCTATAGCAACCAAATATATATATCTTTATAAAATATTTTTATATATAGAAAATATGATAGGCAAAATTATTTCATTCACCTATATTAAAAACTAATATTATGTCGGCCTGTCCTATTAAGTGTTTAGAAATCCCTATTGATGGCATAGCGTCCCATGCATCAACCAGAATTTATAAATACAAAGCGGAACAGATTAACACAATATCAAAAATTTTTATTAATACTAACAAGTACGCTCTCTCATATATACACTCAGCGACTCCCATAGGATATTTCTACCCTATTAACAAAGAGTCAAACCCCACAAAGCCAAGGTTTATCGCTAAACCAAAGCTCTGATACCAACTGTAACATCCCGCCTTTTCGCACACTTTAAACGACACACGTGCCGATTCAAAGCATACGCAAGGGAGGAGTGTTATGGGGTAAATAAGAAAAATAGAGAAGAAATAAAACGAAAATAGAATCTCACAGCGGAAGGATAAAATATAGTAACAAGTATACAGTTCATAAACAGTTTACAAAAGCTTGATTTTTCTTATACAATGAATATCAGAGTTACACATACCAAATACAACAATGCAGCGGAATAGAAAGAGTGTGTAGTGCAATACTATATATAAAATAATACTGAATCTTCGTCTTCGTCCTCCAAAGCTAAAACCTGCTATCCTGAAACGCTCGGACTGACCCGAGCGAATTTGAAAAGACAAAAACACTCGAGTCAGACTAGAATATCTTATGTGAGTTAAATAAACAGAAATAAATATGAGTACAGTAACTCAAGAGATGCTCGGGATTTACATCTCCTAAGGATCCGTTAAACTATTTACTATGTAGTATATTGCGTTATTATAATAGTGTCTATTTATAAAATAAACTTACTTTTTAATAGCGTTAAGGGGTTACCCATATAGCCCTTAACACGTAATAGTCCCAGTAGTCCATCCAATATCATAGTCCCTCCTGATCGGGAAGCCACTAGAGGATACCACACGGGCTACGGGAGAAAACCAAACTCGTACAAGGCGCGATAGGGTAGGTGACACGGCACAACTAGGCAATGCCAGGGTAGATATACCAATTACGCTTCCGGGCCGATGGTAACGCGAAGCCGCAGCAACCGCCCACCTCGAAACAACTCCCCAAATCAAAAAAATAGAAGTGGCCACTGAATCAATCCAAAGTCATAGTATAATATCGAAGAGGAGTGTCCGATCAGAGGAATGACCTCATTAACCCGTCGATCGCTCCTGTTTTAGCCACCTTATGCCAACTCACGGGAGTCGGGTCCACGTATTTACCTTACAGGAATCGTCGCCACCAACCTACTTCATTCTGGAATCTCCACCGCGTACACGGTTAGTCAAAGTGGTTTTCGGTATCGACAGAGAGTATGTCCATATCCGATCCCGGTCTCTTTGCCAACCCATCGTTATTATAACACCGCGGTTATTTAAAACAGTTTATACTTTTAAAACCAGAATATAATCCATTTCAAAACCATAATATTACGATATCATTCCAAAACCCAAAACCATATTTTACCACTTATCCCAAATATAATTTCTTTCCAATAATAAAAAGGCTTTAACTTCATAATATCTGAAAATCGAATATTTTCAAAGCATAATATTTTTGGAAATCCATAATTTCAAACCATAACTTTTAAAACTCAAATGGTTTGGATATTCAACGGTATATGAATTTCAAGGGCTTAACTTTACTGTCACTTTGTAAAGAAATAAGTTATATGGCTTTATGGAAATATTTCTTTATATAAAGTTAAGACCATAATTTAGATATCACTCTTAAGTTCCAAAACCATTTCAATTTCCATATATATAAATCCATTGGAGTATTAATATTCAAAAACTAAAATTGGAATATATTCTTTCAACAAATTAAATGTTTTATTATTTAGTTTGAATATTCACATAAATCCTTAAACAACTCCAATTTCTAGTAATAAAACATATGTATTTTTCGATTCCAATTTATATTAGAATATTTTTCCAATTCAAATTCATATTAGAATATTCATTTCAATTTTTTTCTTGGGAAAAATCCAATTATAAATATCATATCTTAAATTTCCAAACTTAACATTTAAACATATGATATAAATTTATCCAACTCCATTTTCTAAATTTTCTTCCATTTTACTAAGGGAATTTATACACCTTTTTATTTCAAAATTTCCAACTTTTCATGTACATAAATACGGAAGAAAAATATTTATACAGTATAAAATTTAAGATTATTATAAACCGTATTCCATCCAAACCATAGAAATCACATTAAAATAGTTATATATAGACCGCGGTGCCTGTATATAATTTTCTATCCTATGGTCAAGTGATACGGATATTTATCATTTCAATCCGCAATTTAAAAATAAAACTTTACGGTTTTATCATTTCAAACCACAATCCCGAAAAATGAAATATGCATGATAAATTTGCAAATTTAATGATATGCAATAAACATTCATTCATCAACAACATCCATCATCCAATCGCAACCATCAACCAATTTCAATCAATAACAGTATATATCTATGAACATATACAACAGGTAATAACTGTCAGTTTTTTCCCAAATTAAATTTATCAACTATTTATCTAACAGTTTACTCAATAATAATTTACATAACTGTTAACTAGCAGTTCTTATGCAAACAATAATTTCTAACAGCCAATTAATATGCAATCAATCAATTTAAATTAACAGCTAAATTCAAAAAAATGCAATTCAACAGATATGGATGAAATAACATGCCCAAAAGCTCATAAATAAATTTCTATTCATTTCTAAAATTTATTTAACAAACATAAAAGCTTCTAGTAATTGTGAGTGGGTTAAAACACTCACCTTTGGAATTTAAATTGAATTTAAACCCGATTTAAACCCAAAAATTCGCCCGTCTCAGAATTTGTCCAAACCAGCGTCATCAAGTCCGGAATTAAATTACGATCCTAACGCAAAAAAAATCGTGTGAATCCGAATTCGTATGAGAAAGTTATTGGATAAAACGTGATCGAAATTCAAATTTAAATTAAAACAAAACAAACCACTCATAAACTGCCACGTCATCCCTGCATCATCCTCTCTACCTCACAGAACGCGGCTACAGGAACACGAGACCCCAACACCACCTACAGCCGCACCTTTGACCGCCTCCCCTGGCCACCACCGGCCGCCATTCGCCTCGGCACCATGGCCGTTGACTCCGCCTTGACCCCTGCTATCGGCCGCCCCCATCCCGGTTGCCTGAAATGGCCGCCGCCGCCGCCTAGAAATAGGGTTTCGAAACCCTAAAACGCCAAATTTGACCACCACCGGTCACTAAACTCCACCAGACCAACGTCGTTGAACTCCCCACAAGAATCTCCACCAAACCCATATCTTGATTTTGCCGATTTGATGAAAAATCAAAAACCCCTAAATCAAACCTTAGGGTTTTCGAATTTCTGACCTTTGACTGAGTTTCCAGGACGATTCGAGCATCGATTGCAAAAACAGATGTCACATATAGATTCGTATTGAAGAAATCTACAACATATAAATTTTTGGGAATTTTCTGAAGACTTTGAATTTTCACTTTGTTTTGCAATTTGAAATTGGATCTGAGGAGCATCCATTGAGGAAGAAAGAATGGTTGAAGAATGAACGTACAACATAAGCAAATAAAATGGGGCTAGGGTTTATAGCCATGCTTATATAGGTAGGCTAGAGATAGAGAAGATGGACTGGATAAGCGAACGTACGGAATAAAACACGGCCCAAAAAGCCCGCTATGCCTCCGGAATCGAATTTGTTAAAACTATATATCCAAATAGGTGTTTTAAAATATTCTGAACGCGATGGAAAAAGTTTCACGTCCAAATTTGGTCGTATGAAGAAGTTATGCTGAAAACAAGATTTCCAAATTGATTTCAAATTGATTTTAATAAAATTGATTTCAAGGCGTTTATCGTCCGTACGATCAAACGACAAGTCCGATCGATACGAAATTTGAAATCCTATAATAATTCACCGATACGGATCCGATGAAACTGGTTTCGTCGAAATCCGAGTCCGTGACAAAAATGGCTATTTTTAATATTATTAAATCAATTAAATAAATCATAAAAATCAATTTTTATGTTTCAACTCCTATTATTGGCCAAATTTCATTACTTAGATAGTTCAATTAATCCCAATAAATTTAACAAGCTTGGATGTGAGTAAAAATTTATAGGTATATAAATTTGCAATTTTAATTCCTGCACTTTCTTATTAATTGGGAATTATAAATTTATTCTCACAAATTACCTAATCTTATACTTATACACTCTCATCTTAAACCAAATTAAATAAATAACTTGATTTCCATCTCAACTTACTTTTAATTGCAGTTAACCCTTTTCACCGTAATTAAAATTCTAAATTATAAATAAATTTTTATTCCCATTCCCTTAATTTTCTTAACTATTTATTTATTCAAATTTTCAATATTCAACATAAATAGTTTGGTTAAGTTCATTTATTTACCTTCTTCCTATGATTCACAGTTATGGATGTCAATATGATGAAGTTTACATTAGTTAAGATTTCACTCAATTGTTCTCTAAGTCAAATGTTTACAGCTTTCATTTAACTTTAATAACGTACTAATTTACGTTAAATTCCATTTTTAAATGAAGTAATTACCATTCGTTGAATCAAATACTCAATTCATAAATAAAGTCTTGTTTTCAAAAAGTTATATCACAAATGGTCAACTGAAATTTGAATAAGCTTTACTAAATTCTATGGTATTAAATGTTGCCATAAATCCAAATTGCCATGTCTTAAATCCAAATTACTAATTAAGTCTTGATTCCTTTATTATTCCTTTGGTTTTCAAATAAGTTTTTTTTTTTTTTATGATGAATGTGAATTCAAATGAACAATGGAAACCCATTCCCATTTGATTTCACTATTCCGTTAAATATCTTCATATTCCAGCTAAATCAACTAACGTATGAATTAGCTATTTCAATCTTCATTAAATTGCGGTTTTTATACAATAGAAATTAAATCCCCTTTAACATATAAATAAAGGTTGATACCCATCTATTTACATTATATCACACTTGTGCTTCTATTTAGCTTTGTATAAATGTATGAATGCGGAGTCTTGCCTATTAACGTATTAAATAAGCCTTAAAATCAATTAATGCCCCTCCTTAGTTTAACCTCTTTTTATCCGTATTTATTTTTAGAGTAACCCTTGGATTAAATTCCCCAAATCACCAATTCAATTAATCATACCTTTCAATCCAAATGTAAATCTTCCACCTTTGAATTCTTATATTAAATGAATTTTATTCTAGGCAATATTTTTTTTTACAAATGTTTACTAATTCCACATTTATAGGTTTCTTAAATTTTACTCCATCTAAAGGTGACCCATTTTTATTTCATTTCTATTCAATATATATTCATTTTATCCCATTCATTTGGTTACTGCGTTGAAATCTATTTATTACTAATACTAACGTTATTTTCATTAATTAAAATTGGATTCCAAATTTTTATTCAATACTCTGAAAAATAACTTACATATAAATCAAATCCTTTTTATACTTAATTCAAATTGGATTATATTCCAATTCCTATAACTAGGCCTTAAGTCACCATTTTACATAGTTTTAATTTAGCGTTTATTTAAATCTTCGTTTATCGTTTAGAATTTCTACTAAATTGAAATGCACAACTTATGAACTTTAACCAATTTAGTCCACCTAATAAATTTTCAAATGTTTGTGTGTATGTAATCCAATTCAGTTATTGTTACATTAATACCATTAAACCAACAAATTAAGACTTATAACTACAACACAACTTTCAGTTATTTTCAAATCTATATCATATAACCTTCTAAATCTCTACCTGTAATTACAGTTACTATCTAACTCCTACATTCATCCTTTTAAAAATCCTAAGACTTTAATTTTATACTGGATTAAATTAGCAAACATATAAATTAAATTTATAAAAAAATCATAAATTTATCAGGTCGTTACAAATTTAAAGCTATCTTCTTTGTAAGCTAAAGCCTTAGACAAGGTTGATGCCTATCCACTGAATGCCAAAGCCTAAAAATACAGATCAAAACCCACAAAGGTTATACCCACAGCCTTCGATAAGGTTGAAACCTCCATTTTCGCTTGGTAACCCAAACCCAAGCCAATCAATAGCTTTATGCCTCCAACTAGGTCGAAACCTATCTAAGAGAACCTAATTCAGGGTATTCCAATCGAATCGAAGGAAGGCTTTCGAGAGAAACCATACCTACTCAACTGGATCGAAAGGTCATTTAACACAGAAACCGATCCTTTCGACTATACATAGTCGGAAGGCCTGCTTGAGGAATAATATTAAATAAAGCCTAATCGAAAGGCAATTCTAAAAGGATCCATACCTTCTTTTCTGCACTACTTATGTAAAGGATTTTTCAAATTACTTAGCATCATTTTGGGGTGTTAACAAGAAATCTTGTTAACAGATACCTATACTTTTGGAGGGTTATATAACATTAAAAATCCATATGACTTGTGTTTCTTATGCTGATTTACCAAACTGGTCCAGGATTTATTTCCTTATAATGTTCGGGTCGGCTTGAGCATATTTTTAGATTTAGGTATGGATGCTTTAGAACTTTAGGAGATGAGATAGGTGCCTCCAAGACGTATCCATGTATTTTATTTTCCGTTGCATTTCTTGTTTTGCATTTATCAATTTTACGAGGACAGGCTATGATAACTATCCAAGCTGATAATAGATTAGAGTACTTTGATTTATATCTATATAAACTTTTCTTTTATAAAGATCTATCGTATGTTATATATTACTCGTCGAGATATGAGATTTTGTTCCATATTTCCCTTCCTTTCACCCCAACATCCGTCTTTCCGACAGTCGGATGCTGGGCATGTAAATACTATAGATTTATTAGTATTGACTTTTAAGGGTCGAAAAGGCCAGTCGTTACATGTGGTATCAGAGTTTAGGTTGGGCATACATCTAGGCCTTGGTGGGGTAAACTCATTAGAGATAGGCTTAGTAACACCTAGAATGATTTTGAGTGCATTATATATAAGAGTGCGTATTTATTGGCACTATAAAAATGTATTATATTGTGTTGATTGGTTTATTGAGTGGTTTACGAATTTTGGTTGATGCGCCTGATCAATATTATCAAAAGGGAAATTCTAAACATTTGAAAAGTCAAATCAACATAGTATTTTTTTGAAATTGGTAAACGAAATAATTTTACCTAATATTATATTTTATATATAAAAGGATAATTTTAAAAAATGGATGTGGTATTTTTGTGTGTCTGGTTGTTAAGAGATAATGATATTTAGTTATTTTCATTATTGAATGGTTTATTTATACTCGGTCGATTTATGAGCATTATTTATTTAATTTTGATAAAATACGAACACCTTGTGAATTTATTTTCACGATTTGACTGTAAGTTGTTCGTTAATAATATAGGTTTAACAAGTAGATTTTGAAAAAGAAGACATATATAATGTTGATTTTACATATATGGTTTATAAAATGTTTTTTATTAATACGGAAGATTTTTTTTGAGAATTTAAATTCCGATGTAGTTGAAAAAGATTTCACACGATTTTTAAAAAGGTAATAACAGCATTACTTGGAAGTATCTACAAGTATAAAACGGTTTTAAAAGAAAATTTTTAGTAAGGTGCATTTTCTTTGGATAGTTTAGGGAATGAGTCCAGATTTGTATATGATGATCTTAATAATCTTCTAAGTGACGATTGGATGTTTGCTTAGACAAATATTTAAAGAGGATGTACGATACTTGTTTGCATTTTCTTTGGATGTTTACTTAGGCGAAAAGACAAAGTATTTTTATGTTAACTAGTTCGAGTGGCTCGAAAGTGATTAGAATTAGGTAGGAGATGTGTTCGAATGACAAACACTTCTCTTAAGTATTAACCATCTTGTTAAAAGGATGTATGACACTTGTAGCACCAAAAGTTGGCACAAACACCCAATAGATTGAATGTAGAGTAATATGAAAATAGTGGCAAAAGGAAGTAAACAAGTAAAAAAAGATGGTGAACAGATTTATAGTTGTACGACAATGAATGCCTATGTCCACTTTAATGAAACTTCTTTGTTAATTACTCGAATTTCTAATACATGAGGGATCAGACCGGAATCCGTAACTACAATGGAGTATAAAGAAAACAACAGCATGAAGATCCCATAAATGAGCTACAAACCCTATATTTATGGGCATAGATGTCCAAATATCTTCCTAAAAATTCACCAGTAAAATCTCTAAATGCAGACAAGGTCATTTAAAAAATCTCATGGCCCGGTACCAATGTCTAGCGATCAGGGCTGATTAGTCTTTCGAGACACATACTGAGCTGCGATCGGTCAGGTGAGTCCCCCTCTATGCTAGCTTCTTGTTTCCAAAGTTGTTTGCATAATTGCTTTCAGGTTTTAAGAGATAACGATCGATTCTCATTTAGTTGAATTGCTGTTCCCAGTTGTTCATATCCATGGTGATCTAATCCAATCCCCTGCTTGGGGAAGTACTATTCCATACTTAGAATGCTCTATAGAGCCTATTGTAACATCCACTATCTGAGGACCAAAGCTAAGCGCTACAGATGCTGCAGTCATCCACAGTATTAACTTCCGGTGAAAAAATAGGCAATGTTATGGTATCCATAATATCAGAAGCATGTGAATATAAAAAAAATTGCATATTCCAAAATAACTTTACTAATTACATTGCAAAACCATGTTTCATATTCAATTACTATAAAGGCTCTCAAATTTGTACCCTTTTGAGTCGACAATATTTCACATTAGCTCAACTCGAATTGGACGGAAATACGAATATTTAAGGTAAGAAGAAGGAAAGGTAGAAGAAGAAAATAGAAAAACAACAACATCAGAGTCTCATAATCGCAGCAGAACAGAATATATTATATAACAACATAATTTAAATACAAAGAAATCTATAACTGTTATGTACTTACAACCATCAGAGTACAATAGACAATAATCAATCTGGACAGTTTAATAACTTGTCCTTACACAACGGAATAATAATCAAGTACGGAAGTACGCCTTTCCATCTAGCTCATCATTTGAGGTCCATAGCATTCTATCCTAAATTTGTAATACTCGGTCTGACAGGAGCATTATAATAAAACAACACCCAAGTCAGTCTGGAAAATCAGCGTGAGAAAACACTCTCAACTTGAATTGTTATTTCATTCAAAACCCTTTGAAAACAAAGGTTTCTCGTAAGATATTATAATGGTGTCTAAACCAAGTAAATAATCTGATATTATAAACATAAACATGCTCGGTTTTTACCTTATGATAACCCAAACATTTTTATTAAAATCGTCTGATATTATAATGGTGTCTAAACCAAGTAAATAGAAAGCTAAAATGCTTGCTGCTCATATTTCAGCATAGTTAGGCATAATCAAAATCGTACGACGCGTATTTGAGAATGGATTCCATCGAATGACAGGGCCACTGAGGTACCGCATACCACACTCACCTCTAGGACAATGTAATGAGGACCACGTCGGGATCCCCTAGAACACAAGACCGGCTTACGCCTAACCTGGATAGACCGAATATGTTATCACCCCGGGTGTCCCCACCCTCACCATTGAGCGCTCCTTTCATGCACACCCATATCCATAATATAAAGGTTTCCGAGGAAATCTAGAAAGGAGAGGGTGCGACCCACTTAGCCTTGCCACAACTACCCTATTTTAGTCATTCCCGGTTGATGAGGCTCGACACTAAGTGATAACTTTCAAGGATAATACTTCTTAGAATGCTCATCATCCTCCAACGATGATGTTCTAATAGCATTCATACATACAAGTTGCCCTGGGTGTGGATCAACTGAATCACCATCTTCATCATTTTCACAGTATACGTTATTAACATTCAAGCCAGATCGAAGTGGTTTTTGGATAATTAAATCCGATCTCGGTCTCTTCGAAACGATCAGCGAATTTGGCCAAACTTGATAGTCAGTTATTAACTATCAATAAAACACCATTTACAGTCACCAGGACTTATATAAAATTTCCAAAATTTATTCCATATTATTCTTTATAAGATATATATATATATATATATATATATATATATATATATATATTCAAACCCTTTCAATATTTCTTTATTTGGGAATAATTTTAACACTTGTATCCATAACATGATTTTTCACCATTTTCAATACTTAGAATATTTTCTCTCGCTTCCAATTATAATTCACTCTTTTGAAAAACTTTTCTATAATCAAAATCTCAAAGTTAACTATTTTCAAATTCTTCCCGTCCAATACTTAGGAATATTTATAAATCTATTTCCTAAGATCCTTTTTATCCCCCTTTTTTAGGGAATAGCTCATTTACTTCCTACCCTCACAATCCTTTACAAATTTTTATTCGTAAACCCCTTAACATTTTAAAAGTCGAATGCACTTGCTTGTATCTCCAATTAACAATTTCTAACTTCTTTTATGAACTTTAATTCATATTCCTGAATTTCTCGTATTTTAACACTTTGGGATTTCTCTTCAAGCTCCCAAAATCCCACTATAAGATTTCTTTTCTAAAATCATACCTGTTTAACGAACTTCACTTCCAATCTCGGGAGGATTTATAAATAAATTCAATATTTTCGAAACTATATATATAAAATAAGTAATTTAAGAATAATAGTTTATTCATAAAATATGTTCAGTAATTCTAAAATATCAAAATATTTAACAACATCGATAACTCCTTTCCAATACTTTTTAAATAACTAAATAATTTTCAAAGCTGATTCATAAAACTAGAATTTATTTGAATAAATATTAAACATTAAAATAACAAGTTATTCGGAATATTATAAATAATAATTTAAGTTACATAGTTTAGTAATTTAAAGTTACATTTAAAACAATTTTAATTTCCTAACAAAAATCTATTTAAAAAAATCCACTATTGCCAAATTCAGTTTATACATTCCTCTGGATTCATATCACATTGATTATATCTCAACTTTACCACTATTCTCAAATTTAAAATGTTGATTCCGCTACTTCTTTACAGAAACGATTCCCACAACTCGATATAAATTCACATCGTAAACTTATACTTTTCCAATTTATCAGCCGACCATCATTTTCCTTATTTATAAACATCGTTTATAAATTTATAATCTCCTTTGAGTTTCACTTCTTTATAAAACCAATTTTATTTATAAAATTTCATTTTATAAATTCCTTTCTCAATAAATACCATTTTTATTTCAAACCTATTTTTAAATATCGATTTTAACTCCATTACGTATTTTCAAAACATCGTCTCAAATTATTTTATAAAATTTTATTTGAGAATCATTATTTAAAGCAATTTACGAGTATAACCCAAGAAAGTTATATATATATATATATATATATATATATATATATATATATATATTCACTTAATCCCTTTTAAAGTTATCCAAACTTCCTTGTAAATGGTTTACATTCGAAATCTCCCTTTTAATTCCATAAATTTCAAAATTTACTATTTTTGTTACTTAAAATACTATTAAGGTTCGTGCTATCATAGCATGTAATAATTCAACATCATAGTAATAATCTATAACAGATTATTCACACTAATCACATGTCACCATATATAAAAATTAATCAACATTTTGGAAGAATCTAATTGGATCTCTCCAACCTGTTTTCCTGCATCCATAGATGTTAGTACAACATATAAAAATACCTATCCCACTTCAAGGGGGATATCGTGGTATATAGGATCATCAGCTATTATGCGAAGCGCATAGGGTCTCATCTACTATAATGTGCGGGAATATCACTCCAAAATACTAATATACATTACTATATATATATATATATATATATATATATTTAGCATCCAACAAATAGAATTTTGTAGATACAACCAACACTCAACATTTTATTTTAACTGTTTAATACTAGTATTACAAAAGATTGATAATTTTCTCACCTTTGATTTTAGTTTTCAAAATCCATTCCAATTCACGGCTATGAACCGACTCGAATTCTTTCATGGTTTTTGGACCTCGTATCAATTAGTGATAGCATTTGTCATATTCATAAATTTACTTATTTGTATAAATTTTGCTAATGCCTTTATTAGAAGATAAATTAACTTCATAAAACTTGATTTCAAATTACCGAGCCCAAACCATTCAATCACAACATCCAGGTAGATTGACCTAGCTAAAATCGTACTCCTCCAATGACGACAGCCGCTTCGCTATTACCACAAAATCCCACGTCAGACAACCGCTGCTCAAACCTAGATTTTTCGTGTCCAGTCGAAGCTTCCCCGCCCATAGATCACGACATCAACATCGAACTTCCCGGCCTCAGCTCCACGCACTATTGCTGTTCACGGGACCACCCATAAATCACGCTTGATAAACCCAATCGACCAGCCACGCAATCCAAGCCTAAAGCCTCCTATCCGTCTGCTCATTCATGACGTCGTACTCGAGCATGACAATTCCACTCGACTCCAAACCAACCTTCACGCTTGCACGTGCATGCGATACCTCCTGCTCCTTCACTCTTCCAATCGCCACCGCCCCCTTACGCGCGTGCGCAAACAGTCTCTATTCGACCTTGGCTGAAAATTTTCTTCCCCTTTTGTTTGAATTGATTTTGATTTCGTGAATTGAGAGAAAGGATAGGGACGCGATTTTATATATATTTTTTATATTCTGGTATTTGATTTGAACGAGGTCGCCTTTTTAAAGAGAAAAGGTTGTGTGCTAAATATGTTTGTGTGTTTGAATATGTAAAGTCACCATCTTAGGTTGCAAAAGAAAAGTCATGTTTGACTAACACACATACACACAGATATATATATATATATATATATATATATATATATATATATATATATATATATATTAATTTAAACTTGTAAAATATGCCCATTTATGTAACTTAAAACCTCGAACCCCTATCCAGGCGTGCCGCTAGGCGTTTATAATTGTTAACCCACCTTTTTACAAAGCCACGAACAGGCGGGTTTTACCTAATCGACTGTTCATTTGTCAAAATTGGAATACGATTGGTTGGAGCCAGCTGGATGAATAGACGGTCGGTTAGGAATGGTTCGATATGCATGGCTCGACATTAGAGAGGCGGCTACGCATTGGATGGTCCGCTCGGCATCGGAGAGGCGGCTCGGCATCATGGGTCGCTCGGCATCATAGGTCGCTCGGCATCATGGGTCGCTCGGCATTATAGAAGAGGTCAGGGTCGTTCGGCATTGTCGCTCGGTCGGGGTCGTTCGGCACTCGATGGTGGCTTAGCATTTAGGTCGTTCGGCACACGATTTTGGCTTGGCATTTGGGTCATTCGACACTCGATGGTGGCTCGGCATTTGGGTCATTTAGCACTCGATGGTGGCTCAGCATGTGGGTCGTTCGTCATTGTGGTGAGACCGGTGTGGCTCGGCATTATAAAGGTAGGTGGCTTGGCACTGTTGTGAGGCCGGTGTGGCTCGGTATGGTAGAGGTATGTGGCTCGATGGAAGGACTTGATGGGCCTATGCCATTCAGAAAGCCCAACAACTTAGGATTTTTCTATAAATACAGCGTGTAGGGTTCAGAAAAAGGATCTTCGGCTGGCTCTCTGACTTTCTATTTTCTAAGGCTAAGGTTACTCTATCATTTTGTAACTGTAACTAATTCTAATATCAATAAAAAGGAAACTTGTGGAGTGGACGTAAGCCGGAGTTAGCCGAACCACTACAAAATCTATTGTTCTTTATTGCTTTCATTTTAATTGTAACTGTTCTTCACATTATTACTTTCTACGTACAATCTATCTGTGAGCTGTGACTGGTACTCGGTACTTTCATCTAGATTTAGGTGTTAGTGGCCAATTTTGGCGTTAACATTTTGGTGCTTTCACTAAAAAGGCAAGCACTCAGGGATATTGGAGCTAGGAACTTGGATTCTAGAAAGCAATGGCTAGGCTATCAAAAAAAAGCAAGTGATAGAAAGGAGAAATCGGGAAGGAAGTCAAGAGGCTTCCTCTGGAGCTGGAGCAGGTCAAGCATCCATCTACATCACCAGAAATGAACTGGAAGCAATGTTGAAAAGACAAGAGGAGATGATGCAGACTCTTCTCCCACAATTTGCACAAGAAGGAAATGTAGGAGCTCAGATCTGTGGAGCCGGATCAGATGCGTTCAACCATCAAGTAGAGGGATTAGCTCAGTAGGGGGCAGCCCCAATCAGCAGACGGCTATCAATCCAGACGGATATAAACTCGGGGGTATACCAACAGGAAATGCTGGACTAATCCATGAAGCGAACCAGATGACGTTGTGCAACCAGACACCAACAGGAGTGCAGGAGTACGATATGAGGAGTATGTTCCAGAATTCCCTCATAAACTCGGCGGGAGGGGGAGAAGGGGGCAGACCGAAGGCAACAGACAGGGATTACGGCTTGGGGACAGCGACAGATTAGCGGAGATGGTCAGACAAGCTGTGAGAGGTGGATTGGTAAACAAAGACTTGGAGGATGTGAACAGGAGTCCCTTTACTCCTACTATCAAGCAAGCTAGGAATCCACCGGACTTTAAGCTACCAACGGTGCATATGTATGATGGGAGAACGGATCCCACCGTACACCTAACGAGGTACGTGAGGCATATGGAGGTACTGGGGGCATCGGATGAGGTCATGGCTCGATGCTTCCCAATGTATTTGACGGATATCGCAGCTATGTGGTTAAGACAGCTGGACAGTGGTTCTATCGGCACATGGACAGAATTTATTGAAAGGTTTATGAGACAGTTTCGGTCCATATATTCAGACCCAAGAACGTAATGACCTTGACATCGATGAAGCAATGGAAGGGAGAGTCACTTAGGAACTTATTAACCTGATTTAACGCAGCAATAGCCTCAATGGATCGACCCGATCCGTCAATGGTTTTGATGGCAGCAATCTCAGGAATCGCGGATAATTCAGATTTCAAGATATCATTAGAACGGGACCCACCGAGGGATCCCGGGGAGTTCTACCATGAGGCGGAAAGGTTCCTGAGACAGAAGGATGCACAGGCTGAGAGAGTAAGGAGAGAGGATGAAGCTTATGTAATGTAAGGCAGAGGTTTTAACATCCTGCCATTTCGCACGATTTAAATCGACACACGTGTCGATTCAAACCATACGGAAGGGCGGATTATTATGGGGTAAATAAGAAAATGAGAAAGAAATAAAATAAAACAGAATCTCACAGTAAGGATAAAATATAATAATCAAATATACAGTTCATGAAGCTGTTTATAAAATATTTAATTTTACTTACACAGTATATATCAGAGTTGCACATACCAACAAATAAAAATCGATGCAGCGGAATACAGTGTAGTGGAATAATATAATATAATAACAATAATGAAATCTTCGTCTTCGTCCTCCAGAAATAAATTCTTCGATCCTGAAATGCTCGGACTGACCCGAGCGAATTGAAAAGACAAAACGCTCGAGTCGGAACTAAAAGATCTTATGCAAGTTAAATCAACAGAAATAAATACGAGTGCAGTAACTCAAGAGATGCTCGGGATTAACATCTCTTAAGGACCCGTTAAACTATTTATATGTAGTATATTTCGCTATTATAATAGTGTCTAATTGTAAAATAAACTTACTTTTAAATAGCGTTAAGGCTTTACATTTTCCACCTTAACACCTAAAATGCCAATAGTCTATACAGTTCCGTAATACCTCCTGATCGGGAGGCTACCAGAGGATACTCCATAGGTACGACACAAATAGAAACTCGTACAAGGCGCAATCGGGTAGGTGACACGGCACAACTAGGCAATGCCAGGGTAGATATACCAATTACGCTTCCGGGTCGGTGGTAACACGTAGCCACAGCTACCGCCCACCTCGAGCCACACTCCCAAATCAAAGAAATCAAAAGTGGCCACCGAATAAAACCAAACTCAGAGTAGAATATCGAAGGGATGTGTCTGATCAAAGGTGCTACCTCAATTAACCCGTCGATTGCTCTTGTTTTAGCCACCTTATGCCAACTCATGGGAGTTGGGTCCACGTATTTACCTCAAAGTAACTATCGCCACCATCCTACTTAATTTTGGAATCTCCACCGCGTACACGGTTGTTGAAGTGGTTTTCGGGGTTGGCAGAGAGTATGACAACTTCCGATCCCGGTCCCTTCAACAACCAAACGTTATTATAACACCGCGGTCTTTTCAAAATAGTTTATACTTGAACCAGAATATAATATCCATTTCAAAACCATATAAATACGATATCATTTCTATTTTAAAACCCAAATCAATATGATATCATTTTTATTTCAAATATATCTTTTCAAAAATCATAGTACTTTCAAAAATATATATACCTTAAACCCATAGCTTCGAAACAAAATTTTCAATACTTAAATGATTTAAATATAAAATACTTTATAAAGTAAATTAGCCTTTTGATTTCTCAAATCAATTCCAAATACAGATTTGAATTCCCAAACAAACCATTTAAATTTCCATATATTTCAAAGCTTAAATTTCCCACCATTTCAAAACTTATTCTTTGATAATTTCATATACATCAATTCCAACTACTATTATTTAGATTTGAAACGTTACTAAATAAATCGAATATCGTTTTAGTAAAACTTTTAGAGTTCAATAACTGGATACACTTCAAATTAAATTAATTTGATAATATTCAATTTAATAAATTTGATAATCATTTAAAACCTCTAAATAAAAATCAAGTTATAAAATCATACCTCTTAAATCTAAATTCATTTACATTCCAAATCCAGTTTATTCAAGACCAATTCTTAAATAATTCAATTCAACCCAATTTCATATTTATCTTCCAACTTTAATTTTTTTTTGGAGTCATTATAAATTCTATATATATAATACCTTAAATAGGTACTTACCCATATCCATTATTAAACTCACTTTATTAAACAATTTTATACATAGCTTAAATTTGAGAATTTAACTATATATATATATATATATATATATATATATATATAAAATAATATTTATATAACATCAAAATTTTATTTAATAAACCGTATATTCCTTTCCAAAACCATAGAAAATCACTTCAAAATATTTTTATATATATAGACCGCGGTGCCTGTATATAATTTCTATCCTATGGTCAAGTGATACGGATATTTATCATTTCAATCCGCAATTTAAAAATAAAAATTATGGTTATATATCATTTCAAACCGCAATCCCGAATGAGATAAAAATGCATAATAACTTGCAGTTTATAACAATATAAAATACAACATCCATTCATCCAATATCAACCATCAACCATTTATCGCAATCATCATCAAATTCAACAATAGCATCAGTATAGAACGGAAAATAAACAACAAGTATTAAATAGCAGTTTAATTCAATAATAAATTAAATAACTGTTTAACTGTCAGATTATATGCAATGAATAATTAATTAACAAATTTAACTGGCAGTTTAAATGCAATTAATAAATTAAATAGCAATTTATTTTAAATAAATGAAATTAACTGAGATGATGATTAAAATATACCAAACAACCATAAATACATTCTAAATCACATCATATGTCAATTAAACAAACATAAGAAATTTTAGAAGTTGTGAGTGGGTTAAAACATTCACCTTTTGAATTTAAAATGAATTTAAATTCAATTTAAACCAAAAAATTTCACATTCTCCAAATTCGTCCTAACCAGCGTGAAAATGTCTGGAATTTTATTACGATCCTAACAAAAAAATCGCGCGTGAAACGGTGTTCGTATGTGAAAGATATTCGAATTAAACGAGTTGAAATCTAAATTAATTTAAAATGGAATAAAACCAACTCATCCCCCATATCACATGCCACGTCAGCAAGGCAACTCCTCATGCATGGCAGAAACTCGAAACCCTACCCAGTAAAATCGTGTGAACAAAAGAAGTCGGCGCCTCCGTTTATTCCCATCCACGCACCACCGTAGTCGCCTCCATCCAGATCCAACGACGTCGCCGCCCTCCTTGCTCCAGGCCGCAACCCCAACTCCTGTCTCCCCTATTGCGTTCACCGGCGTGTTTTTCCCGCGCCAATTCTGGCGAATTGGCACGCCTAGCAGATGAAACGAACCGATGGATTGGCTTCCTTAGTCACCCTCTACGCCCCATGCCTGCCGATCGAGACAACTCTGAAGATCCGCCGTTAAAACCCACAACCATAAATGAACGGCTGGAAATTCTTTGATTTTTACCGCTCAAACGAAAAAATGAATCGAAAAACGAACACCACCATTGAATTACGCTAGTCGAGAGCTTCAACATATATTTTTTTCTGAAATTTTCTAAGGACTTTAAATTTTTGACTTTTATTTTGAAATGGATTTGGATCTGAAATTTTTGTCTGCCATTGAGGAGGAGGAATAGAATAAATTTATATACTGACAAATGAGAATTAGGGAGGCTAGGGTTTATAGCAAGATATTTATAAGCAAAGTTGAAATAGGATGGATCGGGTAAGATAGATGTACGCGCTAACGACAAAGTGGCCCAAAAAGCCCGTTTTGTCCCCGGAACGAAATTGGATCAACCCATATATAAAAATGGATGTTTAAAAATATTTTAAATACGATGGAAAAGTTTTCAGGTTCAAATTGTATCGTATGAAGAAGTTATGCTAAAATCAATATTTTTCAAATTGATTTTAATTGATTTCAATTAAATCGATTTTAAGGCGTTTTGAGTCCGTACGATCAAATGACAAGCCCGATCGCTACGAAACTTGAAATCCTACAATAATTCACCATTACGGACCCGATGAAACAGGTTTCGTCGAAATCCGAGTCAGTGGCCAAAATGGCTATTTTTATATTAAATAAATAAATTAAAAATAAGTTAATTAAATCGAATTTTACAAATTTACTTCAATTATTTACAATTTTTATCAGTTTGGATTACTTGGAAAATCTAGAATCCTTTTTAAAATTTATACATCAATTTATCATTGAAAATTCCCAATTTACAATACTAAGTTTAAATTTCAATTTATCCAGAAATTAACTTAAATTCCCAAGAAATTCATTTATTTGGTTTTTAAATCCGGTTAATTACTCCATTATCTCTAAGTAAATAAATTTACATTTTTTTCATGGTTTATTATATTGTTATTCTCAATTTTCATCTTAAACTTCGTTAACGTAATATTCAAACATTAATTTCAATTTATTGCAATAAACCCAATTACCCTAATTTATCCAAATAAATAAACAAATCTTGATTACCGTTCTTATTTTTCAAACAAATCATTATCCTATAAACATATAACATTTGGTTACATTATATTACCCTGATACATTCCGTTCCACCTTTATTCGTATTAACTATTTTATTTCCACTAACTGTGTAATAACTGCAAAATTCAATCCTATTGAAATTTGTCAATTTCACCCATAAATCTAAATTTTAAATCCAATAATAATTTACCTGGGCTCCATTCTTTATTTCATCAATTGTTACTTTAATTTACATTAACCAAATGTTAAATTAAGATTTATTGTAATCGATTACCAAAAGTTTATTTGATTCATTAATTAAACAAGCAACCTATATTAATTGCATTTATAAGTTCGTTACTTATCAAACCAGATTTATAATTTCATATCCAACGCTAATTTTTTCATTACATTAATATATGCCTATTTACATTTTAATTTGAATGAATATTATATTTTTAAATATGTACTTCCTACCAATTTGAACACATAAATTAAGGTTTTTAAATACTTTACATTCTATTAAATCTACAACATTAAATTTACATTCCATTAATTACTTTACATACTTTACGTATTAATTACCCAATTTACATAATTTGAACTTATTTCCCAATCCACCAATTACTTCTTAAAATAAATTTACGCTTCTATTAATTTATATTCACACTTCCGTTACTATATTAAAAATCATTAAAGTAACGTTTATTATCAATATCAACATTATAATTACTTAACTTTTAAATGACTTTATTCCTAATAAATTCATAGACCACTTAATTGGGTAATTTATAATACTTGTTATCGTACCCTTAAAATTTTCACCTAAGTTTATGTTATATTCAATTTATGTTATTTCGTAAATTAATTCAAATTCTACGCTCGTTTTCTTCCATTTGATTTATAGCCTAATATAACATTTACATTAATTATTGACTTTATTCAAATTTCTAACTCCTCTATTATTTACTGTCATATTTCCATTTAATATACCTTTGCCAAATATATACATAAATTATGATTATATTCTCAACCCATTTATTTGCTTGTGTACAATTTATAGTCAAACATACATTTAGATTATATTCTAAAATTGGAATTTTCTGCAAGTTCATAAATCAGAAATCTTGAATTTCATTGTTTCTATTAAATTTTCATTCACTTATACAAATTCAGCTTTTGACTAACCTTATCGCCTAAATTTACATGCAGTTACTTTAAATAAATTATTACATTGGATAATTAAATGCTTGCCTTTATAAGTTTACATTCCCAAATAATATTTCAATCACTATAGAACATTGATTTAATTCAATTTAATATTTAATTCATCTTTCTTCCTAAATTAAATTTCAAAAATTAAATTAAACTAACCAATTTATTTATCAAAATTTACGGGTCGTTACACTCTCCTCTACTCAATACTTTTCGTCCCCAAAAGGAAAAGAAGGGAAAAGAAGGATTAAGATATCAACATATCTTATTCAAAATATTACCTTTATAAACAACTAAATTTACAAAATTAATTGCTTAAAATAAAATATACAAATTTATAACTATTTAACCTTTTATACTCAAATTAATTGAGTTTGGAAAACATTTTCAAAATTTTCTAAGTCCAAAATTTACGGAAAAATTTCGGCAGAGTCTTCTTTGTACGGAGAGGCTCGGGAGCAAATATAATATCAAAAATAACAATATACAACATATATTTTCCAAAATAATATATATCCCAACATGGGAAAAATAATATAATAACGCTATAAATCATAATCCAAAAACGTACCTATTTGTCGGGCAATTTACCCTTAATTATGAAACCAAAAGCAGTAGCAATTGCTTCCATAACCTGTATTTCACTTATATAATCCAAAAGAGTTAATAATTATATAAAATGAAATATTTAGCGTTGCTTCAATCAATAACAAACAAATCCATACAAACATCAATCACTAGCAACAAAGCATACAACCATCATATAAAAGTCAAAACACATCAATCATTCATTCATATCAGACAAAACAAATAGTTGTTCGGGTTGAAAACTTCAAATCATATGGAATGAAAAATGACTACTAAGTGTACCCTTCGCTCAACAGTCTTAGGTGAAACTAAATAGATTATTCATTCATCCAAACAATCTTAAGGTATCCTTACCCAAACAACCATAGACCAAACAGCAACAAATTCCAAGCAATAAATCAAGTTAATTTTTGTTAATTTCATTTCAAACTATTGTTGTTTGATTTCCTTTTTATCCATATTCTGATTTATCTTTCTAATTTTACATTATTTCTTGCAAATTTTCATTTTTAATTCGATTCCTTTGCATATTACTTCATTTATTTACTGCTTAATTTCATTTATTTACTTTCATTTATTACTAAATTCCATTTATAATGCTTGCCTTTCTATTTTAATTCATAGCCTGTCAATTTATACTTAAGTTCATAACAACTCTAACCCCAAATTCTTATTATAGTAAGAATTCCATTATAACTTAAGTTTATATCTCTATAACATCAATTCTTATAAATAAAACAATTGATTGAACACTTTCATTTCATACTTCTACTTGTACAATTTCCATTACATTTCTTATTAAGCATTTCAACTTTTAATATTTGGTAAGTTATATATATGTTTTTAAAGAATAAAATTGAAAGTTATACAACTTTTCTCATTTCTTTAAATTAATTTAATTTTCAACAATTATATCCTTTATTTCATAGGTTACAATTTCAAATTTCATTTAATACCATTTATAGCCTATCATTAAATCTCTTATTTCCTTTAGAGGTTTCAATTTATTAATTACCTACGTTCCAATTCATTACAGTAATTGAAACTATTAATTAATGGAAAATTAACAATTAATTACCGGGTTTTATTCAAAATCATTTTAAAATAACAGATAAATGTATATACTTACACTTTATATATCCAGTTATCTTCAAAACAGTTTAAAATTTATATTTGTTTATCAAAACAAATCGGCAGTAAAACTACTACAGTGGCCTTCCCACTTCGAAACTCGAAAATGAATGTCGATGATGCGTGCACTCATCACCGAAATTATTTTCCAGCGACAGAGAGGGGAGTACAACTTTATCTTTTCAAAATTTCTTTAAAACATTTCTTTCAAATTATATTGAAATACTTATATCAGAAAATACTTCTTTTAATAATATTATTATATTTCAAAATCATTCAAAAGAAATTCCGAAACCCCGGAACTAAAGTTCTAAATTTCCAATTTCCATTTTCAATCTTATTTCGACTATTATTTATAAATTTCATTACCTAACAACCAATATATTGCAACCAAATATATATATATATATATATATATATATATATCATGTAAAAAAATTATTATATATATAGAAAATATGATAGGCAAAATTATTTCATTCACCTATATTAAAACCAAATATTATGTCGGTATGTCCTATTAAGTATTTAGAAATCCCTATTGATGTCATAGCGTCCCATGCACCAACCAGAATTTTTAAATACAGAACGGAACAGATTAACACAATATTATAACCATTTTATAACACTAATAAATACTGTAACAACCCGCATATTTATCGATTTTATATTTATATATTTTATTTAAATATTTTATCGTTCGTCGGATTTTGGTCCGAAAAGCTGTTTTTTGCATACGGTCGAATTCGGACTCGAGACCACCCCCATTGAGTTCAAAATGACGTTTGCGACCTTTTTGAGTATAAGCTTCGATATGTTTGGAGAAAGTGATTTTTTTGCCACTTTTTCACTTAGGGTTTTGGTTTGGGCTGAGCCCACTTATGTATTTAGTCCCAACCCTCTCTAACTCTTCATTACCTCGTTTCTAATTCCTAACTCTTCAAGCTTTAGCTACAATGGTGGGAGAGAATGGGAAATAGAAATTCCTAAGCCCTAGCTTGCTTTGCAAATCCAAGCTTGTAACAACCCGCATATTTATCGATTTTTATATTTAAATATTTTATTTAAATATTTTATCGTTAATCGGATTTTGGTCCGAAGCTACTTTTTGCAAACGGTCAAATTAGGACTCGAGACCACTTCCATTGAGTTCGAAACGTCGTTTGCAATCTTCTAAGTATAAACATTGATATGTTTGGGGTTAGTGGAATTTCACCACTTTTTCACTCGAGCCTTTGGTTTGGACTTTTAGCCCATTAGGCCCAAGTTCCACCCCCCCCTTCTTCTTCATTGCTTCATTTCATTTCCTAACACTAAAGCTTCAACAAAAATGGTGAATGGAATGAGAAATTAAAACTCCAAAGTCTTTGTTTTATTGCAACTCCAACATTCAACTCCAAATTCAAGAAGAAGACATCGGATTCAATCTTGTGGTTGCTTCTCCATTTGCCTTCAAGCTTTGTTCTTCATTTTCATTGAGTTTTGGAGCAAAGGTGAGATTTTTATCTCACAATTCTAGTCTATAACTATATTGGACTGTTGGGAATGATTCCCCATCACTTTAGCATGTATATTTGCATTTGGTTTGGATTGGATTGGCGAAAAACTCCAATTTTTAGTTGTTTGGTGAACTTCCTGAGCTTAGGTCGCTCTGCCCAGGTACAGGTCGCTCGGAATCATTAGCTCGCGCGTGTGGAAAAGTCAAGGCCTGCATATTTCGTTCGCCTCGGATTTAGGTCGCCTCGGATTTAGGTCGCCTCGGATTTAGGTCGTAGGTCGTTGGACTTTAGGTCGTTCGCGTATAGGTCGTTCGGCCTTGCCTGCCTCATTAGGTCGTGGGACCTTAGGTCGTAGGTCGTTAGGCTTAGGTCGTTAAGTCGTTCCCTCTGTTGGAAACGTCTCCTCGGTCTTAGGTCGTTAGACCTTAGGTCGCCCCCCCCTAGGTCGTTAGACCTTGAGTTGTTCCGCCTTCATTTAGCTCGCGCACTTCTTTAGGTCGCATACTCCTTTAGGTCGTTGGACCTTATTTTCCTTAGGTCGTTGGACCCTATTTCCTTTAGGTCGTATGACCCACTAGGTCGCTTGGCCCCTTAGGTCGCGACACCTTTAGGTCGTGTTACCTATATACCCCTAGGTCGAAAGACCTTAGGTCGTGCACCTTTAGGTCGCGAACCCTATTAGGTCGCGAACACCTTTAGGTCGCGAACCACTTTAGGTCGCATGACCTTGTCTCCGTTAGGTCGTGAACCTTGTTAGGTCGCTCATCCCTAGCCCGCGAACCTTCTTAGGTCGCGCACCCCCCTTAGGTCGTAACATGTTAGGTCGCACGCCTTTCACACCATTAAGTCGCGACTTTAATTAGGTCGCTCGGCCTTAAAACGTTAGGTCGCTTGACCTGTTCTATTGTTAGGTCGCTTGGCCATTTCAGTTAGGTCGCATGACCACAGGGTAGGTCGGTTGACTCCTTAGACCCCTAGGTCGCAAGCATTAGGTCGCTCGACCCTATTCCCCTTAGGTCGTTAGACCTCATTTTGTCTTCACTAGGTCGTACCGTTTTGGTCGAGGCGCTGCCCCGCACCCCGCCGGGGGCGCTGCCCCCTGGACCCCCGCGACCTGACCGGGCAGGTCGAACCCCGTAAGCGGTGGCGTTGCCCCCGCACCCCCACCTTGGGGGGTTGCCACCCCCCCTGGGCCCCCCCCTCCGTAGGGGATCTTATCTGAAAAACATTGAGCTGATTTCCTTGGATTTTATTCACATCTCCGTATGCGATTTTTGTGACTGATTGTTTCTACAATTGCTTATGTGTTTTGTCACTTTATAATATAAAGGTTTCAATACTAGTAGTAAATATCAAAACTCTTTTAACAAACAATTTCAACTCTATTTTTAATAACAAAGCTCTTTTCTTAAATCGTTTTCCAATCTATTAGTATATACAAGCCTTTACCTCACTCGGATGAGAAATCTAATTAAACGACTTAGTAAAACAAGTGGTATGAAACGCTTGCGTTCACTTCGTCGGTTAATTCTTGGACTTGTTCGATTGAACCTCTTGTGACAATTTTATTAGTGAAGATTTACAGTTTGTTCGTAAATATTTAAGTTAAGCAAGTGGTTATGGGACATGAAGCTAAAATTCTATATTTACTAGCTTAGTGTAATTGACACTTCTCGTTGATCTTGATGATCGCTTTATGAATTAGACTAGCAATTGCGCGATGTCTCTTTCATTGCAAGGTTAGACTAGACACCACCTGTGTGATTCCATTCACACATACCTTTTTACTTTTTGGTTAGTCTTGACCTCAATCTGTGTGATTCCATTCACACATGCGGGGTAGCTCCTCATGGTCTTCGGACCGTCATGTGATAGGCCTCTTTCCCTTTTTATGATTTCTGGATTTCTCGTGTTGATTTCTGGAATTTATGTCATTGACTTGTTATGAGTACAAGTTTAGGGTATGATGCCCTCTTTGGATCTTTGAGAAGATTCTTGTGATATTGATTTATCTCTTATCGGTTGATCTCCTGTCGATCATTATTTGCATACTTATAGTAGTATGTCAGTATGGATATTTTATGTTTATGCCATATCTTTTATTTTATATCATGTCATCTGATATTTATAGCTAGACTGATCCGTTTATTATTTTCTTATAAATAATACTCGGGTCAGACCGAGATGTTACAGGTGCTACTGCTTGACTCCTCCCCCAGTGATTCACTACTCAGACTTTTGGCTACTTGTTTAGATTAGCAGCTTTTGTTGTTTACACTTGAGATATAGACTCATAGTTGTATTCTTTTGTATAGCACACATTGCTATTCTTTTGTATTATCGTGGATCTTTTTAGACCACTACTCTGATGTACACTTTTATGTGATATATATTCATATCTCTTTCCGCCTTTGTGATATGGATATCTGTGATTGATTCGCATGTTATGCTTACTTCTATATTTGTTTCCGAAGATTATTTTATAGCCACCATGTGATAAGAAATTACATGGATGGTCGCTCCTCAACGGCCTTATTCTCTGCGCTAGTTGACAGCACTACACCGTTGTGTTCTTGGCTAGCGTGGGTATTGAGGTGGGGCGTCACAGCTTGGTATCAGAGCGAAACTTCGGAACATTGTAGAATAATCTAACAAGGATCATGTCCTAAGTCTTTCTTAGGAGTTGTGCCTTAGGATTTAATTCGAGCCTTCGTACCGATTCATCCTATTTTCTTTATGATTCCTTGTTTTATCTATCAAGATTGCTTGATATTCATTTTGTGAATAACCTTCTTCTTCTTCCTTCTTTCTTTCTTAAGGAAGAGAAATGGTTAGTTCGATCAGTCCTAGCACTGGTCAATCCAGAAGCCCTTCTCTGGATGGCGCATTCATGTCTGCCCAACAACTTTTGGATCTTGTTAAGAATCAAGAGTTTATCTGTGCTTTGAGTAAGAACCCCGAAATTGTTTTACCTCTGAAACTAGAAGTTACTTTCGACCAACTTGTAGATATCACGCTACAAGAAAAAGAGGCTGATAAAGGGATTGATAATGATATTGGGATTTCCAAGAAGAGGCGTATTAAATTCAAAAGCCCTCATCCCGATAAGAAGGTGAAGCAACCTATTTTTGGAGCAAAGACTCCAATCCTTAATTGTGGAAAATGCTACAACTGTGGTTCTCGGGACCACTATGCGAAGGAGTGTCCGGAACCACTCCTTTGTCGTTACTGCAAAGATTCCAGTCATCATATTTCTGTCTGCCCCATACTTCTAAGTAAGAAGAAGGTGGGACCAGAAACTTCGGTAGCCAAGCCATCTACCTCTAGTCGTAAACGATGCTACAATTGTGGTTCCTCAGACCATTATGTAACTAAGTGCCCGGAACCCCTCTATTGCCGCTATTGCAAGGGCTCGGGCCATTACTTGTCTACATGTCCCACACGACCTAGTAAGAGAGAAGGAAAGCTAAAAGCTTCTAAGGAAACTTCTCTGGGTCAAGGTATTCCTTATTTAATCCTTGATTTCATTTGTTTGCGATTATCCGATTCGAGTTCTTTTTGATATGGGTTTCCCTCATCATTTTTATTTATCAGAAGAACTTGTTGATTCTCTTTATTTTTATATTTTGGGCTTGATGACTTCTTTGAGGATTGTGAATCCGAATCAGAGGATTCGCAACACTCAATTTGCTTATTATTGATGTCGAAATTATTACATGTGATTTTTCTTTCTGAACCGATTTGCGTATTGTGCATTGCTTAGGTTTCGGAATTGATTTGCGTGAAAGGATTGGCTTAATCACTTTGAAGCCCATATCCAATTGTTCCGAATGAACAATTCCTTTTTCGACATTTTCAATCTGTTAAGAAGATTCATATTTTTCCTTTGTGATTTCGATTTCAAATCGATGGCATCATTTTATTCTTTAAGCTCACATGTTGAATAAAGAGATATCTCTCTCATTCATATCGGTTGAGAATTCTCCGATATTTTTGAGTTTGTCTTAGGATCATTACCTAAGCAACCTTTTAAGTGGTGTTAAGGTCTTTCTAGTTTGACCTTGCCACCGAATTTCAATCACTACGAGTTGCGGAAGTTAGCCTTCCACATACCGCATTCCGCACTCATTATGATTTATATGAATGACATATTGTGTCATTCAGTTTATCCAGTTTATTTCATCCATTTTATAAATCAAGTATTCTACGGATATCTCAATAATTCCAATCTTGTATTTATTAATTTTGGATGAAAATAGAAATTTAAAATTTTACAAATCTTTTAAGAAGATATTTTAAATTCCTATAAAAAGGTAATTTTGTGTTGTATTGCCCATTTAGTGTTTTAAGATTTCTGGTCGATGCACTTGATCAACGCTATCGATAGGGATTTCCTAAACGCTTTGATGAGACAATCAGACACAATAAATTGACTTGTAAAATATAAATTTTTCTATAAAGGTAATTGTGATTTTTAAAGTTTTAGCTTTTTGGGAAAGAGGACAAAATTCCTTCTTTTCAATATTCTTATTCTTGTGATTCCCGAAGAGAACGTGCAATCACTTTTGCTTCTAAATCTTTAAGGCCGATCGAGACTAGGAATGCCACTTATGATCTGGTACTCGCGGCTATTGATTTTGCTTTCAATATTTGGCATCATCGTCTTTGGTGGAGAAATTTGTTCTCTACCTCAATTATAAATCATTGGGATATCTATTTCTCATAATTAAGTTGCGTCAACCATATTGGCTCGAATTTCTTGCATCTTATGATCTTGATATTCTATATACTCCCTGAAAGGGGAAATCTTGTTGCCAATGCACTAGTCGTAAGCAACAAGTAGTTGTTTTCTATGGTGATATCCGAATGGAACGATCTCGAGACTCTATTCATTTGAGAGATTCGAGATCGCGAAATCCGATTTATATGCATCCCTTGTTTTATGTAGTCTAGAGGTTCCTTATTCTTTTTAGACTGCATTCTTGTAGCTCAAAGGGCTAGATTCTGAATTGGCTCTTCTTAGCCAATGTTGTAGGGATAAAATTATTATTGAAAGTTAGAAAGACTTCGATATTGATTTTCGTGGCGACATTTAAAAGTTTGGTAGACTTATCGTACCAAATATTTGTGATCTTCGTCAATATATTTTTGAAGATTCACATCGTTCCAAATTACCATTCATCCTAGAAGTAGTAAAGTGTACGTAGATATGAAGCGACTTTATTATTTGGAGTGAATGAAATCTGATATCACTAACTTTGTTAAGTGTTGTATGACTCGCCATCTTGTCAAGGCCCTACACTAAAGGCCTGGTGGGTTAATGCAACCTTTAGAAATTCCAATTTGGAAGTAAGACCAAATCTCCATGGATTTTATAGATGTCTTTCCCCGTTCCCGTTCGGGTCATGATAACTTATGGGTTATAGTAGATAGACTTACTAAATCCGTCCATTTTATTCCCCGTTCGGATTAACCGAACCGTTCCTCTTTTGGCCCAAACTCTTTGTTAAAGGAGATGTTAAATTACATGGAGTTCCTACTTCTATCGATAGCGATAGTGATCCATTGTTTACTAGTGGATTTTTGGAAGTGTCTTCAAAAAGCTTTAGAAACGAAGCTTAATTTAAGCACCGCTTATTACCCCAGTCCGATGGACAAGTAGAGCGTGTGAACCAAACTCTGGAAGACCTTCTTCGTGTTGTGTGCTTGATTTTTGTGGAAGTTGGGAAAATCATATTTCTCTTGTTGAATTTTCCTATAATCATAGCTTCCAATCTAGTATTGGTATGGCATTCTTCGAGGCACTCTAGGGAATGCTATGCTAATCTCCTTCTTGTTGGCTTGAGGTCGGTGAGAAGCTGGTTTTAGGTCAAGAATTTTACTCGTGTTTCACCTATGATAGGTGTTGTACGTTCCCGTTGATAGGGAAAGATTAGCGCCTCAATATATTGGGCCATTCCCTATCACCGTACGTATAGATTCTATGGCTTGTCGCCTTGCATTACCGGCTCAGTTTTCTGCTATGCACGACATGTTTCACGTTTCTCAATTACGGAAATGCCTTCGGGATTCCGATTCCATTCTTGAGCCTGCTGTTGTGGAAGAAATTGAAGTTTCGCCGAATTTAACTTATGAGCAGCATCCTATTCGAATTATTGCTTCGGAGGGTAAACGGCTTTGAAATAAAGATGTTCCGCTTGTGAGGGTTCAATGGTCCACAAATCCTAAGGATTGCTCTTGGGAATCCAGAGAATTCATCGAGCGAACACATCCGGACTTGCTTACTCCTGCTCTTTGAGGTGAACTTCTAATATCAAATTTCTTTAGTATTAATATGCTTTTATGGTTGTTACTTCTTATTTCCACCTTATATATTGCGAGGACGCAATTTCTTTAAGGAGGGGAGTCTGTAACAACCCGCATATTTATCGATTTTTATATTTAAATATTTTATCGTTAATCGGATTTTGGTCCGAAGCTACTTTTTGCAAACAGTCAAATTAGGACTCGAGACCACTTCCATTGAGTTCGAAACGTCGTTTGCAATCTTCTAAGTATAAACATTGATATGTTTGGGGTTAGTGGAATTTCACCACTTTTTCACTCGAGCCTTTGGTTTGGACTTTTAGCCCATTAGGCCCAAGTTCCACCCCCCTTCTTCTTCATTGCTTCATTTCATTTCCTAACACTAAAGCTTCAACAAAAATGGTGAATGGAATGAGAAATTAAAACTCCAAAGTCTTTGTTTTATTGCAACTCCAACATTCAACTCCAAATTCAAGAAGAAGACATCGGATTCAATCTTGTGGTTGCTTCTCCATTTGCCTTCAAGCTTTGTTCTTCATTTTCATTGAGTTTTGGAGCAAAGGTGAGATTTTTATCTCACAATTCTAGTCTATAACTATATTGGACTGTTGGGAATGATTCCCCATCACTTTAGCATGTATATTTGCATTTGGTTTGGATTGGATTGGCGAAAAACTCCAATTTTTAGTTGTTTGGTGAACTTCCTGAGCTTATGTCGCTCTGCCCTGGTATAGGTCGCTCGGAATCATTAGCTCGCGCGTGTGGAAAAGTCAAGGCCTGCATATTTCATTCGCCTTGGATTTAGGTCGCCTCGGATTTAGGTCGCCTCGGATTTAGGTCGTAGGTCGTTGGACTTTAGGTCGTTCGCGTATAGGTCGTTCGGCCTTGCCTGCCTCATTAGGTCGTGGGACCTTAGGTCGTAGGTCGTTAGGCTTAGGTCGTTAATTCGTTCCCTCTGTTGGAAACGTCTCCTCGGTCTTAGGTCGTTAGACCTTAGGTCGGCCCCCCCTAGGTCGTTAGACCTTGAGTTGTTCCGCCTTCATTTAGCTCGCGCACTTCTTTAGGTCGCATACTCCTTTAGGTCGTTGGACCTTGTTTTCCTTAGGTCGTTGGACCCTATTTCCTTTAGGTCGTATGACCCACTAGGTCGCTTGGCCCCTTAGGTTGCGACACCTTTAGGTCGTGTTACCTATATACCCCTAGGTCGAAAGACCTTAGGTCGTGCACCTTTAGGTCGCGAACCCTATTAGGTCGCGAACACCTTTAGGTCGCGAACCACTTTAGGTCGCATGACCTTGTCTCCGTTAGGTCGTGAACCTTGTTAGGTCGCTCATCCCTAGCCCGCGAACCTTCTTAGGTCGCGCACCCCCCTTAGGTCGTAACATGTTAGGTCGCACGCCTTTCACACCATTAAGTCGCGAGTTTAATTAGGTCGCTCGGCCTTAAAACGTTAGGTCGCTTGACCTGTTCTATTGTTAGGTCGCTTGGCCATTTCAGTTAGGTCGCATGACCACAGGGTAGGTCGGTTGACTCCTTAGACCCCTAGGTCGCAAGCATTAGGTCGCTCGACCCTATTTCCCTTAGGTCGTTAGACCTCATTTTGTCTTCACTAGGTTGTACCGTTTTGGTCGAGGCGCTGCCCCGCACCCCGCCGGGGGCGCTGCCCCCTGGACCCCCGCGACCTGACCGGGCAGGTCGAACCCCGTAAGCGGTGGCGTTGCCCCCGCACCCCCACCTTGGGGGGTTGCCACCCCCCCGGACCCCCCCCTCCGTAGGGGATCTTATCTGAAAAACATTGAGCTGATTTCCTTGGATTTTATTCACATCTCCGTATGCGATTTTTGTGACTGATTGTTTCTACAATTGCTTCTGTGTTTTGTCACTTTATAATATAAAGGTTTCAATACTAGTAGTAAATATCAAAACTCTTTTAACAAACAATTTCAACTCTATTTTTAATAACAAAGCTCTTTTCTTAAACCGTTTTCCAATCTATTAGTATATACAAGCCTTTACCTCACTCGGATGAGAAATCTAATTAAACGACTTAGTAAAACAAGTGGTATGAAACGCTTGCGTTCACTTCGTCGGTTAATTCTTGGACTTGTTCGATTGAACCTCTTGTGAAAATTTTATTAGTGAAGATTTACAGTTTGTTCGTAAATATTTAAGCTAAGCAAGTGGTTATGGGACATGAAGCTAAAATTCTATTTTTACTAGCTTAGTGTAATTGACACTTCTCGTTGATCTTGATGATCGCTTTATGAATTAGACTAGCAATTGCGCGATGTCTCTTTCATTGCAAGGTTAGACTAGACACCACCTGTGTGATTCCATTCACACATACCTTTCTGCTTTTTGGTTAGTCTTAACCTCAATCTGTGTGATTCCATTCACACATGCGGGGTAGCTCCCCATGGTCTTCGGACCGTCATGTGATAGGCCTCTTTCCCTTTTTATGATTTCTGGATTTCTCGTGTTGATTTCTGGAATTTATGTCATTGACTTGTTATGAGTACAAGTTTAGGGTATGATGCCCTCTTTGGATCTTTGAGAAGATTCTTGTGATATTGATTTATCTCTTATCGGTTGATCTCCTGTCGATCATTATTTGCATACTTATAGTAGTATGTCAGTATGGATATTTTATGTTTATGCCATATCTTTTATTTTATATCATGTCATCTGATATTTATAGCTAGACTGATCCGTTTATTATTTTCTTATAAATAATACTCGGGTCAGACCGAGATGTTACAGGTGCTACTGCTTGACTCCTCCCCCAGTGATTCACTACTCAGACTTTTGGCTACTTGTTTAGATTAGCAGCTTTTGTTGTTTACACTTGAGATATAGACTCATAGTTGTATTCTTTTGTATAGCACGCGTTGCTATTCTTTTGTATTATCGTGGATCTTTTTAGACCACTACTCTGATGTACACTTTTATGTGATATATATTCATATCTCTTTCCGCCTTTGTGATATGGATATCTGTGATTGATTCGCATGTTATGCTTACTTCTATATTTGTTTCCGAAGATTATTTTATAGCCACCGTGTGATAAGAAATTACATGGATGGTCGCTCCTCAACAGCCTTATTCTCCGCGCTAGTTGACAGCACTACACCGTTGTGGTCTTGGCTAGCGTGGGTATTGAGGTGGGGCGTCACAAAGCTTTAGCACCAAACTCAAGAAGAACCCTTTGGTAAGCATCTCCTTCACCTTCTCCAACTCTTTCTCCATTCAATTTCATAAATTTCCTAAACCTAATTTAGGGAATGTTTCTCTTTTAAGCTTAGATTCAAGCTTCTAGTGTTGAGATTGAAGAGTGCTTGTTCTTGCCATTGCTTTCAAGCTTCATCTTCATAAACTTAGTTCAAAGGTGAGATTTTTATCTCACATCTATGACTATAATTATCTTTGGTTGTTGGGTATGAATTCCTAACACTTCTTCATGTGCATTTGCTCTTGATTTGGATTGGTTTTGTGAATACTCCAATTTTTGGGTTTTTAAGTCAAATTTGTGTGAAATCCTTTTACGGATGTTTGATCATGCTTTTGGTGATGCATCGAGGAGCATATAGGCCGGGTTGCCGATTGGCATAAACCCTTAGAGCCAATGTTCGTCCGATTGCATTTTGGAAGAGTTTGCTCTTCATTTGAATAAGGCTGAAAAACAGCCCAGGCATGATTCAGTCGACTGAAAACTCTGTTCAGTCGACTGAACCTGGAACCCGAAAGTTTCCAGGCATGATTCAATCGACTGAAAAACTCTGCACAATCGACTGAACCTGGAAACAGAAAGTTTCCTGAACCTGGAAAATTTTCAGGTACAGGGTCAGTCGTCTGAAAACTCTGTTCAGTCGACTGAACCTGCTGTTTGAGTCCATTTTGCCTTTTTGGATTGAATTTCCAATTTAAATCCATTCGTGATGATCCTATTTGTTGTTATCGTTTATTATGACCTTGATGACTCATTTTTGGGGATTTTTGAATATCCATTTCGATGGATTCTTTATCGGTTTCTTTGGATTTTATTCACATCTTCGTATGTGAATTTTAGTGATCGATTGTTCTTACAATCTTCTTTGTGATTTGTCACTTTAAAAATATAAAGGTTTTCTATACTAGTAGTAAATATCAAAACTCTTTCTTATAATGATTTCAACTCTACTTTAATACCAAATTCGTTTATAAAACAGTTTTCCAATCTATTAGTATATACAAACCTTACCTCACTCGTATGAGAAATCTAATTAAACGACTTAGTAAAACGAGTGGTATGAAACGCTTGCGTTTACTTTGTTGGTTAATTCTTGGACTTGTTCGATTGAAACTCTTGTTACAATTTTCTAGTGAAGATCTACAATTTGTTCGTAAATATTTAAGTTAAGCAAGTGGTTATGGGACATGAAGCTAAACTCATATATTTACTAGCTTAGTGTAATTGACACTTCTCGATGATCATGACGATCATTTTTGTGATTTAGACTAGCAGTTGTGCGATGTCTCTTTGTCTGCTTTGTGGAGTTTCGACTCAAATTTGGTGGGGTAGCAACCCACGGTCTTCGGACCATTCGTTGTCAGGTCTTCGCACCATTCGTGTGTTAAATTAATGGCTAGCTACCATGAGATAGCTTCTCGTTCATGTGTTACAGCTGTTGGTGAGTTTTCATGCTCCCGTTCATGTGATAGGCCTCCCCCCCTTATTTTGTGTGATTTCTGGATTTCGTGTGTCGAATTCTGGATTTTTCTTCTTCACCTATTTTTGTGATTTCTATTGATATGATTTATCAATTCTTGTGCATAGGTGAATTCGTGTGTCATTGACTGGATTTCTTGTGTTGATTTCTGGAATTTATGTTTCACCAACTTTGTGATTTCTATTGATATGATTTATCAATTCTTGTGCATAGGTGAATTCGTGTGTCATTAACTTGTTGTGAATACAAGTTTTGGGTATGATACCCTTTTTGGATCTTTGAGAAGATTCTTTGATATTGATTAATCGTTTGTTGATTATCATTTACATACTTATAGTAGTATGCCATTATGGATACTATACGTCTTTGCCATATCTTATATGTCATTTATTGTGGCTTGGTGAATGAAATCAGGAGTATGACATCCCTTTTTATCTTGAGTATTATCGTGATATTGATATATCCCTTGATGATTTTCAATTACTTATGTATATATCACAGCTTGGCATTGTGATTATTATGTGTTTAGTCATATCTCCTATTCTATATCATGTTATCTGATATTTATAGTTAAACTGATCCGTTTATTATTTTCCTATAAATAATACTCGGGTCAGACCGAGATGTTGCAGGTGCTTCGACTTGACTTCTCTCCGGGGATCCATTTCTCTTACCTTTTGCTTACTACTTAAATTAGTAGTTTTTGTTGTATACATTTGAGATACGGACTCCATAATGTATACTTATTCTTTTGTGTAGTTCATGTAACTATTCTTTTGTGATATTGTGGATCTTTTTAGACCACTACTCGGATGTACACCTTTATGTGTAATATTCATATCTAATTCCGCCTTTGTGATATGAATTGTCTGTGACTGATTTATGTTTATTTCTATATTTGTTCCGAAGGATTTATATAGCCACTGTGTAGTAGCTTTGAGTATGTGTCGGTATGTCGGATTTCCTCTTGATAAAGTAGCATGTTATACTATCTGACATATCGATGCTCGCACAAAGTAATTACACGGATGGTCGCTCCTCAACAGCCTTATTCTCCATGCTAGTTGACAGCATTCACCGTAATGTTCTTGGCTAGCGTGGGTATAGAGGTGGGGCGTCACAGCTTGGTATCAGAGCCAAACTTCGGAACAATATGGAATATTATAACAAGGATCATCGTCCTAAGTCTTTCTTAGGAGTCGTGTTTTAGGATTTAATTCGAGTCTTCGTACTGATTCATCCTATTTTCTTTATGGTTCCTTGTTTTATCTATCAAGATTGCTTGATATTCATTTTGAGAATAACTTTTTCCTCTTCTTTCTTTCTTTCTTAAAGAAGAGAAATGGTTAGACCAGGCCGTCCCAGCGCCGGTCAATCTTGTGCTACTCCCCTGGATGGAGTATTCATGTCTGCTCAACAACTTTTAGATCTTGTAAAGAATCAAGAGTTTATCTATGCTTTGAGTAAGAACCCCGAAATGGTTCTACCTTTGAAACTTGAAGTTTCTTTCAATCAGCTTGTGGATGTTACTCTTCTTCCTGGAGAGGTTGGTAAAGGAAGTGTTTGTGATATTGGGACTTCCAAGAAGAGGCATATTAAGTTCAAGAGCCTTAATCCCAATAAGGGAGTGAAGCAAACTACTTTTGTAGCAAAGACTCCAATCCCTGATCGTGGAGGATGCTACAATTGTAATTCTAAGGAACACTATGCGAATATGTGTCCAAAACCCCATTCTTGTCGCTATTGCAAGAAACCGGGTCATCTTTTATCTGCATGTCCCAAACTTTTGAATAAGGACATGAGAAAGCTAAATATTGTGCAAGCCCCTAGCAACTCTTCTCTTGGTCAAGGTATTTTTCATTCAATCCTTGATGACATTTGCTTTGTGATTATCTTGTTCATGTTCTTTTTGATATAGTTTCCATCTCACTATTTTATATCAAAAGGACTTGTTAATTCTTTTTCTTTGAATATTTTGGGCTTGTTGACTTCATTGAGAATTGCGAATCCGGATGGTAGATCCGCAACACTCAATTTTCTTTTGTTTAGATGTCGAGATTGTTTTATGTGACTTTTCTTTCCGAGCCGATATTTTTACTTTGGCTTCGGAATTGACCTTTCTGTAAGGATTGGCTTAATCATTGTGAAGCCCATATCCTATTTTTCCGAGTGGATTATTCATCTTCGACATTTTCAATCTGTTAAGCAGATTTCTATTTTTCTTTGTGATTTTGATTTCCATTAGGATGGCATCATTTTATTCTTTAAAGTTCTTATGGTGAGGAAAGTGTTATTTCTCTTATCTAAATAATTTGTGAAACTTTTCCGGTATTTTTTGAGCTTGTCTTAGGATCATCACCTAAGCAATATCTTTTGTGTGGTGTTAAGGTCTTTTCAGTTTGACTTTACCACCGGTTTTCGTTTGCTACGAGTTGCGGAAATTAGCATTCCACTTACCGCATTCCGCACTTGTTATGATTCTTATGAATGAATTATTATGTCATTCAATTTGTCCAGCTTGTTTCATCCGTTTTATAAATCCAATATTCTATGAAAATTACCATTCTTATTTATGGATTTTGGATGGAAATAGAAATTTAAAATTTTGCAAATCTTTTTCATAAGATTTAATTATAAGTGCAATTTGATTTTGCTCTTAAAACGAGCAAAGAATATTCTTAAAACTTTTTAAGAGATTTATTTATCCTAGAAAAGATGACTTTGTGATTGTATTGCCCGTTGAGTGCTTTAAGAATTTTGGTCGATGCGCTTGATCAACGTTATCGATAGGAATTTCCTAAACGCTTTGATGTGACAATCGGACACGATATATTGACTTGTAAAAATGTAAATTTTTGTAGAAAGATTATTACATAAAAGTAAAAATGTAATTTTGAAAGTTTTAACTTTTCGGGGAAGAGAATTATTTAAAAAGAACCCTTCCTTTTAATACTCTTATTCTTGTGATTCCTAAAGGGGAACCAAGACTTTGCTATTTGTACCGATACTAGTCGTATTGGTTTGGAATGTCATTCTATTGCAAAGGAGAACGTGCTATCACTTGTGCTTCTAAATCATTATAGCTTATCGAGACTAGATATGCCACTCATGATCTAGTGTTCGCGGCTATTGTTTTTACTTTCGGAATTTGGCATCATCATTTTTGGATGAGAAATTTGTTCTCTACCTCGATCATAAATCTTTAGAATAATTATTTTCTCATAAGGAACTTCATGTTGACTCGAGTTCCTAGCATCTTATGATCTTGATATTCTTTTATTCCCGAAAAGGGAAATCGTGTTGCCAATGCGCTTTGTCGTAGGCAACAAGTGGTTGATTCTTTGATGTTGTCTGAATGGAATTATTTTTCTATCAAGTTCATCGGACGTTTTGGTATACTTCGTTTTATTGAGCTTTATCTCATTCCTTTTAAGGACTAGCGTCCGATGTCCTTTTATTGTGTTCGGTTCATTGGACGTACCGTTTTTGTACTACGTCGGTGTTCCGAAAATCATTCGGGCTTCGGTTCATTGGACATACCGTTTTTGTACTACGTCGGTGTTCCGAAAATCATTCGGGCTTCGGTTCATTGGACGTACCGTTTTTGTACTGCGTCAGTGTTCCGAATTATTTGGGATTTGATTCATCGGATGTACCATTTGTACTACATCGATGTCTTTGCTTTTGATTCATCGGATGTACCGTTGTACTACATCGATGTCTTTCCTTTTGATTCATCGGATGTACCGTTTGTACTACATCGATGTCTTTGCTTTTGATTCATCGGATGTACCGTTGTACTACATCGATGTCTTTCCTTTTAATTCATCGGATGTACCGTTGTACTACATCGATGTCTTTGCTATTTGATTCATCGGATGTACCGTTGTACTACATCGATGTCTTTGCTTTTGATTCATCGGATGTACCGTTTGTACTACATCGATGTCTTTGCTTTTGATTCATCGGATGTACCATTGTACTACATCGATGTCTTTGCTATTTGATTCATCGGATGTACCGTTGTACTACATCGATGTCTTTGCTTTTCATTCATCGGATGTACCGTTGTACTACATCGATGTCTTTGCTATTTGATTCATCGGATGTACCGTTGTACTACATCGATGTCTTTCCTTTTGATTCATCGGATGTACCGTTTGTACTACATCGATGTCTTTGATTTTGATTCATCGGATGTACCGTTGTACTACATCGATGTCTTTCCTTTTGATTCATCGGATGTACCGTTGTACTACATCGATGTCTTTGCTATTTGATTCATCGGATGTACCGTTGTACTACATCGATGTCTTTGCTTTTGATTCATCAGATGTACCGTTTGTACTACTTCGATGTCTTTGCTTTTTTTTTTTGGCAAGGCCAGCCGGTTTTATAGTGGACCGTCCACTTTTTATTACGAACGTAATAAAAATTGAAGTACAGGAGCAAGGTAAAAGCACCTTAACTACTAAAAATACAGAAAATACAGCACAGGTACGTGACAGCTATGTCACGGTAACTATAAGTATCACAAAAAAAACTAGCGCTCCTCCGAGGAAGGAGAATCACCAACAAACCCAGTCACCAAAGAAGAGGTCAATGGGACAGACCCAGAAAGACCAGCAAAGGGGCGAAACCGGAGAGCAAGACAAGGGTCATAATCCACAACATCAGAACAGTAGACAAAAGATCGATCCCAGGATGGATCAGCAAGCATGTCAGAATTTGCACTCGCATCCAAACCGTCCATATCAAGAACTAGAGAATCACCAGATTGTTTGTAGCGGAGGCATCTAAGGTCCAGCTGATCATCAGAAACAAACCGGAAGAAGGATTCATCAACCGGGTTATACCTCATATCAGAAATGGGATCAATCCAGCACCCTTCAGCCACATCCCAAGCTACAGGAGGCAGCAGTGAGGAAGGGTCAGGAGCATCTAATGGGATGACAGGAGCAACACTAGGAACCTCTGAACCAGGATGTAAAACATGCGAAACTAGAGGCAAAGAAGGAAAACTCAGATCTGACAACATAGCCTCAGGAGCAGGATTGGGAGGGACTGAAACCTTGGGGACCCAGATCCTACGACGGGGGCGCGGTAAAGGTGACTTCGGAGCAGCCGCGGAGGCTTCAGAATGATGGCAATCGATAGTCAGGTGTCCAAAGGAGTGACAGAAGGTACAAATATCCGGAACCCATCCATAGCGAACTCTGACTTCCACAACATGACCGACAGCAAGCTGAACAGGAATAGAAGTAGGGAGAGGCTTAGAGGGGGAAATCTCGACAAGAGCCTTCGCGTACATCAACTTATCACGTGCCACCGTATTAGAGTCAAAGCATTTCAGCTTACCAACATTACAAGCTAACCAATTCAGTCCAATAAGAGGCTGTAAGACAGAGGGAATCTGAGAGAAATAAACCCAAACAGGGATAGTAAATACTTGCTCACGAGCACACGCCACGGTAGGAGACCAGGGGGTGACAATAAAAGGCCTTCCATCAACAAAAGACGGCTCAGAATCCAAAATAAGCCGACGATCCTCAGAAGAGGAAAACTTTAAGTAATACATCGAATCGATCAGCTTCACATGCAAATTTCCACGAAGCTTCCAAGCCCTCTGAAGTACCGAAGCGGCATCCGAAATTCGGTGACGAGGTTCCAGAAAAAAACCAACCAAGTAGTCTGACCAAAATTCCTCACCGGCTAGCAAAACACTAGGGGGAGGAATCATCACTCCATTTTCCTCAACCAAATCAAAATCAATCGGGATGTAGGCACCCGCATTACGGGGCAAGGACGTGAAAAGAGAAGACCACGATTTTGAGATATGCTTCGAACCAACAGCGTCACGGCTCTCCACAACACTGGGGGCACTTGCGGCAGAGGGAATAGTTGCATCAGAGCGAAATACAGGGACATTAGGAACAGAGTTCTTTGGGGAATTTACACAAACATCTGTTGTGCCATGACGACTACAAGGAGAATTAGCTGAAACACACCCCTGTACAAGATCAGACACACCATCAACCACACTAGGAACGTATTCATCAAACTCAGTAGCCTTGCCCACTTCACAACCCAACGTTATTGGCTTACAAACATTTTGCCCACTCGCAACAGAACGATGCAGGGCTTCAAGCGATGTGTCACAATCATCCAATACACATGGACGTACGCGTGAAAGTTGCAATGGTGGAAACTCAGAAGGCGAATGGATGGCAGGGGGACGTACAGACACCGACGACATGGGCTTGAAAACACGGCCAGACCTAGTTGAAGAGGGAGAGAGGGGGATGGAAATGAGAGGGGGCAGAGAAGAAGCTCTCATGGGAAACGAAGCAGGGAGGTGGAGAAAAAGAAGCGACAGAAAGTAAAGGAGCGAAGATACTGGACAGTCGCCATTAACGATTCATAGCTCTCATGGGAAACTTTTTTTAAACTTTGGGGACAGGGAGACTATGTCGCCCTGACCTTTGGTTAAGCCGGTTTTAAAGTGGCCGTGCACTTATGTCTCATACTTGTGGCCGCTGGGAATCGAACCTGTGCCACCACAACAAGATGCAGCAACTCACCTCATGTCGTAAACCACTGGACCACTAGTACTTGACTAAACTTTGGGGACAGGGAGACTATGTCGCCCTGACCTTTGGTTAAGCCGGTTTTAAAGTGGCCGTGCACTTATGTCTCATACTTGTGGCCGCTGGGAATCGAACCTGTGCCACCACAACAAGATGCAGCAACTCACTTATGTCTTTGCTTTTGATTCATCGGATGTACCGTTTGTACTACATCGATGTCTTTGCTTTTGATTCATCGGACGTACCGTTTGTACTACATCGATGTCTTTCCTTTTGATTCATCGGATGTACCGTTTGTACTACATCGATGTCTTTGCTTTTGATTCATCGGATGTACCGTTGTACTACATCGATGTCTTTGCTATTTGATTCGTCGGATGTACCGTTGTACTACATCGATGTCTTTGCTTTTAATTCATCGGATGTACCGTTGTACTACATCGATGTCTTTGCTATTTGATTCATCGGATGTACCGTTGTACTACATCGATGTCTTTCCTTTTGATTCATCGGATGTACCATTTGTACTACATCGATGTCTTTGCTTTTGATTCATCGGATGTACCGTTGTACTACATCGATGTCTTTCCTTTTGATTCATCGGATGTACCGTTGTACTACATCGATGTCTTTGCTATTTGATTCATCGGATGTACCATTGTACTACATCGATGTCTTTGCTTTTAATTCATCGGATGTACCGTTGTACTACATCGATGTCTTTGCTATTTGATTCATCGGATGTACCGTTGTACTACATCGATGTCTTTGCTATTTGATTCATCGGATGTACCGTTGTACTACATCGATGTCTTTGCTTTTGATTCGTCGGATGTACCGTTTGTACTACATCGATGTCTTTGCTTTTGATTCATCGGATGTACCGTTTGTACTACATCGATGTCTTTGCTTTTGATTCATCGGATGTACCGTTTGTACTACATCGATGTCTTTCCTTTTGATTCATCGGATGTACCGTTTGTACTACATCGATGTCTTTGCTTTTGATTCATCGGATGTACCGTTTGTACTACATCGATGTCTTTGCTTTTGATTCATCGGATGTACCGTTTGTACTACATCGATGTCTTTGCTATTTGATTCATCGGATGTACCGTTGTACTACATCGATGTCTTTGCTGTTTGATTCATCGGATGTACCGTTGTACTACATCGATGTCTTTGCTATTTGATTCATCGGATGTACCGTTGTACTACATCGATGTCTTTGCTATTTGATTCATCGGATGTACCGTTGTACTACATCGATGTCTTTGCTATTTGATTCATCGGATGTACTGTTGTACTACAACGATGTCTTTGCTATTTGATTCATCGGATGTACCGTTGTACTACATCGATGTCTTTGCTATTTGATTCATCGGATGTACCGTTTGTACTACATCGATGTCTTTGCTTTGGTTCATTGGGCGTACCGTTTTTGTACGACGCTGATGTCCTAAATTATTTGAGTTTCTAGTTCCTCGGGCGTACCGTTTTCATACTACGCCGTTGCACCGGCTCAATTTTCTGCTATTCTTGACGTTCCCCACGTCTTTTATCTACGGAAATGCCTTAGGGATTCCGGTTTTCATTCTTGAGCCCGGTAATATTGTGGAAATTGAAGTTTCACCAGATTTCTTGCTAACTCTTTCGTGCACTTTATGGTGAACTTCCTATTTCAAATTTTCTTTTGTGTTGATATGCTTCTATGGTTGTTACTTCTTATTTTCATCTTAAGTATTGCGAGGACGCAATTTCTTTAAGGAGGGGAGTCTGTAACCCACATATTTATCGATTTTATATTTAAATATTTTATTTAAATATTTTATCATTCGTCGGATTTTGGTCCGAAAAGCTACTTTTTGCATACGGTCGAATTCGGACTCGAGACCACCCCCATTGAGTTCAAAATGACGTTTGCGACTTTTTTGAATGTAAGCTTCGATATGTTTGGAGAAAGTGATTTTTTTGCCACTTTTTCACTTATGGTTTTGGTTTGGGCTGAGCCCACTTATGTATTCAGTCCCAACCCTCTCCAACTCTTCATTACCTCATTTCTAATTCCTAACTCTTCAAGCTTTAGCTACAATGGTGGGAGAGAATGGGAAATAGAAATTCCTAAGCCCTAGCTTGCTTTGCAAATCCAAGCTTTATCTCCAAACTCAAGAAGAACCCTTTGGTAAGCATCTCCTTCACCTTCTCCAACTCTTTCTCCATTCAATTTCAGAAATTTCCTAAACCTAATTTAGGGAATGTTTCTCTTTTAAGCTTAGATTCAAGCTTCTAGTGTTGAGATTGAAGAGTGCTTTTTCTTGCCATTGCTTTCAAGCTTCATCTTCATAAACTTAGTTCAAAGGTGAGATTTTTATCTCACATCTATGACTATAATTATCTTTGGTTGTTGGGTATAAATTCCTAACACTTCTTCATGTGCATTTGCTCTTGATTTGGATTGGTTTTGTGAATACTCCAATTTTTGGGTTTTTAAGTCAAATTTGTGTGAAATCCTTTTACGGATGTTTGATCATGCTTTTGGTGATGCATCGAGGAGCATATAGGGCCGGGTTGCCGATTGGCATAAACCCTTAGAGCCAATGTTCGTCCGGTTGCATTTTGGGAGAGTTTGCTCTTCATTTGAATAAGGCTGAAAAACAGCCCAGGCATGATTCAGTCGACTGAAAACTCTGTTCAGTCGACTGAACCTGGAACCCGAAAGTTTCCAGGCATGATTCAGTCGACTGAAAATCTCTGCACAGTCGACTGAACCTGGAAACAGAAAGTTTCCTGAACCTGAAAAATTTCCAGGTACAGGGTCAGTCGACTGAAAACTCTGTTCAGTCGACTGAACCTGCTGTTTGAGTCCATTTTGCCTTTTTCGATTGAATTTCCAATTTAAATCCATTCGTGATGATCCTATTTGTTGTTATCGTTTATTATGACCTTGATGACTCATTTTTGGGGATTTTTGAATATCCATTTCGATGGATTCTTTATCGGTTTCTTTGGATTTTATTCACATCTTCGTATGTGAATTTTAGTGATCGATTGTTCTTACAATCTTCTTTGTGATTTATCACTTTAAAAATATAAAGGTTTTCTATACTAGTAGTAAATATCAAAACTCTTTCTTATAATGATTTCAACTCTACTTTAATACCAAATTCGTTTATAAAACAGTTTTCCAATCTATTAGTATATACAAACCTTACCTCACTCGTATGAGAAATCTAATTAAACGACTTAGTAAAACGAGTGGTATGAAACGCTTGCGTTTACTTTGTTGGTTAATTCTTGGACTTGTTCGATTGAAACTCTTGTGACAATTTTCTAGTGGAGATCTACAATTTGTTCGTAAATATTTAAGTTAAGCAAGTGGTTATGGGACATGAAGCTAAACTCATATATTTACTAGCTTAGTGTAATTGACACTTCTCGATGATCATGACGATCATTTTTGTGATTTAGACTAGCAGTTGCGCGATGTCTCTTTGTCTGCTTTGTGGAGTTTCGACTCAAATTTGGTGGGGTAGCAACCCACGGTCTTTGGACCATTCGTGTGTCAGGTCTTCGGACCATTCGTGTGTCAAATTAATGGATAGCAACCATGAGATAGCTTCTCGTTCATGTGTTACAGCTGTTGGTGAGTTTTCATGCTCCCGTTCATGTGATAGGCCTCCCCCCCTTATTTTGTGTGATTTCTGGATTTCGTGTGTCGAATTCTAGATTTTTCTTCTTCACCTATTTTTGTGATTTCTATTGATATGATTTATCAATTCTTGTGCATAGGTGAATTCGTGTGTCATTGACTGGATTTCTTGTGTTGATTTCTGGAATTTATGTTTCACCAACTTTGTGATTTCTATTGATATGATTTATCAATTCTTGTGCATAGGTGAATTCGTGTGTCATTAACTTGTTGTGAATACAAGTTTTGGGTATGATACCCTTTTTGGATCTTTGAGAAGATTCTTTGATATTGATTAATCGTTTGTTGATTATCATTTACATACTTATACTAGTATGCCATTATGGATATTATACGTCTTTGCCATATCTTATATGTCATTTATTGTGGCTTGGTGAATGAAATCAGGAGTATGACATCCCTTTTTATCTTGAGTAGATTATCGTGATATTGATATATCCCTTGATGATTTTCAATTACTTATGTATATATCACAGCTTGGCATTGTGATTATTATGTGTTTAGTCATATCTCCTATTCTATATCATGTTATCTGATATTTATAGTTAGACTGATCTGTTTATTATTTTCCTATAAATAATACTCGGGTCAGACCGAGATGTTGCAGGTGCTTCGACTTGATTTCTCTCCGGGGATCCATTTCTCTGACCTTTTGCTTACTACTTAAATTAGTAGTTTTTGTTGTATACATTTGAGATACGGACTCCATAATGTATACTTATTCTTTTGTGTAGTTCATGTAACTATTCTTTTGTGATATTGTGGATCTTTTTAGACCACTACTCGGATGTACACCTTTATGTGTAATATTCATATCTAATTCCGCCTTTGTGATATGAATTGTCTGTGACTGATTTATGTTTATTTCTATATTTGTTTCCGAATGATTTATATAGCCACTGTGTAGTAGCTTTGAGTTTGTGTCGGTATGTCGGATTTCCTCTTGATAAAGTAGCATGTTATACTATCTGACATATCGATGCTCGCACAAAGTAATTACACGGATGGTCGCTCCTCAACAGCCTTATTCTCCGTGCTAGTTGACAGCATTCACCGTAATGTTCTTGGCTAGCGTGGGTATAGAGGTGGGGTCACAAATACGCTCTCTCATATACACACTTAAGGACTCCCATAGGGTATTACTACCCTATTAATAAAGAGTCAAACACCACAAATCTAAGGTTTATCGCTAAACCAAAGCTCTGATACCAGATTGTAACATCCCGCCTTTTCGTACGCTTTAAATCGACACACGTTTCGATTCGAACCATACGGAAGGGCGGATTGTTATGTGGTAAATAAGAAAACAAGAAAGAAATAAAATAAAACAGAATTTCACAGCGGAAGGATAAAATATAATAATCAAATATACAGTTCATGAAGCTGTTTACAAAATATTTTATTTTACTTACATAGTATATATCAGAGTTGCACATACCAACAAATAAAAATCGATGCAGTGGAATACAGTGTAGTGGAACAATATAGTATAATAACAATAATGAAATCTTCGTCTTCGTCCTTCAGAAATAAAGTCTTCGATCCTGAAATCCTCGGATTGACCCGAGCGAATTGAAAAGACAAAACATTCGAGTCAGAACTAAAAGATCTTATGTAAGTTAAATCAACAGAAATAAATATGAGTGCAGTAACTCAAGAGATGCGTGGGATTTACATCTCCTAAGGATCCGTTAAACTATTTACTATGTAGTATATTTCGCTATTATAATAGTGTCTAATTGTAAAATAAAATTACTTTTAAATAGCGTTAAGGCTTTACATTTTCCACCTTAACACGTAAAATGCCAATTGTCTATACAGTACCGTAATGCCTCCTGATCGGGAGGCTACCAGAGGATACTCCATAGGTACGACACAAATAGAAACTCGTACAAGGCTCGATCGGGTAGGTGACACGGCACAACTAGGCAATGCCAGGGTAGATATACCAATTACTTCCTACCCTCACAATCCTTTACAAAAATTTTATTCGTAAACTCCTTAATATTTCAAAAGTCGAATGCACTTGTTTGTATCTCCAATTAACAATTTCTAACTTCTTTAATGAATTTTAATTCATTTTCTCCAATTTCTCGTATAATAACACTTTGGGTTTCTCTTCAAGCTCCCAAAATCCCACTATAAGATTTCTCTTCTAAAATCATACCCGTTTAACGATCTTTACTTCCAATCTCGAGAGGATTTATAAATAAATTCAATCTTTCAAAAACTATATATATATATATATAATAAGTAATTTAAGGATAATAGTGTATTCGTAAAATAGGTTAAGTAATTCTAAAATATCGAAACATTTTAACAACATCGATAACTCCTTTCCAAAATTTGTTTAAATAACTAATTAATTTTCAAAGATGATTCATAAAATTAGAATTTATTTCAATAAATATTAAATATTAAAATAACTAACCATTTAGAATATTACAAATAATAATTTAAGTTACATAGTTTCGTAATTTAAAATTCTATTTAAAAAAATCCACTATTGCCAAATTCAGTTCATATATTAATCGAGATTCATGTCACAGTGATTATATCTTAACTTTACCACTATTTTCAAATTTAAAAATTTGATTCCACTACTTCTTTACCAAAACAATTCCCATAACTCGATATAAATTCACACCGTAAACTTATATTTTTCCAATTTATCAACTAACCGTTATTTTCCTTATTTATAAACGTCGTTTATAAATTATAATCTCCTTTGAGTTTCACTTCTTTATAAAACCAATTTTATTCATAAAATTTCATTTTATAAATTCCTTTCTTAATAAAATCCATTTTTATTTCAAACCTATTTTTAAATAACGATTTCAACTCCTTTCCGTATTTTCAAAACATCATCTTAAATTACTTTATAAAATTATTTGAGAATCTCTATTTAAAGCAATTTACGAATAGTTAAGTATAACCTCAGAAAGTTATATATATATATATATATATATATATATATATATATATATATATTCACTTAATTCCTTTTAAAATAATCCAAACTTCCTTATAAATATTTTTATATTCAAAATCTCCCTTTTAATACCTTAAATTTAAAAAATAACTATTTGGTATTTAAAATATCATATTTAAGGTCTGTGCTATCCTAGCATGTAATAATTCAACATAAATCCATAATAGATTATTCACACTAATCACATATCCATATATGAAAAATATTCAAAAATTTTAAGGAATCCAGTTGGATCCCTCCAACCTGTTTTCCTACATCCACATATGTGACGCCCCACCTATATGCTCACAATAACAAAGAGTATTAAAGGAAATACTGTCTGTTATTATGAAGAATATGGATGGATAGGAGCGGCCATCCATAGTTAGGCCTTACACTAGTATTGGTTATCTCGATAGGAGTGGTATATATTTTTATTTTTCGTCTCTTATTTATTTACTCCCATCAACATACCCAATTCCAGTATAAAACGAACTATGATGGTTCATAATAGTTTAGGACAATATATATAATAATAACACAGATAAACTAAATGCGAAACACAGATAACAATAGTCTCATATATATATATATATATATATATATATATATATATATATATATATAACTGAAATCAGTTACAATACATGTGGTACAATATATATGATACAACTACAACTGTCGACACTGGAAGTTACATATACAAGTACATTATCGTGAATAATATACACGAATACATAACATCCTATACTATGACAACAACTACTCCAAAAGATATAAAGAGACTTCATAGCTCTAGCAGCAACCCAAAGCAAGATATCTACAACTTGAAATAACTTGGTCTGACCCGAGTATTAAATTCAAAAAAAAATAATACACCGGTCAGTCTAATTCAAACTCGGTTATTAATGCACGGAAGCAACAATAATTAAATAATAATTAGACGACAGTCAAATTAATTTCACATATCCAATCTTAAATAAGGAAATCGAATAACGGTAAATATAAACGTAACAGTGTTAAACAATAACTCAGCGAATTCCAATTTATCAACGAAGATAAATAAAAGGGTTATCAATGAAGATAATTAAGAAAACAACAGGATTGTCTAAACAGCAATTAACGACAAAAATCTAATTATTAAATAAGTAATTAGAAACTCATAATCTAAATATCAAAACGATAATTAGATATCAACAAAATCATCAAATTAAACCAAATCAAAATACGATTCAAAATATTGAGTTGGACACACGAAATAATTCCAACAATTGAAATATCAATTAAAATGTCAATTCGGGTAGGGCTGCAATACACGCACGCGTGTACTGCCTCGCCACTACAGCAACTGGAATACGCAAAAGATTAATAAATCCAAAGCAAATGAATATCAATAAAAGCAATACCGTGTGGCTGCAGTACACGCTCGCGTGCACTGCCTTGCCACTACAGTGATTAATTACACAAAAGCCCAATGAAAGTTCACAAACGAGCACAAGGTCAAACCCAAGGTTTAAGCTGGATTCAACTCAATGTACATATCACAATACAACAATGTCCAGACCAAATACTATTAATATGGTCGAACAGAGACTCCAAGCACACAAGAAGGTATGCACAGATCTGAAACAACGAATGGCCAGACCGAACAACGCAATGCAAATGAATTCATATATACAGACTACTAAGTGAAAACATGCACATAGGGAACTCAACTATGTTTGGACCAAAGGCCATCAAGAAAGCAAGACCAAAGCACATATGACATGAGCATGCAACACTGCAGACACAATGCAGACTCAAGTGCATATGAAGTTCAACAGTATATACGTACAGCATGAACCAGGCATAAAAAGAAATCAAACTTGAGTACAGGTTCAGAGGCACTAGAGAGCATGCACAAGTGATTCGAAGCAATGAATTAAGTGCAAGTCCAATATCCACAGCTGACACAAATGCAAACTGTCTCAAAGAAATAATAGTTATAATATAAACCCATGAAAACAGGGAGAGAATGAATCAGAGGTGCAACATGGAACTGCACATTGACAAAATGAAACATAGGTGCAACATGGAATTGCACAGGGGTGCAGCAGGGAGGATGCACAGGAGTGCAACAGGGAATGTACACATGACAGTAGTGTCATGCAACCAACAATGAATCAAATCATGGTTCAAACCAGAGCAATGCATCAACGATACAATTCACATGCAAACGTCTCAAGATCACAATGTGCACAGAACAACTCACATGCATGCAACCATGACACAAAGCATATACAAGACTGTTCATTCAGGTCTGGACAACATGGATGAACAATCAAACATGAGTGGCTGCAGGTTTGAAACTACAAAGGGACATACAGTGACAACATGCAAAAATGACCCAACATTTCAACTGCAGCATATATACGACAAAGATGAACATCAAAATTGCACCAATACAGTGTCAATGAACAAACGAGCCCAAGTGAAAAACCAAATACAACAGTATGTTGAAGCAGCCGAGACATCACATACATATATGTGTACAAATGAAGACACAGAGCAAATTAATTTCAAACCAGATAATGATGCAGGAAACTCGAATAAACATATCAAGTTTAAGTGTCAAGTGAATGGGCTGTAGCAGTGTCAATTCAAGTCAATGCTACAAAGATGAACCAAACAAGAAATGACAACAGTAGACCAGCAAAGCAACAACTTAAGTGTAACAAGTTCAATCTAGCAGTGCACATGTCATGGAAGCATTCAGTTCCGAAGCCATATGATAAAGTTCGAACCAAAGATAAGGTCGCAGGGATTACAAACAAGAACCAAATAATGTCAATAGCAGTTCAAAAGCCGTGGTTGTCAAGAAACCAAATCAGTGACCGAAGTCAACCAGAACCGAAACTGTCATGAACCAAGTCAAAGCAAAGTTCGACAATGTCGGGTGCCGATATCAACGATATCACAGGAGAAATTCACGGAGTCAAAATAAAGTTTAATCAGAGAAATCGAAACCGTGAGCATCAATTAATCAAACAACGAAAATCCCAAAGTTGAACAAAATCAGAGTACCAGAGAATTTCAAAGCTGTGTAAACCACAAAATCACATATATATATATATATATATATATATATATATATATATATATATATGAAATTGAATTAGATGTGAGTAATAGAGATCACTCACCTTTTCTTCGAAGCGGAGACGAACTCGACCAAATAGAAGCGGCCGAGAGCGAACAAACGAGAATGAAGCACACGCGAAGAACCACTGTATCGATCAACAAAAAGGCGCAGCTTCAAAAAGCCCTAATTACAGATCGAAGAAGAACAAAAAGGTTTAGTTTAAAACACCGATTTTGAAATACATATATATTTAATTTAATATGTGGTTAAATTTAGAATGTGATCTTTATATATATAAATAGTTATATATAGCTGTACATATGAGTCACTTATATCAATTATCTTCATTGACCCTATTCTGATTTGATTTCTTCCATTCCTATTTATCAGCTTCGTTCGTCGATTCGTGACAATCTAGCTTTACTTTGGAATTCGTGCTTGGATTCGTAACTCATTCCATTGTCTATAACATCCAGCCTCGAAAGGTGAGCAATCACTCATTATTAACATTCTTATATTTATTAAATTTGATTTCAATTGAAACGACAACTGAAATATGCTGCTGTTAGATTTACATTGCTATATTTATGCCATTATCTATATCTGTTCACCTGTGAGATATGACACCATATCTTGCTGTTTATATTTTATTTAGTTCGTTACCAATGATATATGCCTGTTCTTATATGTTATATTATTATCATATATGTTCTCCCTCTGCATGTTCCTTGTTAGTTTAGAATTCCCTATAGGTCGAAATGATACATACCCGAACGATATTGTAGAATAGAAGAAAATCATTATAGGTTGAAATGATAAACCCAAGCGATTTTCATTGAATTGAACTGGGATTGCGAGTTGAAATGATATATACCCGTATATATTTAAATTGCGGATTGAAATGATAAATATCAGTATCACTTGACCATAGGATAGAAAATTTTATACAGACACCATTGGTATATATATATATATTAAAAATGATTTCCAAGGTTTTGAAATGAATATTATGGTTTTAATAAATTTTGATTTTAAGATATTATATATAAACTATTTTATAAGGATTTAAAATTTAGATTTAAAATTTATATGTTTGAAACTTCTTAAGGTTATAAGTTAGTTTTTAAAATTATATTCTAAGATAGATTTATAATGATTTTTATAAGTAAGGTTGGGAAGATAAATTTGAATTTATTTGAAACTGTATTTAATTAAGAATTTTATATAATTAAATCGATTTGAAACTTATTAAAATTGAGATTTTAAAGGATATGATTTTATAACTTTATTTTTCGTTTAAGGTAGTTAAATGAATATTTCAAGTTTACATAAATTGAAGGAAATATTTAGTTTATTTTTAATTTGGGGTTTATTTAAATTATTATGGATTTATTAAGTAAACATTTCAAAACTAAATAATACCGAAGTTAAAATTTGATATATATGAAATTATCAAATCTAGTTTTGAAAATGTTTGAATATTGAAATTGAAACGGTTTATTCTGTGGTTCAAAGGTGTGCTTGAAATGGATATAGTTTGAAAGGGTTTATTTAGAAATTGAATTAAATTGAAATTGATGAATTGATATTTAATTAAATTGAAATTTGGAATTCAAGTTGTTTGAATCGATTTATGAAATTTGAGAAGGCTGTTTTATTAGATAAATTATTTTAAAATTATAAACTATTTATATATTTTACTTTATAAACTATTTTAATATAAACTATTTTAATATAAACTATTTTAATATAAACTATTTTAATATAAACTATTTTAATATACTAATTATTTTAATATGAACTATTTTACTTATAACTATTTTAAATAAAATATTTTAGTTTATAAACTATTTTATTTTATATACTACTATTAACATCTAAACTGTTTAAGGAAAGTATTGTGATTTCTAAAGTGTTATAAATTCAAATATTTGGTTTCGAAGATGTTATAACTTTGAAAGTGCTATGGTTTTGGACATGGGTATATTTGAAACGGAATTGATATTGTATTGATATGGTTTTGAAATGGAAAATGATATTTTGGTTTTGAAATATAAACTATTTTGAAATGACCACAGTGTTATAATAACGATGTTGTTAAAGGGACCGGGATTGGATATTGTCATACTCTCTGCCAATACCGAAAATCACTTTAACAACTGTGTACGTGGTGGAGATTCCAGAATGAAGTAGGATAGTTCGAAGACGATTCTATATTGGTATTTACGTAGCCCTGACTTCCGTGAGTCAGCTTGATGTAGCTTAAACAGGAGCTATACCGGGACAAGTAAGGTCATTCCTCCTATCAGACACATTTCTTCGATGCCTGTTGCTTTTGTGATTTGATTGGGTGCACCCTTTGATTTGGGAGTGTGTCACGAAGTGGGCGTTAGTAGCTGTTATGCGTTACCACCAGTCCGGGAATGAAAATGGTATATCAACCCTGGCATGGCCTCAAGTGTCGTGTTACATGCCCTATCGCTCCTTCTACGAGTTTGTTTTATGTCGTACCTATAGAGTGCTCCTGATAGCCCACCCACGGGTGGAGTTTACGGTATCTATATAGACTATGACATTATATAAAATGTGTTAAGCGGGATATGGGTAACGCCTTAACGCTATTTTAATAGTTTACTTTACTATAGACATATTATAATAGCGTATATTACTACATAGTAGATAGTTCCATGGGTCCTTAGAGGATGACTATCCCAAACATCCTTTAAGTTACTTGTATTTTAATTGATATTTCACTTGAGTTGGATTTATTGATATAAGAATGTTAATCCTGACTCAAGTGTTTTGTGTTTTTGCTTTACGCTCATGTCAGACTGAGCATCACAGCATTTGAGACTCACCTTTGGAATTGGAGCTTTACTTGGAGATCTACCTACATCCATTCAGCTTTCAACTTTTCTAGTTGATTTGTTCAGAGATGTCATCTGTTGTATTCGAGACTTCACTGTATTTGAGATATTCTATTGTATTTTATTTCGAACTCTGTTGTTTATACAGTAGCTTCACGAACTACTATTTATCTATTCCGTTGCTTATTGTTACATTACTCCATGTCTATGATTCTATGATCATTTTATTTACTGTATATACTGAGTTTTTCCAAATATAAATTAAAATTTTGATATTTTGAGCAATTCAAGTTTGACATGTATGGATGCGAATGGTTGAAAATACTGGGTCGTTACAGTAGTGGTTGTTTCTAATTTACGTTTTCTTTGTATGTATACATAATGAAAAATGTCAAATAGCTTGTTGTAGGTGGTCGTAAATGAATTTTTACCACAGAATCAATCTTGTCATGTAAATTAAGTCATTAATTTGCATTTTTTTGCATTTCCATTCAAAACCGAAGAGCGGACCCATAGATGTAGCATCTTATATTTACAGGATAAGCACCGTGCACATTTTGGAGATTTAATGAGGGTGATTTTTCATATATGCTAAGTAAAATAAATAGTTGAAGAATTTTACCATTTTGAACTAACTGTACTTTATAATTCTCTATTTTGTAGAGTGTGAAACCTGTCGATTGTCAGGACCATTCACAGAATTTTAAAGTCTTAATAGAGATGGTTGATGACCAACAAATTCAATATTTATTTCATCAAGCTGGCTTCTGGTGTTTCATGTAGATTAAATATGTCAAATCCGACAAGTCCTTACTCACAGCTTTATATGATATGTGGAAGTCCTAGACCAGCACGTATCATTTCTTTGTTGGAGAAATGACCATTACTGTACAAGGTATTGCTATTTTACTCGGCCTTCCTATCAAAGGTGCTGTTGTAAATTATTTTGGTGATGTTGATGTAGATGATATTTTTCACCAATTACTTGGTGAGTTTCCACCCTGAAGTAGTCGTTAATAAAAGAGAATTGAAAGTCGATTGGTTTAGCGACATTATAGTTGGCTTAACTATTACCCTTGATTCATTAGTTGATGCGATATAATAGCGTACATGGGTTGTGATATTTCTTGTTATAACATCCAGGCTTTTTCCTAACCATACCAGGGGTCGAGCCAGTGTCAAATGGTTATATCTATTAAAGGACTTTGCCACAATATCTAGATGTTCATGGATAGAGCAATTTTATTCACTTTATATAAGGAATTAGATAATGTAGTGCGGAGGAAGTGGAACGGCTTAGCCAGTCGCTTAACCCCTCTGTAGGTATAACAGTTTTTTACATAATAATTTAACTATTATTTTAAAGAACTTATTTAACAGTGATAGTGTGCAAGTTTGGTCATAGACGCGTATTTCTATTTGTTATCCAAATGTTGTACCACTATCACTCTTGGATTACCATACAAAGCTAGGTTAAAACTGCTAGTAATTTCTATTAAACACTATATGTTTTAGTATAACATTTACATATCATTCTGTTATTTGTAAATCGATGGGAGGTAGACGTTAGAAAGATAATCCGGCCGCCATGCCATACTATATCGCAGTGAGCTGGATGTAATGGAGCATTACAATATTGAGTGGATGTTATGCACATATGAGATTTTATATGATTTGCATCAAGTTTTCTTGGATGGGTAACAAACTTGGTACTCATGAAGCCTTATTGTTTGCTTGCAAAGTGTGGTCATGCACTATCCAGATAGAGTGGTAAGGCCATTTGGCCTTAACCAGTATATACCAGATGCAGCCGAGTAAGTGTTTTCGAATGATTGGAATATAGATTTGTGTAACACTTATGTTGCCAGATGGGATCACAAGTTGGATTACCTATAAATTAAACGCATACCGATCATCACCATCAAAGAAAAAAATAATTGTCCCCGGCATATCACATAATGATTTATTCTTAAAGAATCATCAAGTAGATTGTCTAGATATGCTCTACAAGTACCAGTGGAATGGGACTTGGTATGATTAAATGAGTTTTCGTTTCATAACTCATTAAAGTAGCTTTACTTCCTCATGTCAAAACTTCTTCTGTTTTAGGTTCAAGGGTCGTACTTGATTTCGAACGAAGTTGATGTGCTTATAGACCCTGGAAATGAAGATCGAGTTGAAAGTCAGTGCTTCAGCATCAAAGACATATCAAGTCGATTCTTGGAAGACATAACATAGCAACCCAACTTTCTACCCCAGAAATTAAATAAATTTAATTATAATAAAATTTATTCTAAGTTTTATTTAATAAAAGATTTTGTTTTAATATATTGAAATAAATTATTAAATTCTTTTTAGATAATGTATTGAAATCAAATAAAATGTGCTAATTAAACATGAATATTTTAAATGTTGATAGAAATAGTTAAAAATATAAATTTACTTTACGTTGGAGCAATGAACAATAAAATAAAATAAATGAGTATTGAAATGAATGAAATTATATGGTTATTAAAATATATTGTGTACAATGAAATGCAAATCGATTCAAACTAAATTGTAATTTACTTAGAAATAAATAATTTGGTTATTTAAAAGAAATGTGAAATTAATTAAATAAAACAAGACCCAATGTAACCTAAGTTTAAGACCAAGCCCAATTTAATTCATTTTCTCTTCCTTTTTTCCAAAATCCCTCTCCTCGCTTCAGTTTTTTCCCAAAGCCCATTCGTTCTTTTTTAATTCGTGCCCTAATACCATTGTAACAGCCAGCAAATCCGTACCTCTTGAGTCAACACTATTCTACATCAATTTACTCAAGTGGAACAGAATTACGAACCATTAGGGTTAAAGAAGAAGAGATAGAAGAAGAAGAAACTAAACAATATCAGAATCTCACAGTCGCAGCGGAAATAAATATAATATTAAATATGGATCTTACACAAAATGAAATCTATAACTATTTTATATATCATATCTTTATATATCATATCATCAGAGTGTCATCATACATCAACAATTTCCATCAGACATACCATACAATCATGGCAGCGGATATAGATAAATATAGATAATACGTCTCAGACTCAAGCTCCTCTCCTGCTCTAAAGCATCATGTCCTGTACATGTAATACTCGGTCTGACCCGAGCATTATAATGAAATAACACCCGAGTCAGTCTGGAATACCAGCTGATAATAATAATGCATCCAAATTGATTTTTAAAGTTTCAAAAATCCTTTGAAAACAAAAGCATCTCGTAAGACCACGCCACAAATAAACATGTCGGGTTTTTACCTTACGATAGCTAAAACACTTTTTATAGAAATCCTCTGATATTATAATAGGGTCTATATACAAATACTTATAAAATAGCCAAAATTTTTAGATGATTAAATTCCAGCTACTAGCCACAGAGTGGGTAATACAAACAAAACTCGTACAAGGCTCGAAGGGAGAATGGATTCCATCAATGACTGGGCTATTAGGGTACCGCCCGTCACAGTACCTGGCCTAGAACAGAGTACCGAGGAGTACGCCTGCTCCCCTGCAACACAAGGCCGGAACCATTCCTTACTGAACAGTCCCGAACAAGACAACCCCGCAGTTGGCGCGACCAACCGCTCACTAAGCCGAATAAAAAGGGACATCTAGACGGGAAAATCTTGTCCTGCTTGAGCATGACCCACCTAACCTTGCTGCACCTCCCCTGTTTTAGCCATTCCCGGCTGATGAGGCTTGAGGCTAAACGTTACCTTTCAAGAATGTTTCACTTACAATGCCCATCGCCCACCTGACTATGTTCCGAAAGCATTCGTCCATACAAGTCCGTCCCGGGTTCGAACGGAACCGAAGGCACTATTCCTACTACATCCATTTTGGAAATATCCTCAGGATTAGTAGCGACTAGCCCTTGCACTTCACTGCTCCATCTTCGACTCCGAACACGTTTTTCGCATGAAACGTACAAACCGGATCGAAGTGGTTTTCGAGAAATAAATCTCGATCCCGGTCTCTTCGAAACGATCAACGCATTTGTCCAATATTGATAGTCGGTGATTTAACTATCAATTTATTATTCACAAACATCCATCACACAATAAATAATTTCCCACATTATTTATTTGCCTCAAATATCTCTTACAAGATATATTTCGTTTTCAACTCATTTGAATACCATTCCCAAAATCTCTTCCTTTACAAGGTAAATCCTTTACCCTTTATTCCCATTAGAAATAACCAAGTTCAAAACAATTTAGATTTAAAACAGTTAAAACACTTTATTCTGAAATATATTTTCAAATATGGAAATTTACTACTAATTATTACTCAAAAATATAATTTCAAATATGCAAAGTAAAACCATTTATTAGGATATAAATCTTGATTGTAAATAAGGGTTTAGTCTAAACTATACTTATAAGTAGATTTTTAAAAGGTTAATACTAATTTCAATGACTTAGGTCAAAATTAGTCTTTAAATAATTTCATTTATAAAAATAACTACTAATGTACTTGCAAATAATCACTATTGCTAATTTATTAATTATTTACTTTACATTAAAAAAAATTTCAAAGCACTCTTGTAAACAAGTTTGGACTTTAAACTTTCTTTTAATAAAATCTGTTTAAAGCTCGAACTTGGTTTTCCAGGGAACTCACCTTCCATTTCCACACCCTAAAGAATCCGTCTTATAAATCCAGCCGATTTATTACCATTCAAATTCATGTTTTAATAACATAAATTTCCTTTCCAGGTTTTAAAAATAACTTCTTTCGAAGCCCAAATATAGTTTACCGTTCCTGGAAATTTACTTTCAAAGCTCGGGTTTAAGAATTCTTTTAAATGAACCTTTGAGAATTTATTAAAGGAAAGTAATGCTTATGAATTACTTAATTAAAATTCCAATGGTGAAAGCTGCATTTCAAAATATTTTATTTACATTTACAATTGTTAATTTATGTTTAGAAGCATCGTTGAAAACATAATTTAAGTTTTCGGAAAACTCTATTCATTATCAAAAATAACCCATCGTTATTTTATCACTTTATCCCTTCTTATAAAGTTTCTCACCGGAAGCCATACTTCCATATTTATAGATTGATAAATTTCCCACTTTATTTAAAATTTAAATTTTACTAATTTCATTCTTCATCCAAACCAAACCCAAATTTTATTCCTTTAAAATTCTTTATATATCAATTTCTCTTATTTCTTTAAAAACCCAATTTATTCCATTTATAATTAAATTCTGGATTTATAGTTTATCCAACAATAGCACAGTACATTTTAATTCCATATTTATCTGTCACAACACATATAGATAGAATGCATCATCAATCATCAAATAATTATTATATTGTGAGGAATCCAGTTGGATCCCTCCAACCTGTTTTTTCCCTGCATCCACAAATATTAGCACAACAATATATATCGATTAAATTTGATAATAATTACCATATTCAGCTAAACATCCAAACAAACATTCAATATTAGCTGTTTACTTTACTGGTATCTAGATGTGAATGAGAATAACTCACCATGGGTTTCGACGAGCGTTCAAAATTTAAATTAAACCGAACGGTGTTCGATTTAACTTAAATTTTTACTTGCCCAGAATGATTCCAGAACTGCACCATTGGTAGTATTCGTCGCTGTGATCCCGACGCCGCAAATTTCGTTGAAATCTGATCACGTACGAGCGAGATATTAAATTTTAAAGTTTGATTTAAATTTAAAACAATTTCTTTTTTAAAAAAAAATTATACCATCCAATCACTGCCGTTCAAATCCACAAACGGATCAGTGCCGCTCCCCATTTTCTCCTACATCGCGCGTCTCCAGGGTTCAATGAACCCACATGCTGCCGCCTAGGGCTTGCAACCGCCCCCGCCTCGCTCAACGTAAATGCGATCGGAACCCACCGTTGCGAAGCCCATCGCCAACCTCACCCACCCCAGGCACGCGTGCGATCTCGGCTGAGGCTCTGTCTCGAAATACACGCCCAAAAACGTCACCCATTTGAGCCGATCCGGGCCTCCACGGCGAACTTCGAACCACTCCACCGTACGGATGTGAAGCTGGTTTCAAGCTCTTCGATTTTCATGTAGAAAATTTTACAAATCATGGCGTGGATAAGGAGGAATTTGAAGAAGAAGGTGGAAATGTATCGGCCATTGGTTCAATAAATGGCGGCCTGGGAGAGACAGAGCTAGGATTTGAATAAAGATATTTATTTATACAATATAATTTAATATTATTTTATTCTCGTTCCAATCAATTTACCACTTACACAAACGAACTCCAATTCTCACGTACCAACAGGCATTCCTAGGGTTTTTCGACGTTCCGGGCACAATTAAACAGGTTTTATAAGCTAATTTGATCATACGTGCGAATTACGGAATTTAACGATCAATTTAAAATTAAACCGATTAAAACGATTTCGATGCGTTTCGAGCTGCCACGGTCAAACGACAACTCCGATTGCTACAAAAATTTAAATCCGATAATATCTAACTATTACGGATCCAATGGAACTGGTTTCGTCGAATTCCGAGATTGTGCCCCGGAAGGCTATTGTAACGTCCCGCCTTTTCGCACGATTTAAACAGACAAACATGCCGATTCAATCCATACGGAAGGGCGGATTGTTATGGGGTAAATAAGAAAAACCAGAAAGAAGTAAAAGAAAACAGAATCTCACAGCGGAAGGATAAAATATAATAAATAAATATACAGTTTATAAATTTGTTTACAAAACATTCATATAATACATATCATAGTTACACATACCAATAACAATGCAGCGGAACAGTGTGTAGTGCACTAGATAAATAATAATAGTAATACTACAAATCTTTGTCTTCGTCCTCCAAAGCTAAACTTCAAATCCTGAAATGCTCGGACTGACCGAGCGAATTGAAAAGACAAAACACTCGAGTCGGAACTAAAAGATCTTATGTGAGTTAAATTAACAGAAATAAATATGAGTGCAGTAACTCAAGAGATGCTCGGGATTTACATCTCCTAAGGATCCGTTAAACTATTTACTATGTAGTATATTGCGCTATTATAATAGTGTCTATTTGTAAAATAAACTTACTTTTAAATAGCGTTAAGGCTTTACATTTTCCACCTTAACACAGTTATATATTCCCATAGTCTATACAGTACCGTAATCTCCCCCGTACTGGGCGTCGTCAGAGGGCACTCCATAGGTATGGTACAAACCCAAAATCGTATAAGGCGCGCTAGGGTAGGTGACACGGCACAATTAGGCAATGCCAGGGTAGATATACCAATTACGCTTCCGGGCCGATGGAAACGCGTAGCGCGCAGCTGGCGCCCACCTCGGACAAACTCCCCACATCAAAGAAATCAAAAGTGAAGGTGGCCACCGAAAATCCAAAGTCTGAGTATAGTATCGAAGGGAAGTGTCCGATCAGAGGTGCTACCTCATTAACCCGTCGATCGCTCCTGTTTTAGCCACCTTATGCCAACTCACGGGAGTTGGGTCCTCGTATTTACCTTTAAAGGAAACGCCGCCACTAACCTACTTCATTCTGGAATCTCCACCGCGTACACGGTTAGTCAAAGTGGTTTTCGGTATCGACAGAGAGTATGTCCATATCCGATCCCGGTCTCTTTGCCAACCAATCATTATTATAACACCGCGGTCTTTTCAAAATAGTTTATACTTTAAAACCAGAATAAATTATCCATTTCAAAACCATATAAATATGATATCATTTCCTTTTAAAACACAAAACAATATGATATCATCTTTATTTTCCAATATATTCTTTTCCAAAATCATAGGATTTTCAAAGTAAAATATTTAGAAATCAAAACTCTTGAATATAATATTTTCAAATTATACTACCTTGAAAATCATAATTTTGAAACAAGTTTCCATTTCTTAAATGGTTAAATATTAAATTACCTTTATAAACCAAATAGCTTCTTTAGATTTCACAAGTCAATTTCAAATATCGATTTAAACTTCCAAATACCATTTAAATTCTTATGTTTCAAAGCTTTAAATATTTCACCATTTCAAAAACAACTCATTTGACAAATCCATATATATTAAATTCAATTACTTATTTATTTTATTTTTTACTTGAAATCTTTACTTAATGAATTCAATATAATTTTAAGAAACTTTTAACTTCACATGACTGGAAAATCTTTTAGTTTATTTTATATTCATTTAAATCAACCTGATATTCATTTAAATCACCCTACACAAAATCAAGTTATAAAATCATATCCTTTTAAAATTCTAACTTTTCATTAAATTTCAATTTAACTTAATATTCATCTTCCAACCTTGTTCTCTTTTAAGTCATTAAAACTCCAGAAATTAAATTTTAAATAAATTCTTAATCGTATTTGATCTCGAAAATCAAACTTTATTTTATACTTCAAATCAAATTTATACAAAGCTTAAAACCTGAAAATTTCTACATATATATAAATAACCAAATCAATATCCATAAACCATATATATATAGCTTTACAAAACCAAAACATTTCAAAATATATTTTATATATATACCGCGGTGCCTGTATAAAATTTTCTACCCTATGGTCAAGTGATACGGATGTTTATCATTTCAATCCGCAATTTAAAATAAAAATGCGGTTGTATATCATTTCAAACCGCAATCCCGAATGAATGAAATGCACGATAACTTGCAATTTATACGATATAAAATACAGCATCCATTCATCCAAATATCAATCATCAACCATTTATTACAATCATCATCCAATTTAAACAACATCAATATAGAGCATATAAATTATACAGGTAATAAATAACATGTATTAACTAACAGTTTATATTCAATAATAAATTTAATAACTGTTACTAGCAATTTATATGCAAAAATAAATTCAAATTTAACTGTCAGTTGATATGAAATAAAAATTTAACATAGCTATAACTGACAGTTACTATGCAAATAAATAAATTCTAACTGTCAAATTTATGCAATAAATAAAATAAATTAACAGTTAAATTAAATAAATGCAATTTAACAGAGATAATGAATAAAACATGCCAAACAGTCATAAATAAATTCCTACTCATATCTAAAATTAATTTAACAGACATAAGAAGTTTTAGAAGTTGTGAGTGGGTTAAAACACTCACTTTTTGAATTTAAATCGAATTTAAATCCGATTTAAACCCAAAATTCCAACGGTCTCCAAATCTCTCCAAACCAGCGTCATCAGATCCAGAATTTAATTACGATCCTAACAAAAGAAATTTCGCGCGAAACGGGTAACGTATGAAAAAGTTGTTCAATTTTAATGAGTTGAAACAAAAATTAAATAAAACAAAATTAAACAACAACCTAATTAAAGCTTGCCACGTCATAAAGCTTCTTCTCAACTCACGTATGCTCGTCCAGGGAATGAACCCATTTCAACGCATGCCCTCACCATCTTTGACTGTGCCTTTAGACCGCCCCAGGCCACCAGATGGTGACGCGCCTCCACCATTACGACTTCCCTAGCCGAGCTCTCCAATACCCAGAAACCAATTTGCAAATAGTCGCTTCAAATCAAAACGCCCAAATTGACTTAGGTTTCAAATTTCCTGATTTTGACCGCGATTTGCCGCTGACTCGAGTATCGATTTCGAAAACAGAGACTGCGCGTAGATTCGTATGGATGAAATCTACAACATATATTTTTTTTGGAATTTTTCTAAGATGTTGGAATTTTCATTTGAAATTTGAATAGAAATAGATCTAGGTTTGCATCCATTTGAGGAGGAGAAGGAGTTGAAGAAAAGAACGTACAGACAAATGATAGAAGATGGAGGCTAGGGTTTTTGATCGTCTATTTATAGATAGATCGCAAAACAATAGGTGTGCACGAATTTTAACGTGCAAACGGAAGTGGTCCCAAAAGATAAATAATATTAATTACATACGTTACGGATTTAGGAAATAAATAAATTCCTTATCATTTACATTTTATTTTAAACGTATTTACAAATGTAAATCTAGACGTTTCGTTTACGTTTCAAAATATATCCACAATTTTATTAATTTCCAAATTGATCTAAACAAATTTAGATGTAAATTAAAAGCTGATAAGTCTATCCATTGCAGTGTTAATTTCTCCACTTCCTTATATTTAGAAATTATAAATTAAGTTTTCAAAAACCTATTTTTGATTTTCAAACTTTTATATACTCATCTTTTACCAGTAATAAGGATGCATTAACATTTGTTCATGGTTTCACCTTATTATCCTCAAATTCCATTTTAATTTTCAATACAATTGTTGAATGTTGATACTTTAATTAAATTTATACATCTTGCTTTCTATAATCTATATCAACAAATGGTCCAATTATAAATAGAATTAGCATTAACTTCATCTTATAGGATTAACTACTCCAATTACAAAACAAATCTACGCTAACTGCACGATTTAAGTCAATTAATTGTAATTGAGTCTACATTAAATGTTATAAATTATAAATTGGAACCTCAATAAATTCGCTTATTGATTTAAAATATTTCTATTCAGTAAATAGACATTTTATGGGTATAAATAACATTTGAATTATAACACATGTCATTAGTACATGCTTCATTTCTTATAAACTCCCCTTTATTAACTAGAACACATTAACCAAAACAAAATAATTAATTTAGATTTATTTCAATCGATTGTCATTCTTAACTTAACATACTCAAAATGGTTAACCTAAATAATTGTTACCCTTTTACATTCAAATTCACTTACAACCATCATTACAACAATGTTGCCATAGATTTAGATTTAATTAAATAAATTAGATAAATGGGTAAAGTTTTGTAATTATCACTAATGCCAAATATATATGCATTAATTACTACTTATTATTATGAATTCATTTATTAATTTACTAGTTTCCTTTGTCTTCTTATATCCTATTTACTACCAAACTTTCTATTTAGTTATAGTTTATCAATATATATATACCTAGGCAAATCAAGTTCTTGTCTTTTCTGTTATTTCAATTAAATCGGGTATGCACAAATAAATTGTTTATTAACTTATTCTTACAAAATTATTTACATGCATTCAGTTACACCTAATTTAATGCATTGATTTTCATTTATAAATTAAAGGTTTTTCCTTTAAAAGCTTTTATTACTAACCATACTCCAACCTCTACAGGACATTGATTTGATTCAATGTACTATCTAATATTATTAATCCATTAAATAAATTCACAACTTACCCTTTGTTTTCCTATATTCTCTTCTTAGCCTAGTATAACCATTTACATCGTTTCAATTTATTCGTCATTTTATATCAACCGATAATACTTAGCTTAAATTCCTGTGGTTTCATTTCCTTTTCAACATATGCTTCATTATAAATTATAAATCTTTACTTCTTTCTAAAGTTAAATTATCTAATCTTATTAAAATGAAAAAATTAACTGACGAAAATTTACGGGTCGTTACAGCTATTTTAACTCGTCGATTATTTCAAGTGATTTTCAAAATTATCGAAATCACTTAAAATTTCACTTTTAAAATTTCATTAACTTAATTATAATTCATATTGAATTTATAATCACATTGAAGTCATTCTGATTCATTTCGAACCAAAATTTGATTTTTTGCATTCTGATATTATTAAATCCCATTATTAAATTAATATAAAACTCCAAATTCAACCTATCGACTTATAATTCTATCCAACGGTCCTATATTAAAATTCAATCCCAAATAGACTTAAAATAAATTTTAGAATCTAATTTTATCTCTATTTACACTCATAATTACCAATTATCCCAATTCTAATATTAAACTTTCATTATTCAAATTTCAATTAAATTGCCATATTTGAAATTAAACAAATTTTATTAATTTAACCAAATTATTTTATTTAAAAATTCAAATTATAATCCATATTCAACATTTAAAATGAATTAAATGTTCAAATTTTGGCGACCCAAAATTCCGGGTCGTTACATTTCTCCCCCTTATAAAAATTTCGTCCCCGAAATTTGCTAAGGTAGAAAGAATGTTCCCAACTCAATAGAAAAACTTGCTTAGTGAAATCTCAATTTCACTTTGCCTAAATTCTTTGTTTTCAAATCGAAACTACTAATTCAATCCTATTCCAAAATCCTTTATTTTTAATTGTTATTTGAAATCAACTTGTCGCTAATGAAACAAATGCTCCTACACTTATTAACTTAACCCAAACTTCTTTAGTTAAAACTTATATACACTTCCCAAAACCCTTTAGCTCAAATCCAAACTCATATGCTTTATTCGTACTCAAAAGCTTTTGTTTCAATATTTTCTTAAAATAACTTTCCATGTTGATTACAAATTTTTTTTTAAAATTTCCAAAAAATTTCTAACTCCCAAAATTTCCAAAAAATTTTAGCAGAGTCTCCCCTGCACGGAGGAGCTTTCGCGAAATCGCAATACAAATAAATATATATACATCGACCCACACGGTCGAAAACCAAAATATATCACAATATATATATCATTTTCCCAATTATATTAGCGTAGGCGTACCTTTTTAGCAAAATTTTAAAGCAAGCGGCTAATATAACGCGTATACGCGCTCCAACTCTATCGAACGCCTCCCATACCTGTACTTACTCAACAAACTCATCAGTTTCCAAAGATATGAACATTTTAACAACATTTACAATATTAATGTAAGTGAAACATATCAATTTCATAATCCAATCAATAATCTGCATGATTTCATAAGTAAATCATATTTTATATCATGTACAAAGTTCATTTTCTAATTCCAAGTTCCATTTTATTTCACACAAATGATTTACATACAAGTTTACCATTCCCAATTCATAATTACTACCACCAATTCACATTCACTTCAATTATTATGAATATATGCTTTTAATTCATTTTCTTTTCTTTTTAATTAACCTGCATTTACATACAAACCCACTAAATAGATTCCAACCCATTTCCCATTATTCAAATATCAATTTCATTTACTTCTTTTAATTCATTCACTTAAGTTTAACGACTAATTTCCATGCAGGTGTGGTTATTCAAACAAATAACCAATTCTTAAGCTTATAACCAGTTAAAATTAATTTCCAACTTAGATTCATATTAATTTTATTCAATTTTTCATGGTTCACAATCTAAGCATTCTTATCACATTGCAATTATTAAATTAAATTCTTCCCTTACATTTTTATATCATTAACCAATTCAAGTTTATATTAATTTATTTCATTCGACATTATTCACAATCCAAATGTTCTTATTTCTTTACAAATCTCTCCCTTTTTTTTTCTTTTAAACCAAGTCTTAATTTTCATATTTCAAATCCATTATTCAACTTAAGTTTACTTATATCATTCCATCCTGGGTCATTTACAACCCATTACATTTTTGTTTCATCACAACAATTAATTAAGATTCTTCCAATTGCATTTAAATTTTATTATCTAAACAAATTTCATTCAAATCTACTAAATAAAGCTCATCCAAGTTAAGTTTAAATTAATATCATCACATTCCATATTATTTACAACTCATACCTCCTTAATTTATCACAATAAAATTAATTAAAATTCTCTTCACTTGCATTTCAATGCCTATTACCCAAACAAAATCCATCCAAGACAACATTATAAGCTCAATCACAATATTATTCAATTTTCTTAAGTTCCTTCACAATATTTTCATTGTCTTCTTATAAATCGAATTTTATTTTCATTTGATTCTTATCCAAATCAAACCAATCCATTTACTAATTTTAATGTACTTTGTTTATTTATTCAATCCATTTTAGATTTATTTACCTTCACAATTCATTTCTGAATTTATTTTATTAACAATGTGGCCACTTCAAATCATTTCACTCACTGGAATTTATTTACAATTCAAACCATCACAAGTATAATTCAATTCTATTAATAATTCACACTCTCAACTTTTTATTGCCAAAATTAACTTTCATACCAGAGCTGGATTTTCATTTTCTTTCCAAAATTCCCTTAACAAACCCCCAAAATCTTATCCATGCCAATAAAAATCCCCTTTAATTTTGTGACGACTCGAATTTTTCGCGCTCGAAAATCGACATCCATACTTTACATCATACTCGAATGCCGTAGATTCGACCGTTCAAATCCGATTCGCCGGAGCTTATAACAACATTAAGTAAACAACACAGCGGAATAAAAGAATAATACATTGATATACAGCTTTGATACAATATCTGATACACCAGATGATCCAATAGATATCAATATACATCAGAGATATGATACAATAAATAGCAGCGGAAAAGAAAATAGATGACATCTAGCTGCGGAACAAATAACTCTAAGATAGTCTTCAAAAGAGAACTCCGAGAACTGCAACTCCATCTCCAAGAATCAATCCAGCAATAGCTCGAACTCCCAATAACGATCCACCAAGCTAAGCAGGACTGGTGTGGTCCAAATACTAAACTAACTCTAGATAATCTACTAAACCTGACAATCTGAAAAACCCAACTCTAGACTGCTTGTGTAGAAAATAATGAGCACCCAGAGTTTAGGAAAGAAATAATAAACTCCGGATCAGTCAGGGGACTGGTGTGAGCAACAAAAACAGTTTATCTTTTAAAACATTCAACAAAAGATTTCAAAGTCAATTCGCAATGCTTTTTAAAAATGAGACTACCATAAGGCCTCCCGCACACACACACAATGCAAACGCAGAATTGGAGGAGATTTCTCCTTATGATAGTCAAAGATGCTTGATACGCATTAAAAAGAAACATTTGATATTATTACAAGTGCATAGTGTAGTAAAAATCATTTCGAAAGTAGAATATAAATCTTAGCCAACATACGACCATTATCGTATGCCTACTATAGCTACCATGTTCAATAGCAGGTTACCGCCACATTCCATGGCAGGTTCTACAACTAAAACCGTACAGGATTCGTATTGTTTCTTTGGATTTTCAACAAATGGTCAGGCCAAGGAACTTCCCATTGCCACATGAGAACGCCTCTGGAAGGACGTCCCCGAGAACCAAACCGGATCTCTGCCAACACAAGGTCGGGTTACCCCTAACTGGGTAACTACTGACACGAGTATGCCATCCCCCGGTCCTTTAAAACCTTTAACCGAGCGCTCGTCACCATCATCACACAATCATAAATAAAGTGTTTCAACATGAGTAAGCATATGGGCTCCATACCATGATACCACCCTTTTCCAGAAGGAAATTCACATACCCTAAAGGGAGCTACCCCTCATAACCTTGCCGCATCTTTCCTGTTTTGACCATTTCAGGGTGTGAGGCTCGACGAAGTCACGTCCACAAAGACATACTTTATACAAAAGCCGTGCTTTGGGTCAACAAATGATCATAGAAATGATCACAAAGATAAAAGATCAAACAAATGATCCTATCACAAATGATCAACACAATGATCATTTCACAGCAACACTCAGCATGTCACATTACCAAATTGGGAATATATCGCTGATAACCTTCAACTACATAACCTCTGAGCTCGTACGTCTCAGAGAAGGGTATTAAGCTAAGAGAATAAATTCTCCGCCACCAACAGAAATATATTTGAAAGAAATCGGCTTTATATCTCAATTTGTAATGTCAGACATACTATCCATACTAGTCTGTTCCGGGCTCGAACAGAACCGAAGGCACTTACAAAGAAGTCCTTGCAATCCGGATATTCACTAATCACGTTCGGACTTCCCATCACATATGGATTCTCTATACCGGGGACCAGTCGATGCAAAGACATTCGACGAGTTGTCCTTTCGCTTTCAAAAATATCCGGTCTTCAACACCGGTCTTCAAATGCTATCCATAACGACATATCACATATTCGGAATGGGATATATGACACAAAGGTCCTCTCCCGGCTAAACCGAACAGTGAGCGCAGTTTTTTAAAAACATATGGATATTGGGATTTCAATTAAGTCACAACTTAAAATCCAAAACTTTCTTTCAAATGGTTTAAACAAATTACCATTTCAAATCTTTAGACAAAAAGATTTATTTCACAAAGATCAATTCATAAATTTCCAAAATAATTTCATTTCGATGGGATTAACCCATTTAATCTTTAAGTTAAAGATTTAACTTATAGTTTCAAACTATTTCCAAAACTTGGAAGTCATTTTCATTTTCAACTTGAAATTCTTTTTAACACAAATTGGACGTTCATTTCTTATGTGAAAGCTTTTATTATGTGAAAACAAACAGTTTTCGTTTCAGAAAAATCCAATTAATTTACACGAGTTAAAGTTCTTGAATTATATTCACATTCCTAAATCAATACTTTTAAAATAGTTTAACCCATATATAACTGGTATAACATCTTTAATCCATAGTTTCAAATCATAGAATTCAGTTTCACATTTTGAATTTAAATTTAAACCAAATTATTTAAATTTCAAACTTTATCAAGTTATTCAAAATAAATTTCATCTTTGAAATTCCATTTCAAAAGCTTTTCACTTTAAACCCAATCCATTTCTAAAACCATTTGGATTTAAAAATTCAAATTCAAAACTATTTTCAAAAATCTGTGACTTAATCGATTTCCTCGTGAAATCCATATTTGTGTGTGTATGGTGTGGTCCAGGGGTTTTAACACAATAGTGCAACAACAATCAATCATCATAGATCAAAACACAGAAATATAGTTGATAAGCGATATAACTATAACGCTTATCGTCCGTTCACAGATTCACAGATAATATACAAATGTATATAAATAAATGAATAAATTTCACACAACTCAATACACAGAACAAAATATTACAGATCAGATAGGGCAATCAATTCAATACAATCATTCATAAGTAAGGTCAAGCATTCAATAATCATCTATAAGCAGGATTAATGATTTATCCCTATCTAATTCAATTTATTTCCAATTAAATGATCACTTATGAATTAATTATCAAATTTCGATTAATTAATTACAAATCATTTGATATGAATTTATTTAATCAACACTTTAATTAATTAAATTATCCTTTATTAATCATATCTATTCATTAACCTTTAAACTAATTTCAAAATTAATTAACCCTTTAATTAATTAATTTGAAAAAAAATATAAACCTTCAATCACTTTCACTAGTTAATTCACTTTGACTTAAATTGGTTATTCTCAAATTAATTACTTAATTAATTTATCACATTTTCCTTGAATTGATTATTGCTTAATCACTTGATTTATCAACTTTAATCATTAATTAATGTTTAATTAAAAATCCTTGGTTACAAATTAATTATTCCTTCATTTATTAATCTTTAAACCTTAATTAATGATTTTTAAACCCTTAATTTCTTATTTAATTTACCCAATTCATTAATAAATTAAATAAATAAATTACTCATTTTAATTTAACTTAAGACAAATCTCATTCTTATTAGTGATTTATTATCACGTATATATATGTTGACAATTCATATTCAATTCACTTTTAAATTCATTTCAAATTTTAAAGTTTTAAAACGAATAACCCTTTTTAGAATACACTTAAATATTTAACACTTTCAAGTTATTAAACAAATTTAAATTTTTAAACTTTGTTTCCAAACTAAGTTTCAAACCGAACCTAAATACATATTAAACTTAAATTTATAAGTTCAGTTCAAAACTTGCTTTAACCTTGCTCATATCTTTCCTTTACAAATCAAGTTCTAATTTTAAATTCAATTTCCTTTTCAAATCTAGTTTACAAGCTTTGAAAAACTTATTTATTCTATTAAACAAAAAAAGAAAGAAAATCTTGTTTAACAAAATTTATTTGAAATCTGTTAAGTCAAAATTTCCAGAAAAACAGAACAGGTCTTGTTGAAAACCTGTTCAACAGATACACTCGAAACCTTCCCACCTTGCTTTGAGTCAAACTGAAGATTGCTCGAGTCTTCCCCCTGCTCCTTTCCTTTCGTGCTTCCTTCTTCTTCTTTTTTTCTGTTCTTCCAAATCCAAGTGTGCACGGTGCACGTGCACCGGAGCTGCAACCGCCTCCGACCATCCACGTTGACTCTTGCAAGTCGACGTTCCTCCTCTATCACTATTTCGATCATCTGATCCTCTCCACCAGCTCGAAATCGAATTCGAGTTCATGCTAGAACCTGGAAACAACATCAGTTTCCACCATCACCTTGGAAACTATCGCCTTTCTCACCATCTCGACCACCAGGCCACTCGAAACTCCGGCTACCCACTCTCCAACATCACCTCTACCCTCTCCCAGAGTCATGGCGAACTCGATCGGTTATAGATGACGAACAAAGTAAATTTCAAGACCACAAAAAAAAACTAGGTTAAAAATTTTTAACCGGTCGCCGCCGCCACCACGACCATCTACACCCCTGCCCACCATTTTTCCTGTAACCACCGTAGGCTCCTCCACCTCCAGGAACAACCACGGCCCTTTCGGTCAACTTGATCGCAAGAGGCGACTCAAAACACTTAATTCTATCAAACTTAAACCGCATCTTGAATCCTAAACTAAAAATTTTGATTTTAGTGTCAAAAATCATGTTTTAGTTTATGTATTCCAATTATAATCCTGGATTTATAAAATAACATACTTGAATTTTGACTTGTACAAATTTTCTCTGTTGTTCTTTGATTCCCAGAGCAAATAATTTTTTTTCCTAAATAAAATTTTAGATCTTAAACTAGGATGAAACAAACAATTTTGTTTGTAGTCTAAGTCTTAAAGGTTATCAGATCAAGGGATAATAAATTTTAGATCAAAATTCAAGCTTGGCAACTTACACAGATTATTACAGAGGTTACAACAAATAACCAAACATCCATTCATATATACACAGAAATATACATATAGGCAAAGCATACTTATTTCAGAGCTTAACCATGAAATCCAGATTCATATACTTATGATTTTAAAATAATGTTACTCGCCGATTTGAAGAATAAAGACAGAGCCTTGAAAACTGATTTGAACTTCTTAAACTGAGATGCCAAATCTTCTTGCCTTTGAACACTTGAAAACTACATGCATGCTTTCTTTGATTTCCTTTAAATCTCCTTGTTTTTGTTTAGTTGAGTTGAAATGTTACTTAAGTTTGTTAAAGAAAAAGGAAGTGCTTTGAATATGCTTGCTGGCTTGGAAAATGCAGGCAGTTTTGATTGTTGATAAAATTTGTAAAAATGCAAATGTTAACCTTTTTCTTGCTTTCTAGTTTGCTAAGTTCTGAATAAAATGAAACGAAGAGCGTTATATAAAAATAAGAAGACAGGTGATATTATTTTAAAAAAAATGGTCAGAGATATTTTCATTGTTTATCTTTGTGGAGGCTGAGTTGCTATGTACATTTTGGCTGAAATGATTTTTAGTTATGGGCTAAAGATACTTGTTGTATTATCATTTAATGCCATGTTCTTCCCATCCTTGCTTGTTGACTTCGGCTGAGAGATTTGTTTGGTGATATCTTTGTTTAATTTCCACTTGCCTGCATACTTTATTTCAAGTATATATATATATTATTTTTCTTACTTACTTTGTTTCATATAACCATTTACAGGTTACATTCTCCACTTATTTTGCCTAGCTTATATTTATCTCTAGTACAAATATACTTGCTTAACAACATACTTTATTTACAACTACAAATATACAAAGCCTGGCACATCTCCCTTTCATTTTATAAGCATATTTATAGTTATGTTTGAATACTTTATTTATTATGCCTTAGTTACAGTTATTTGTTTATAAAATTTTAACTCAAGTATAAACACACTTTTATACTTAAACAAAATTTAAAATCTTACCTTTCCTTTATTTTTAAACTTATATTACTAAATACTTAATTTACTTAAAATTATTTCAAACTTATGTACATTTTTATAAGATTTTTTTATATATTTACAATCATAGTTTTCCAAAGTAGATACATATAAACAATTTCTATTAATATTAAAAACCCATTTGTAAAGATATCTTATTAATATTGTTTTAAAAATAACTCCTCACTGAAATAAAATTAAAAAAATTATCTCTATATTAATAAATTTCTTATTTATCAACTATATTTAATAAGAACAACTAACTTTTGTTTAGTTATGCTTTTATACTTCATTTACATAGATATAAAGCTATTATAATTATTGTTAGAATTGTTGCCAATGTATTTACTTTATACTTGAATGTATTTGTATTTTATTTATAAATCCCGATTCGGTTGAATTCAAAATTTATATTAATTACCAATTACTTCACAATTTTTATTCAAAAAATTAAATTGATTATCAATTCACACTCAATTCAAATCCGGGATCGTTACAGACTTCCCCCCTTAAAAGGAATTTCGTCCTCGAAATTCGCAGGCACGAAAACAACAAAGATAGATTGATTCAATCTCCTATAATTCCTCAAACACAAGATATGGATTCAAAACTCAAGTCGGAATACTCCAAAGTATATATAACATGTCCCTTTTCGGACTTCGATATACACTAGAAATTATAATAGAATTTCAAATTTGGTTTTAAACGAAATCGTTTTATCAATTTAATTCACTTTATCCTTCATATTCTATTAATCAAGTTTAACTCAAATTAATTTACCAATTTATTTTAAAATTTCCAATTTATATACATTAAAGTTTAAAAGCAAAAACCGATAAGATACTGTTTAAAATACGAAGTAAGGATTTTCTACAACGATTCGTAGAGCCAGCATCACACCGAAATTTCTTTCTGGAGCTATCACGAAGAAATCAAAAGAATTTAGAACGAATCAAAGAAAATTGATAGAGAAAGTTATTTCCACTGTTACGAGGTATTGACCATTTATATTCGTATTTCCCTGTCCCCTATCTTGTCCTCTTCTTGCACTCATACTCACTATCAGTGGATAGCAAGAGAATTTACTGAGGCATTCAAAAAGATATCTTAGGGATAGACTCATTCTAAGGATACTTCACCCTATCTCTAATGAGTTACTTAATGTGTTATACTCCTGAGCTAAAGTTCAACCTTAGCTCTGATACCAAATGTGACGACTCGAATTTTTCGCGCTCGAAAATCGACATCCATACTTTACATCGTACTCGAATGCCGTAGATTCGACCGTTCAAATCCGATTCGCCGGAGCTTATAACAACATTTAGTAAACAACACAGCGGAATAAAAGAATAATACATTGATATACAGCTTTGATACAATATCTGATACACCAGATGATCCAATAGATATCAATATACATCAGAGATATGATACAATAAATAGCAGCGGAAAAGAAAATAGATGACATCTAGCTGCGGAACAAATAACTCTAAGATAGTCTTCAAAAGAGAACTCCGAGAACTGCAACTCCATCTCCAAGAATCAATCCAGCAATAGCTCGAACTCCCAATAACGATCCACCAAGCTAAGCAAGACTGGTGTGGTCCAAATACTAAACTAACTCTAGATAATCTACTAAACCTGACAATCTGAAAAACCCAACTCTACACTGCTCGTGTAGAAAATAATGAGCACCCAGAGTTTAGGAAAGAAACAATAAACTCCGGATCAGTCGGGGGACTAGTGTGAGCAACAAAAACAGTTTATCTTTTAAAACATTCAACAAAAGATTTTCAAAGTCAATTCGCAATGCTTTTTAAAAATGAGACTACCATAAGGCCTCCCGCACACACACACACAATGCAAACGCAGAATCGGAGGAGATTTCTCCTTATGATAGTCAAAGATGCTTGATACGCATTAAAAAGAAACATTTGATATTATTACTAGTGCATAGTGTAGTAAAAATCATTTCGAAAGTAGAATATAAATCTTAGCCAACATACGACCATTATCGTATGCCTACTATAACTACCATGTTCAATAGCAGGTTACCGCCACATTCCATGGCAGGTTCTACAACTAAAACCGTACAGGATTCATATTGTTTCTTTGGATTTCCAACAAATGGTCATGCCAAGGAACTTCCCATTGCCACATGAGAACGCCTCTGGAAGGACGTCCCCGAGAACCAAACCGGATCTCTGCCAACACAAGGTCGGGTTACCCCTAACTGGGTAACTACTGACACGAGTATGCCATCCCCCGGTCCTTTAGGACCTTTAACCGAGCGCTCGTCGCCATCATCACACAATCATAAATAAAGTGTTTCAACATGAGTAAGCATCTGGGCTCCATACCATGATACCACCCTTTTCCAGAAGGAAATGCACATACCCTAAAGGAAGCTACCCCTTATAACCTTGCCGCATCTTTCCTGTTTTGACCATTTCGGGGTGTGAGGCTCGACGAAGTCACGTCCACAAAGACACACTTTATACAAAAGCCGTGCTTTGGGTCAACAAATGATCATAGAAATGATCACAAAGATAAACAATCAAACAAATGATCCTATCACAAATGATCAACACAATGATCATTTCACAGCAACACTCAGCATGTCACATTACCAAATTGGGAATATATCGCTGATAACCTTCAACAACATAACCTCTGAGCTCATACGTCTCAGAGAAGGGTGTTAAGCTAAGAGAATAAATTCTCCGCCACCAACAGAAATATATTTGAAAGAAATCGGCTTTATATCTCAATTTGTAATGTCAGACATACTATCCATACTATTCTGTTCCGGGCTCGAACAGAACCGAAGGCACTTACAAAGAAGTCCTTGCAATCCGGATATTCACTAATCACGTTCGGACTTCCCATCACATATGGAGTCTCTATACCAGGGACCAGTAGATGCAAAGACATTCGACGAGTTGTCCTTTCGCTTTCAAAAATATCCGGTCTTCAACACCGGTCTTCAAATGCTATCCATAACGACATATCACATATTCGTAATGGGATATATGACACAAAGGTCCTCTCCCGGCTAAACCGAACAGTGAGCGCAGTATTTTAAAAAATATGGATATTGGGATTTCAATTAAGTCACAACTTAAAACCCAAAACTTTCTTTCAAATGGTTTAAACAAATTACCATTTCAAATCTTTAGACAAAAAGATTTATTTCACAAAGATCAATTCATAAATTTCCAAAATAATTTCATTTCGATAGGATTAACCCATTTAATCTTTAAATTAAAGATTTAACTTATAGTTTCAAACTATTTCCAAAACTTCGAAGTCATTTTCATTTTCAACTTGAAATTCTTTTTAACACAAATTGGACATTCATTTCTTATGTGAAAGCTTTTATTATGTGAAAACAAACAGTTTTCGTTTCAGAAAAATCCAATTAATTTACGCGAGTTAAAGTTCTTGAATTATATTCACATTCCTAAATCAATACTTTTAAAATAGTTTAACCCATATATAACCGGTATAACATCTTTAATCCCTAGTTTCAAATCATAGAATTCAGTTTCACATTTTGAATTTAAATTTAAATCAAATTATTTAAATTTCAAACTTTATCAAGTTATTCAAAATAAATTTCATCTTTGAAATTCCATTTCAAAAGCTTTTCACTTTAAACCCAATCCATTTCTAAAACCATTTGGATTTAAAAATTCAAATTCAAAACTATTTTCAAAAATCTGTGACTTAATCGATTTCCTCGTGAAATCCATATTTGTGTGTGTATGGTGTGGTCCAGGGGTTTTAACACAATAGTGCAACAACAATCAATCATCACAGATCAAAACACAGAAATATAGTCGATAAGCGATATAACTATAACGCTTATCGTCCGTTCACAGATTCACAGATAATATACAAATGTATATAAATAAATGAATAAATTTCACACAACTCAATTCACAGAACAAAATATTACAGATCAGATAGGGCAATCAATTCAATACAATCATTCATAAGTAAGGTCAAGCATTCAATAATCATCTATAAGCAGGATTAATGATTTATCCCTATCTAATTCAATTTATTTCCAATTATATGAATTAATTATCAAATTTCAGTTAATTAATTACAAATCGTTTGATATAAATTTATTTAATCAACACTTTAATTAATTAAATTATCCTTAATTAATCATATCTATTCATTAACCTTTAAACTAATTTCAAAATTAATTAACCCTTTAATTAATTAATTTGAAAAAAAAAATAAACCTTCAATCTCTTTCACTAGTTAATTCACCTTTGACTTAAATTGGTTATTCTCAAATTAATTACTTAATTAATTTATCACATTTTCCTTGAATTCATTATTGCTTAATCACTTGATTTATCAACTTTAATCATTAATTAATGTTTAATTAAAAATCCTTGGTTACAAATTAATTATTCCTTCATTTATTAATCTTTAAACCTTAATTAATGATTTTTAAACCCTTAATTTCTTATTTAATTTACCCAATTCATTAATAAATTAAATAAATAAATTACTCATTTTAATTTAACTTAAGACAAATCTCATTCTTATTAGTGATTTATTATCACGTATATATATGTTGACAATTCATATTCAATTCACTTTTAAATTCATTTCAAATTTTAAAGATTTAAAACGAGTAACCCTTTTTAGAATACGCTTAAATATTTAACACTTTCAAGTTATTAAACAAATTTAAATTTTTAAACTTTGTTTCCAAACTAAGTTTCAAACCGAACCTAAATACATATTAAACTTAAATTTATAAGTTCAGTTCAAAACTTGCTTTAACCTTGCTCAAATCTTTCCTTTACAAATCAAGTTCTAATTTTAAATTCAATTTCCTTTTCAAATCTAGTTTACAAGCTTTGAAAAACTTATTTATTCAATTAAACAAAAAACGAAAGAAAATCTTGTTTAACAAAATTTATTTGAAATCTGTTAAGTCAAAATTTCCAGAAAAACAGAACAGGTCTTGTTGAAAACCTGTTCAACATATACACTCGAAACCTTCCCACCTTGCTTTGAGTCAAACTGAAGATTGCTCGAGTCTTCCCCTTGCTCCTTTCCTTTCGTGCTTCCTTCTTCTTCTTTTTTTCTGTTCTTCTAGATCCAAGTGTGCACGGTGCACGTGCACCGGAGCTGCAACCGCCTCCGACCATCCACGTTGACTCTTGCAAGTCGACGTTCCTCCTCTATCACTATTTTGATCATCTGATCCTCTCCACCAGCTCGAAATCGAATTCGAGTTCATGCTAGAACCTGGAAACAACATCAGTTTCCACCATCACCTTGGAAACTATCGCCGTTCTCACCATCTCGACCACCAGGCCACTCGAAACTCCGGCTACCCACTCTCCAACATCACCTCTACCCTCTCCCAGAGTCATGGCGAACTCGATCGCTTATAGATGACGAACAAAGTAAATTTCGAGACCACAAAAAAAACAAGGTTAAAAAATTTTAACCGGTCGCCGCCGCCACCACGACCATCTACACCCCTGCCCACCATTTTTCCTGTAACCACCGTAGGCTCCTCCACCTCCAGGAACAACCACGGCCCTTCCGGTCAACTTGATCGCCAGAGGCGACTCAAAACACTTAATTCGATCAAACTTAAACCGCACCTTGAATCCCAAACTAAAAATTTTGATTTTAGTGTCAAAAATCATGTTTTAGTTTATGTATTCCAATTATAATCCTGGATTTATAAAATAACATACTTGAATTTTGACTTGCACAAATTTTCTCTGTTGTTCTTTGATTCCCAGAGCAAATAATTTTTTTTCCTAAATAAAATTTTAAATCTTAAACTAGGATGAAACAAACAATTTTGTTTGTAGTCTAAGTCTTAAAGGTTATCAGATCAAGGGATAATAAATTTTAGATCAAAATTCAAGCTTGGCAACTTACACAGATTATTACAGAGGTTACAACAAATAACCAAACATCCATTCATATATACACAGAAATATACATATAGGCAAAGCATACTTATTTCAGAGCTTAACCATGAAATCCAGATTCATATACTTATGATTTTAAAATAATGTTACTCACCGATTTGAAGAATAAAGACAGAGCCTTAAAAATTGATTTGAACTTCTTAAACTGAGATGCCAAATCTTCTTGCCTTTGAACACTTGAAAACTACATGCATGCTTTCTTTGATTTCCTTTAAATCTCCTTGTTTTTGTTTACTTGAGTTGAAATGTTACTTAAGTTTGTTAAAGAAAAAGGAAGTGCTTTTAATATGCTTGTAGGCTTGGAAAATGCAGGCAGTTTTGATTGTTGATAAAATTTGTAAAAATGCAAATGTTAACCTTTTTCTTGCTTTCTAGTTTGCTAAGTTCTGAATAAAATGAAACAAAGAGCGTTATATAAAAATAAGAAGACAGGTGATATTATTTTTAAAAAAATGGTCAGAGATATTTTCATTGTTTATCTTTGTGGAGGCTGAGTTGATATGTACATTTTGGCTGAAATGATTTTTAGGTATGGGCTAAAGATACTTGTTGTACTATCATTTAATGCCATGTTCTTCCCATCCTTGCTTGTTGACTTCGGCTGAGAGATTTGTTTGGTGATATCTTTGTTTAATTTCCACTTCCCTGCATACTTTATTTCAAGTATATATATATTATTTGTCTTACTTACTTTGTTTCATATAACCATTTACAGGTTACATTCTCCACTTATTTTCCTAGCTTATATTTATCTCTAGTACAAATATACTTGCTTAACAACATACTTTATTTACAACTACAAATATACAAAGCCTGGCACATCTCCCTATCATTTTATAAGCATATTTATAGTTATGTTTGAATACTTTATTTATTATGCCTTAGTTACATTTATTTGTTTATAAAATTTTAACTCAAGTATAAACACACTTTTATACTTAAACAAAATTTAAAATCTTACCTTTCCTTTATTTTTAAAATTATATTATTAAATACTTAATTTACTTAAAATTATTTCAAACTTATGTACATTTTTATAAGATTTTATTTTATATTTACAATCATAGTTTTCCAAAGTAGATACATATAAACAATTTCTATTCATATTAAAAACCCATTTGTAAAGATATCTTATTAATATTGTTTTAAAAATAACTCCTCACTGAAATAAAATTAAAAAAAATTATCTCTATATTAATAAATTTCTTATTTATTAACTACATTTAATAAGAACAACTAACCTTTTGTTTAGTTATGCTTTTATACTTCATTTACATAGATATAAAGCTATTATAATTATTGTTAGAATTGTTGCCAATGTATTTACTTTATACTTGAATGTATTTGTATTTTATTTATAAATCCCGATTCGATTGAATTCAAAATTTATATTAATTACCAATTACTTCACAATTTTTATTTAAAAAATTAAATTGATTATCAATTCACACTCAATTCAAATCCGGGATCGTTACAAATTTAGTTTACACTAAATTCATCTTCAAGCTTCTCTTTATTTACTTTATCTTACGCTAAATTCATTCTCAAACAATTCCTTTGAATTTAGTTGAGTTAAAATTTTATTTACACAATATCATTTTTACTTCACTGAATTAAATTTCTTTCAATTTAATTCTTTTCCAATTCTAATTCAAGTTTAACCAAATTTATTTAGCCATCTTGAATTTATACCATTACCTTTACTATCTTAAATAAGAATTTAATTACATTCATTTTTATTCATAACACAATTGAATCTTGTTTTTAATTAAATCCCAATCCATCTCTATTTCATTCGGTTGAAGTTAAACCCAATTCAATTTAATTTTAATTATTCATATACAAGTTCAAAACCTATCTGTATTTCACTTTGCCTCATCTCACTTTATATTTCATTTGAGATTAAGTTTGAACTCACCATACCATTCAACTATTTCCCATCAAGGATTATAATTCCATTCTCTATTTGGGTTTACAATCTGATTTTCCATTCTTAAGTTCACCAACTTATTTATTTTAAAATTTATATTGCTCACTTGAATCCATTTACATCTTATAATCACAAATTCAAATTTTATATATATGTGTATCACTGAATTCTTAAGGATACAAATTTTCCTTCACCTTAATTCTCTGCAAATTTTAAATCCACAATTTCAAACTACAAGCATAACACTTAATAGCTTGTAGGTATAACTCATTACACCATGACCCACAAATACAAAGTCATTTTACATTTCAATTTAACCCAAATCAATTTAATTCTAAGCCCAATTTATTTAACTTGCCCGGTTAAATTCAAATTTTCTATTCACTTTAATAAATTTCATTCACTTCCATTTGCTCAAGTTAAATTTTAATTCCAATATTAAAATCTTCATTTTCTTCTTATTAGCATCAACTCCACCAAATAATTCCAATAGTTGATTCATTTTAACTTTACACATTATTTAAATAGAATTTTCCAGAATTCAATTAGCCGGTCTTATTTCAAAACCATTTTGAAATATATCAAATATATAACTTTCTGGTATATCAATCAAATCTCCAGATTTCCAAAATAACTTGGTTGTACCAAAATAATTTCCCCAATTTTGAAATTTCCAAAACAACAGCTATACCAAACCAGTCCAAACAATATCATAACCAACCACTTTGCTAGCAATCCATCACTTTAGAAACTCGAAAATAAATTCTAATGATGTGGCCAGCATCATCAGGATTGTTTTCCAGCGACTGAAGTGATTTCAATGCTTTCTTACTTTCCCAAATTCATTTCAAAACAGTTTCCATTCAAACATATTACTCCAAAATAATATTCCATCATTGCCTTCAAACACCTTGGAAAACATCCTAACATTCCAAAGATTTTAAATTTCCAAACCTTTGTTTCAATTAATTTAAAATCCTTTTCAAAATCCCCGAGATTTAAATTCTGGTTTAATTCAAATTTAGTTATTCTTCTTTTGCATAATCATACTTATAGAATTTATTTGGTTATAACCATTTCAAAGTTTAGATAAAATTTTAGATTCTTATTTAATTATTGTATTAACAACAAATCAACCAAATATATATAATAATTTTAGAAAAATTATTCCTTTTATATCAAAATATAATTTTGGGTAAAATTATTTCATCTACCCACTTTAAAAACAATACTATGTCGGTTTATCTTGTTCAAGAGTTTAGAAACCCCTATCGATACGGTTGTACTTCCCGCACCGACCGGAATTCATAAACACTCAACCGATAAGTCAACACAGTATAAAAACATTTTATATCCACTAACAAGTACGCTCTCATATCTATTAATATGCTCAACTCATTATAGAGTACTATTGACTCTGCTAAATGAGTAATTTCCCCACCAAAGCCTAGGTAGTCGCCAACCTAAGCTCTGATACCACCTGTAACAGCCCGCAAATCCGTACCTCTTGAGTCAACACTATTCTACATCAATTTACTCAAGTGGAACAGAAATACGAACCATTAGGGTTAAAGAAGAAGAGATAGAAGAAGAAGAAACTAAACAATATCAGAATCTCACAGTCGCAGGGGAAATAAATATAATATTAAATATGGATCTTTACACAAAATGAAATCTATAACTATTTTATATATCATATCTTTATATATCATATCATTAGAGTGTCATCATACATCATCAATTTCCAATCAGACATACCATACAATCATGGCAGCGGATATAGATAAATATGGATAATTCGTCTCAGACTCCAGCTCCTCTCCTGCTTCAAAGCATCCTGTCATGTACATGTAATACTCGGTCTGACCCGAGCATTATAATGAAATAACACCCGAGTCAGTATGGAATCCCAGCTGATAATAATAATGCATCCAAATTGATTTTTAAAGTTTCAAAAATCCTTTGAAAACAAAAGCATCTCGTAAGACCAGGCCACAAATAAACATGTTGGGTTTTTACCTTACGATAGCTAAAACACTTTTTATAGAAATCCTCTGATATTATAATAGGGTCTATATACAAATACTTATAAAATAGCCGAAATTGTTAAATGATTAAATTCCAGCTACTAGCCACAGAGTGGGTAATACAAACAAAACTCGTACAAGGCTCGTAGGGAGAATGGATTCCATTAATGGCTGGGCTACTGGGGTACCGCCCGTCACAGTACCTGGCCTAGATCAGAGTACCGAGGAGTACGCCCGCTCCCCTGCAACACAAGGCCGGAACCATTCCTTACTGAACAGTCCCGAACAAGATAACCCCGCAGTTGGCGCGACCAACCGCTCACTAAGCCGAATAAAAATGGACATCTAGACAGGGGAAAATCTTGTCCTGCTTGTGCATGACCCACCTAACCTTGCTGCACCTCCCCTGTTTTAGCCATTCCCGGTTGATGAGGCTTGAGGCTAAACGTTACCTTTCAAGAACGTTTCACTTAGAATGCCCATCGCCCACCTGACGATGTTCCGAAAGCATTCGTCCATACAAGTCTGTCCCGGGTTCAAATGGAACCGAAGGCACTATTCCTACTACATCCATTTTGGAAATATCCTCAGGATTAGTAGCGACTAGCCCTTGCACCTCACTGCTCCATCTTCGACTCCGAACACGTTTTTCGCATGAAACGTACAAACCGGATCGAAGTGGTTTTCGAGAAATAAATCTCGATCCCGGTCTCTTCGAAACGATCAACGCATTTGTCCAATATTGATAGTCGGTGATTTAACTATCAATTTATTATTCACAAACATCCATCACACAATAAATAATTTCCCACATTATTTATTTGCCTCAAATATCTCTTACAAGATATATTTCATTTTCAACCCATTTGAATACCATTCCCAAAATCGCTTCCTTTACAAGGTAAATCCTTTACCCTTTATTCCCATTGGAAATAACCAAGTTCAAAACAATTTAGATTTAAAACAGTTAAAACACTTTATTCTGAAATATATTTTCAAATATGGAAATTTACTACTAATTATTACTAAAAAATATAATTTCAAATATGCAAAGTAAAACCATTTATTAGGATATAAATCTTGATTGTAAATAAGGGTTTAGTCTAAACTATACTTATAAGTAGATTTTTAAAAGGTTAATACTAATTTCAATGACTTAGGTCAAAACTAGTCTTTAAATAATTTCATTTATAAAAATAACTACTAATGTACTTGCAAATAATCACTATTACTAATGTATTAATTAGTTACTTTACATTAAAAAAAATTCAAAGCACTCTTTTAAACAAGTTTGGACTTTAAACTTTCTTTTAACAAAATCTGTTTAAAACTCGAACTAGGTTTTCCAGGGAACTCACCTTCCATTTCCACACCCTAAAGAATCCGTCTTATAAATCCAGCTGATTTATTGCCATTCAAATTCATGTTTTAATAACATAAATTTCCTTTCCAGGTTTTAAAAATAACTTCTTTCGAAGCCCAAACATAGTATACCATTCCTGGAAATTTACTTTCAAAGCTCGGGTTTAAGAATTCTTTTAAATGAACCTTTGAGAATTTATTAAAGGAAAGTAATGCTTATGAATTACTTAATTAAAATTCCAATGGTGAAAGCTGCATTTCAAAATATTTTATTTACATTTACAATTGTTAATTTATGTTTAGAAGCATCGTTGAAAACATAATTTAAGTTTTCGGAAAACTCTATTCATTATCAAAAATAACCCATCGTTATTTTATCATTTTATCCCTTCTTATAAAATTTCTCACCGGAAGCCATACTTCCATATTTATAGATTGATAAATTTCCCACTTCATTTAAAATTTAAATTTTACCAATTTCATTCTTCATCCAAACCAAACCCAAATTTTATTCCTTTAAAATTCTTTATATATCAATTTCTCTTATTTCTTTAAAAACCCAATTTATTCCATTTATAATTAAATTCTGGATTTATAGTTTATCCAACAATAGCACAGTACATTTTAATTCCAGATTTATCTGTCACAACACATATACATAGAATGCATCATCAATCATCAAATAATTATTATATTGCGAGGAATCCAGTTGGATCCCTCCAACCTGTTTTTTCCCTGCATCCACAAATATTAGCACAAAAATATATATCGATTAAATTTGATAATAATTACCATATTCAGCTAATCATCCAAACAAACATTCAATATTAGCTGTTTACTTTACTGGTATCCAGATGTGAGTGAGAATAACTCACCTTGGGTTTCGGCGAGCGTTCAAAATTTAAATTAAACCGAACGGTGTTCGATTTAACTTAAATTTTTACTTGCCCAGAATGATTCCAGAACTACACCATTGTGTAGTATTCGTCGTTGCGATCCCGACGCCGCAAATTTCGTCGAAATCTGATCACGTACGAGCGAGAAATTAAATTTTAAAGTTTGATTTAAATTTAAAACAATTTCTTTTTTTAAAAAAAATTATACCATCCAACCACTGCCGTTCAAATCCACAAACGCATCAGAGCCGCTCCCCTTTTTCTCCTACATCGCGCGTTTCCACGGTTCAACGAACCCACATGCCGCCGCCTAGGGCTTGCAACCGCCCCCGCCTCGCTCAACGTGAATGCGATCGGAACCCACCGTTGCGAAGCCCATCGCCAACCTCACCCACCCCAGGCACGTGTGCGAGATCGGCCGAGGCTCTGTCTCGAAATACGCGCCCAAAAACGTCACCCATTTGAGCCGATCCGGGCCTCCACGGCGAACTTCGAGCCACTTCACCGTACGGATGTGAAGCTGGTTTCAAACTCTTCGATTTTCATGTAGAAAATTTTACAAATCATTGCGTGGATAAGGAGGAATTTGAAGAAGAAGGTGGAAATGAATCGGCCATTGGTTCAATAAATGGCGGCCTGGGAGAGATAGAGCTAGGGTTTGAATAAAGATATTTATTTATATAATATAATTTGATATTATTTTATTCTCGTTCCAATCAATTTACCACTTACACAAACAAACTCAATTCTCACGTACCAACAGGCGTTCCTAGGGTTTTTCCGTGTTCCGGACACAATTAAACAGGTTTTGTAAGCTAATTTGATCATACGTGCGAATTACGGAATTTAACGATCAATTTAAAATTAAACCGATTAAAACGATTTCGATGCGTTTCGAGCTGACACGGTCAAAAGACAACTCTGATTGCTACAAAAATTGAAATCCGATAATAACTAACTATTACAGATCCAATGGAACTGGTTTCGTCGAATTCCGAGACTGTGCCCCGGAAGGCTATTTTAACTCGTCGATTATTTCAAGCGATTTTCAAAATTATCGAAATCACTTAAAATTTCACTTTTAAAATTTCATTAATTTAATTATAATTCATATTGAATTTATAATCACATTAGAAGTTATTCTGATTCATTTCGAACCAAAATTTGATTATTTGCATTATTATATTATTAAATCCCATTATTAAATTAATATAAAACTCCAAATTCAACCTATCGACTTATAATTCTATCCAACAGTCCTATATTAAAATTCAATCCCAAATAGACTTAAAATAAATTTTAGAATCTTATTTTATCTCTATTTACACTTATAATTACCAATTATCCCAATTCTAATATTAAACTTTCATTATTCAAATTTCAATTAAATTGCCATATTTGAAATTAAATAAATTTTATTTATTTAACCAAATTCTTTTATTTAAAAATTCAAATTATAATCCATATTCAACATTTAAAATGAATTAAATGTTCAAATTTTGGCGACCCAAAATTCCGGGTCGTTACAACCATACTAAAAACAATAAATCAAAATCGCAATTTTTATAATTAAAAAAAGAATAAATTAAATCGCATTCGACATTGAGGGATAAGCGACTGCAATTTTTGGCGAGACGAAGGATATGGTGCGTGTAGATTCAAATTGAAGCAAGACATGAGTGATCGTGTTCGTGCGATTGAGGGTTCTAGCATGATCGTCGGTAGGTGAGCAATGGACATACAATATCATGATTAGGCGATGAAGCTGAGTTGCATGAGTGATAAGGGACTTCCCGACAAACAGGTTTGGGTGTTGGAGTGTGGGCGAGTGGAGATGTTGGAGATGGCTGTGTGGCTGAATGTGTTGGCCTAGTGTCAAGTTGGTGGCAGCAATGAAGAAGATGGAGTGTAGGCGAATGTTTTGGTTGGTTTCGAACTTGGCTGCTGGTTGTGCTAGATGGTGGTAATATTGGTTTAGGAATTCGAGCCTCAATTCAGTGAGTATTACACTCACAACTACATCTATACTCCTTTGTAGGTAATATATATATGTGTGTATGCATGTGTGTGTGTTTGTACTTACTCCTAATAAAGTATTGCTTAGCTTGGTAGATTTGTTTGTGATTATTGATTAAATGGTTAGATGAATCGATTGGTTTGAGTGGTTTGATTGCTTTTTGGAATCGGTTGCTTGTTGGTATTGGTTGGATGTGTCAGTTTACAAATGGAATTATGTCTACTTGTAATTTGAATAACATATATTTATTTGAATACTGATATAAGTATTTATAGATATATTTTATTTATTTATTTTACCTTTTTTTAGGATCTTTGAAAGGCTTTGATAAATTAATTTATAAAGTCGAAAATCGTATTGAAAGGTTTTATAAATAATCTAATTTTTTATTCAATTAGCTATTTTTACACTTATAATTATAGTTTGAATTTTAAATATAAATACAACCTTTTATTTGTTATAGATTTCTTTCGAAATCAATCTTATAATGTATTATAAGTTTGGAATTATTATAAGGGAAAAATATAATTTATTATTATTTATGAAATATATTATGAACACAGTAATATTATTTTAGGTGATTTTTTATAATAAATGTTATTTAAATATTATTGAAGAAGCTTGCAAACATTAGGAAATTATAGAGATTTGTTTTATGATATAAATAAATGATTTTGGATATGTTTTGAATATATAAAAATCTCTTTTATTATAATGAGAATTTCAAATATAGTATTGTACTAAGGAAAATGTTTAAGTATTAATTATTTTGCTTATAAATTGAAGATTTTGGATTATATTCTTTGATTTGATATAGGAAGTAATTATTTCGGAGATTTATAACTTATTTTAAGATAGTATTTAGTTATAGAAATTATGAAACAAATTTTAAAATAATATTTTATCTGAGAAGTGATTTTGGATGTTTCAAATATATGTGTGTGTGTGTGTGTGTGTAAGAACAAGAAGAGAATTTTTTATATTTAATTCTTTTGTTTTAGAATTATATAAATAAGGAAAAGGTATTATATAAATTATAAATAAATTTTGGAGTTTCAAAAAAAATTTGTTTAAAAATAGGAACTTACCATAGAAAGTTGTATCTTATAGAGGAAATTTGGTTTGTAAGGAATCTTTATTTTTTACAATATATAAGTAAGATTTAGTAGTAAATATTTTGTATCAAAACCATTATTTGGGATTGAATAAATAAAATGAAGGTATATTTCAATATATTGAAAAATAAAAAGAAGAGCTCAGAGAAAAATAAATAAATTGCCGAACTTTATACATTTTGAAATCAAATCGCGACTCCCTCACAAAAATGTACAGAACGATTCAAATCATATAAAGGAAATGGACGCTTCTTACATGTCAAATCCAACAATCGACTCGTTCAAAAAAAGGGGAAATCGTTAATTCTTCTTCAGCAAATTGAGTCCTCTCCCCAGTCCAACACGAAATTAAAGAAATCGAGCATCGCGGTGGAGCGTTTCGAAGTGGCATGCAAGCTCAAGATCACGATGTCGTTCGTATTGGGCGAACCACTCGTTAAAATTTGTATCCATTTTTCCTTAGCTTAGTTAATCCATTTTGAAAGGTACAAGGAGGTAGAGTAAACCTGTTTTTATTTTCCTCGAAATTAATGTTCCCTTCCTCCGCATGCAGAAAAGGAATAAATAAATTAATCAAATTACGAGAAGCTTCATAAATTGCTTCATTAGGAGTTGAACTTCCATTCGTCCATATTTTTAGATAAAGTATTTCTTGTTTTTCGTTTCCAATATATTGCTTATATAGCTTATCCTTTAGACCTTCTAAAGAAGGTTTTGTTACTAACATGTTTACTTCCATTGTGGGTAAGCTATTTGGTTTCGAAGCCCTGCAAGCTCTACGTTTAGAGGATCTGAGAATTCCCCTTGCTTATTCCAAAACTTTTCAAGGCCCGCCTCACGGCATCCAAGTTGAAAGAGATAAATTGAACAAGTATGGACGTCCCACCACAATTAACGCGAGCAAACATATTAATGACGAGGAACGCATTTTTGCTATATTACTAATACTTGTACTTGCTCTGCTATTCTTCCCAAGCCTGACTGAGGAAGAGTTGTGTCTATATAGATCCTTTTCATGGATTAAAGAAAATGTGCAAAAGCTCTATTTGCCTCTGCCATTCTATGAGTCTCTTCCTTTTTGCATATGGCATTCTTATCTGAATATTCAGACAACAAAAAAAGAAAAATGAAGGAAAAGTTTATATTAAGACAGTTACGAATTTGATTGATTTTCCGTTACTTGACCAAACAACCCCGAATTTCATTATTTCAACTACATTAAATGATCTTTTGAATTGGGCAAGACTCTCCAATTTATGGCCACTTCTCTATGGTACCAGTTGTTATTTCATTGAATTTGCTTCATAATAGGCTCGTGATTCGACTTCGATTGTTATGGATTAGTACCAAGATCGAGCCCTAGGCAAGCAGACCTAATTTTAACAGCCGGTACAGTAACAATGAAAATGGCTCCGTCTTTAGTACGATTATATGAACAAATGCCTGAACACTCCAAAATTGCATTTTCTTTGGATCCAATCTTTTTTTCCCCTTATCATTCGAGATAATGCTTTAAGGTTGGTAGGAAGGGGCCATTGTCTAATAGCTTCAGCTTTGTTGGGGTCTACAGATACTCCATTACTTGATATAACATGCCCCAAGTAATCAGTGTACTCTTTAGAAAATATGCACTTTGATAATTTAATAACCAATGAATTATCCTTTAGAACCTGCAAATTCATCTTGAGGTGATTCAAGTGATCATTAATTGTCTGGCTATGAATGAAGATATAATCGAAAAACATAAGCACGAATTTCCTTAAGTAGGGTTTAAATATGGTATTCGTCAAAGATTGGAAAAAGGATTTGATAATCCAAGGGCATTATAGTGGATTCATAATGGCCTTCATGGGTTTTGAAGGTTGTTTTATGTATATCCTCTTCACTCATTCTGATTTGGTAATTTCCAGATCTTAAATCCAATTTTGAAAAATATTTTAATCCATGCAACTCATCAAATAAATCATCCACCAAGTGTATTGGAAACTTGTCTTTAATTGTAATGTTATTCAAGCTTCTGTAATCAACACTAGCCTCCATGAACCATCTGTCTTCCTAACCATAACCATTGGAGAGGAGTAAGCACTACAGCTAGGCCTGATCACCCCTGAATCCAACATTTCTTGTATGATATTCTCTAACTCATTTTTAATGTAGAAGTCATGTTTTTAGGGTCTGAAACAAATGGGTTTAGAGCCTTGTAGAAGAGGAATTTTCTGGTCTTGGGGTCTTTTATGTAACGACCCAGGATTTTTATTAATTAAAATTTGAATATTTAATTAATTTTAAATATTAATAAGTGAATTTATAAGTCGAATAAATTTTTATTTGAATTATTGAATTTAATTGGATTTTTAAATCGATAATTTAATAAGTTAAATTATGAAAATAATAGAAAATTGAGTTAAATATGATTGAAAATGATTTGTAAAATTTTATTTTATCATATTAAAGTTAGAACGATATTTTAGAACTTTTAAAATCGAATTAAAAGTTAATTTGTGAAAATTGAATATTTTAATATTAAAATCGACTAGTGAAAATAGTCAACTTTTGGACAGTCTCAGAATTGAACGAAACCAGTTTCATTGGATCCGTAATAGTTAGTTATTACCGGATTTCAATTTTCGTGTCAATCGGAGTTACCGTTTGATTGTGGCAGCTCGAAACGCATCGATTTAATTTTAATTTAAATTTGACGAGTGAAAATAGCCATTTTTCAAAAAGTCTCGGATTTCGACGAAACCAGTTTCATCGGATCCGCAATGTGATATTATTGTAAGGTTTCAAATTTCAAGTCAATTGGATTTACCGTTTGTCCGATACAAATTAAAACGCCTAGAAATCGACTTAAATCGGTTTAATTCAAATTGAGCGTTTACAGCCATAACTCGCACATACTTCCGAATTAGCTTCCGAAACCTGTTCCATTGTGTCCGGAACGCGGGGTAAACCCTAGAAACGCTGGTTACGGCGCGTAAATCGGAGTTCGGAATTTCCGGGATGAATAGTGTTCGATTTTCTTCTATAAATAGACATGAGCCTTCATAATTTAGAAAAAAAAAAAAAAACCTAATATCAAAACCCTAGCCGCCAGTATCAATTGGATGGCTGAAATCATCTCATCTTCTTCCATTAATCTCTCTCAATCCGTAAGGAATTACGCGAAGTGCTCAACTACAAAGTCGAAGAGCTCGACGAGAGCTTCGATTCCATACGGTGATGATGGAGTTTGGAGCATCAGAGGAGGAGCAAAGTGGGGCCGTTCATAGCAGGTCACGCACGCAACTCGAGGGGTCTAGAGCAGGCCGAGCTTCAGGTGGTTGGTGGTGGAGGTAGCTCTCGCGAAGGGCTTCGACATGGCAGTGGTTTGATGAGGTTTAGTTGAGTATTGATGGTGCAAATCAAAACCCTAGTTGCTTGTTGATGGGTTGGATGGTGCGGCCTGTACGTGAGTTTGGGGAAGATGGAATGCACGGTGGAGATGAGCAGATGCAAGATCTAGGGCCCAGATTAAAGTTAGGTTTATAATTTAAATTTATGTTGTAATTTTATTAAGTATAAACACGTGTAACTTCAAAAATTCATAACTTTTTCATACGAGGTCGAAAACGCGCGAAACCAGTTGCGTTGGAATCGTATGGACGAGCACTACGCGATGGAGTTGGTTTGGAGTCGTTTGGAGTTAGTGAGAATTTTGGGTAAAATTAAACGTCCGTTTAATTTTATTCGAAATAAATCGCTAAAACGGAAAATAAAATCAAGGTGAGAACTTCTCACTCAATCGAATCAGTTTCGATTTTATTTTAAATAGTTAGATTTAAAATATTTGAATGCATGTTTGAATGTTGATTAATATCTATTGATTGTTAAAATAGACATTATGCGCCGTTAGTAAGCGGATGTTATTTATTAAAAACATATACCGCGAATATTTCATAAACAGTGAAATTGGTATTATATATAATAGCAATATATATATATTGGCATATGTATATATTGGAGTAATTGATTTCCCGCATTTTTGTTTAGCGGATGAGACCCTATTGCGCCGTCTATTAAGCGGATAATATTTTAAATCCCATATACCGCGATAATTTCGTACTGGAGCGAAATTGGTATTGTGCTAATGTTTGTGGATGCAGGAAAACAGGTTGGAGGGATCCTACTGGATTCCTCAACAGTATTTATTTGATTATGGATATTTTGATATTCGTTGATTATCATATACGATATGTGATATCGTTGTTGTCGTGATTGACTATTTGGTATGTAGCATCATTGGACCAAATTTGGAATTTTAAAATGATTTCAAAGTGATTTTTGAAAGTATACGTTTATAAAATATTTTTGGGAATTTATCCATTTTAAATAAATAAACGTATAATTTTTAAAGTTATAAAAATTATGATTTTGAGAAATATAGTTAAGGTGATTTTTGAAAATATGGGATTTATGATTTTATAAAATAGTTTAAATTGGATTTCTGAATATATTGTAAAAAGTTTAAATATAGGATTTATAAAAATTTAATTATTTTATGAATCAAAATGGTGAAATAATAAAGGAGATTAAAGACGTTTTAAAGAATAATATAAATTGATTTATATTAAGAGATTTATAAATGGATATTCATAAATTGGAATATTGACATTATAAAACGAGTTTTTATAAGTGTTTGAATGAAGTGAAAATGAATTTTTTTAAATGAATGGAATTTATAAAATTAAAAATGGTGAAGTTATAAATGAAATTTATAAATAGTAAGATTGATAAATTTGTGAAGTATTAAAAGAATAGTTTTGAATAAATCAATGAATCTTATAAGTTATAAGATTTATAATTATGAAGTTTAAAAGAACGATTTTATAAAATAATCATTTTATAAGCACTTAACTTATAATATGAACTTTTAGTTATAATTGAGTTATAAACTGGAATAGGTTAATAAAGAAATTTATAAAAGGAAGTTGTTATAAAATAATTAGAAATGGAATTTATAAACGTTGTTTTATAAATTCGCAAATGATTTATTTTGATAAGTTAATTGTTGAAACCTATTAATGGAGTTATATTCACGTTTTTAACTGTGAATAATCCTTTAAAATGAAATGAATAGAAGGATGAAATTTGTTAACAAAGAATATTCACGTTTTTGAATAGTGAACAATGTATTAAAGAAAATGTTTAAAATGTGATATTTTAAACAGAATTAAAACGACCTAACGATGTTTTACGCAACATTCGTTTTGGCCCAAATAAATATGTTTAAGAGAATGATTTCCTTAAAGAATGAAATATATACTTAATCTCGATTTAAGTATATTGAATATTTTCTAAGTGTTGAAAATAAATAAAATTTGTGAATTACTTATGAATAAATAAGTATGGAAATGTTTTTCCAATATAAAGTGAATATTAGAGAATTTATCTTTTTGAAGATAAATTGAAATGATAAATTGAAATCGTATATGCATGGATATTTTGGAATATAAATTCACTAAGGAATTTATAAAAGAAAGTGGAATTTGTTTAAAAATAAATATTGATTTATTTTTGAAGTATGGAAAATAATATATCTTGTAAAGCTATTTTGGAAAATAAATAATTTGGAAAATTATTTGGAATCTGGTGATGTTGTGCATATCCATTGATAGTTCAATAACCGACTATCAATATTTCCCTTTGAATGGGTAATTGATGTGATTTGTTTGAATGTGAATGCCACACTTATTTTTGAATAAGCGCTCACTATTCGGGTTAACCGGGAAAGGACCATGGGGTCGTATAACCCATTCCGAATATGTGATACGTCGTTGTGAATTGCATTGAAGATCGGTGTTGAAGACCGAGTATTTGCAAAAGCGATAGGATGACCTATCGATTGTCTCTGCACTGGGTAGCTCCTGGTATAGAGATTCCTTAAGTGATGGGAAATTCGATCGGGATTGTGAATACCCGGATTGCAAGGGCTTCGTAAGAAGTGCCTTCGGTTTTGTTCGAGCCCGGAACAGACTTGTATGGATTGTATGTCTGACGTTACAAATTGAGATGTAAAGCCGATTTCTTTCAAATATATTTCTGTTGGTGGCGGAGAATTTATTCTTTTAGCTTAACACCCTTCTCTGAGACGTACGAGCTCAGAGGTTATGTAGTTGAATGTTATCAGCGATATATTCCCAATTTGGTAATGTGACATGCTGAGTGATGCTGAAATGATCATTGTGTTGATTATTTGTGATTGGATCGTTTATTTGATCGTCTATCCTTGTGATCATTGTGTTGATCATTTGTTGACCCAAAGCATGGCTTTTTTATAAAGTATGTTTTTGTGGACGTGACTTCGTCGAGCCTCACACCCCGTGAATGGTCAAAACAGGAAAGAAGCAGCAAGGTTATGAGGGGTAGCACCCTTTAGGATGTGTGCATTTCCTTCTGGAAAAGGGTGGTATCATGGTATGGAGCCCAGATACTTACTCATGTTGAAAACACTTTGTTATGATTGTGTGAATTGATTACGAGCTCTCGGTGAAAAGGTCCCAAAGGACCGGGGGATGGCATATTCGGTCAGTTGTTACTCAGTTAGGGGTAACCCGGCCTTGTGTTGGTAGAGATCCGGTTTGGTTCTCGGGGATGTCCATCCAGAGGCATTCTCATGTGGCAATGGGAAGTTCCTTGGCCTGATCATTCGTTGGAAATCCAAAGAAACAATACGAAACTTGTACGGTTTTAGTTGTAGAACCTGCCATCTAATATGGTAGCTATTAGTAGGCATAATATAATGGTACCTATGCTGGCTAAGATTTATATTCTACTTTCGAAATGAATTTCCTACACTATGCACTAATAATAATATGAAATGTTCTTTTTAAATGCATATCAAGCATCTTTGACTATCATAAGGAGAAATCTTCTCCAAGTCTGCGTTTGCATTGTGTGTGTGGCAGGAGGTCTTATGGTAGTCTCATTTTTAAAAGCATTGCGAATTGACTTTAAAAATATTCCTCTATTTTGATTTTAAAGATAAATAAACTGTTTTGAGTTCTCACACCTGTCACATGACTGACTTGGAGTTTATTGTTTTCCTTCCTAAACTCTGGGTGCCCACCAATTTCCACACGGGCAGTTAAGAGTAAGGTTTATCAGGATATTCTGGATATTCTGGAGTTGCTCGAGGCAAGCTGGATGGCATGGCATATTACTTATATAGTATTTCTTTTTCCGCTGCACTGTTTGTTGTTGTTGTATACTCTGATGATATGATGAAATGAAATGTATAAAATGTAATAACTGATATAGTTCTTTGTTTAAAGATTATTCATTTATTATTATATGTTGTTCCGCTGCGAATTGTGAGATTCTGATGTTGTTGTGTTGTGTTCTGTTTCTTTCTGTTCCGTTTCCTCCCTATTCTCTTTTTCTTCTATTTTAAAATGTTCTATCTTCTTTTCTATTCTATTTTCTAATTTTTTTTATTTTCTTTCCTCTCTTTCTCTTCTTCTGCCTTTTTCTTTTCTTTTCTTCTTTCTTAAACCCATAACATTTCGGTTTTTCGGCAACGAAAAATCGAAGCGTTACATTTGGTATCAGAGCATATGGTTAAGCGACAACCATGGTTCTGTTGGGTATAATTCATTAGAGATAGAGTCAGCAGTACTCTAGAATGAGTTGAGTGTAATAATAGCTATGAGAGCGTATTTGTTAGTGAATATATAAAATTGTTTTATATTGTGATGATTGGTTTATTGAGTGGCATATGAACTTTCGTCAGCGTGGTCCGCAAGACTATGCCGAAGGGGTTTCTAAACACTTGAATAGAACAATTCGACACGATATTGTTTTAAAATTGGGTAAATGAAATAATTTTGCCTTGATTATATTTTATATATAAAGGAATAATTTTTCAAAATTATTAAAGTGTATATAAGTTGATTGTTTAGTTGTTTGAATAATCTAAATAAAAGAATAATTGTATAAGCAAAAGAATTATAAGAATTGAATTATAATTAAAGTGATTTATAATTGAGAAATAAACTTATATATATGAGAAGTGAAACTATGTGAATATATTTATGAATATGAGTTGTGAATAAAAATGAATTTTTAAAGTTAAATGGAATATAACTTAAGATATGTTGAATTAAGTTGATATGAAATAATGAATATAAGTGTTAATTCATTAAAATCTAATGTTATTGAAAGATTGAATAAATTGGAATGGAAATCAATTTAATGTTAAACCAAATGGAATTAAATGTGTTGAACCAAACTTAATGTAAAGTGAATAATTTGGTTATGTTGAATATACATTGGTTGTTATTTGATTGTTAATTGATTGTATATAATTCATTAAGTGTTAATGAAATTGAGTTAATGAAATTGAAAGCTAAAGTAATTGAAATTCAATTGGAAGTTAAGTAAATCTTAAATGAATTGAATTTGATTTGGAAGTGAACCAACTTGAATATGAATTAGTGAATATAAACTAATTGAAAATGAATGTTAGTAAACCCAATGTAAATGAATCAAATGTGATAAAATTGAAAATCTATTTCATTGAATATTAATGAGAATATGAATGAATATATATTGGTTATGAATTAGTTGGTTGATGTTTGCATTTGTTGCTTTTGTTTCATTTGCTATGTTAACATGTATAGTTTTTATGGAGATATATGTTGTATATCGATACTATTATCTATATGCATGATTCTCATGTTGTTTGTTGAGTGTTTAGTAGGTGCGGATCGCGTTTGCTTCGCATTTGGAGCTCGCTTTCGCGCTATATTAGCCGTATATGCTCGCTAATAAAATATAAGGTACATATCTCGGATTACATATCGTACTTTTACACATTTTTTTCCCTTCGGGATGCCTCATTACTTGATGAGATGTATATTTGTGATATATATACTGTCATTTTTTTTCGGATCGAGCCGCGCAAAGGAAACTATGGCGAATGTTTTCGAAAATTTAAGGCGTTAGAAAAATTTGAGAATATTGGGAAATTTTTTTGAAAACTTTAACTTTGATTTAGAATTGAAAGTTAAACAATGGTAGTTGTTTTTGAAAAGATAACTAATTATGATTTGAAAACTTAGTAAGTTATTGTAAGAAGTTTGACTATGGATTTTGGAAAATTAATAAATTCTGTAATTTTTCTTACTTGTTAATTTCGAGGACGAAATTCTTTTAAGTGGGGAAGATTGTAACGACCCAGGATTTTTATTAATTAAAATTTGAATATTTAATTAATTTTAAATATTAATAAGTGAATTTATAAGTCGAATAAATTTTTATTTGAATTATTGAATTTAATTGGATTTTTAAATCGATAATTTAATAAGTTAAATTATGATAATTGAAAATTGAGTTAAATATGATTGAAAATGATTTGTAAAATTTTATTTTATCATATTAAAGTTAGAACGATATTTTAGAACTTTTAAAATCGAATTAAAAGTTAATTTGTGAAAATTGAATATTTTAATATTAAAATCGACTAGTGAAAATAGTCAATTTTTGGACAGTCTCAGAATTGAACGAAACCAGTTTCATTGGATCCGTAATAGTTAGTTATTACCGGATTTTAATTTTCGTGTCAATCGGAGTTACCGTTTGATCGTGGCAGCTCGAAACGCATCGATTTATTTTTAATTTAAATTTGACGAGTGAAAATAGCCATTTTTCAAAAAGCCTCGGATTTCAACGAAACCAGTTTCATCGGATCCGTAATGTGATATTATTGTAAGGTTTCAAATTTCAAGTCAATTGGATTTACCGTTTGTCCGATACAAATTAAAACGCCTAGAAATCGACTTAAATCGGTTTAATTCAAATTGAGCGTTTACAGCCATAACTCGCACATACTTCCGAATTAGCTTCCGAAACCTGTTCCATTGTGTCCGGAACGCGGGATAAACCCTAGAAACGCTGGTTACGGCGCGTAAATCGGAGTTCGGAATTTCCGGGATGAATAGTGTTCGATTTTCTTCTATAAATAGACATGAGCCTTCATAATTTAGAAAAAAAAAAAAAAACCTAATATCAAAACCCTAGCCGCCAGTATCAATTGGATGGCTGAAATCATCTCATCTTCTTCCATTAATCTCTCTCAATCCGTAAGGAATTACGCGAAGTGCTCAACTACAAAGTCGAAGAGCTCGACGAGAGCTTCGATTCCATACGGTGATGATGGAGTTTGGAGCATCAGAGGAGGAGCAAAGTGGGGCCGTTCATAGCAGGTCACGCACGCAACTCGAGGGGTATAGAGCAGGCCGAGCTTCAGGTGGTTGGTGGTGGAGGTAGCTCTCGCGAAGGGCTTCGACATGGCAGTGGTTTGATGAGGTTTAGTTGAGTATTGATGGTGCAAATCAAAACCCTAGTTGCTTGTTGATGGGTTGGATGGTGCGGCCTGTACGTGAGTTTGGGGAAGATGGAATGCACGACGGAGATGAGCAGATGCAAGATCTAGGGCCTAGATTAAAGTTAGGTTTATAATTTAAATTTATGTTGTAATTTTATTAAGTATAAACACGTGTAACTTCAAAAATAACTTTTTCATACGAGGTCGAAAACGCGCGAAACCAGTTGCGTTGGAATCGTATGGACGAGCACTACGCGATGGAGTTGGTTTGGAGTCGTTTGGAGTTAGTGAGAATTTTGGGTAAAATTAAACGTCCGTTTAATTTTATTCGAAATAAATCGCTAAAACGGAAAATAAAATCAAGGTGAGAACTTCTCACTCAATCGAATCAGATTCGATTTTATTTTAAATAGTTAGATTTAAAATATTTGAATGCATGTTTGAATGTTGATTAATATCTATTGATTGTTAAAATAGACATTATGCGCCGTTAGTAAGCGGATGTTATTTATTAAAAACATATACCGCGAATATTTCATAAACAGTGAAATTGGTATTATATATAATAGCAATATATATATATATTGGCATATGTATATATTGGAGTTATTGATTTCCCGCATTTTTGTTTAGCGGATGAGACCCTATTGCGCCGTCTATTAAGCGGATAATATTTTAAATCCCATATACCGCGATAATTTCGTACTGGAGCGGAATTGGTATTGTGCTAATGTTTGTGGATGCAGGAAAACAGGTTGGAGGGATCCAACTGGATTCCTCAACAGTATTTATTTGATTATGGATATTTTGATATTCGTTGATTATCATATACGATATGTGATATCGTTGTTGTCGTGATTGACTATTTGGTGTGTAGCATCATTGGACCAAATTTGGAATTTTAAAATGATTTCAAAGTGATTTTTGAAAGTATACGTTTATAAAATATTTTTGGGAATTTATCCATTTTAAATAAATAAACGTATAATTTTTAAAGTTATAAAAATTGTGATTTTGAGAAATATAGTTAAGGTGATTTTTGAAAATATGGGATTTATGATTTTATAAAATAGTTTAAATTGGATTTCTGAATATATTGTAAAAAGTTTAAATATAGGATTTATAAAAATTTAATTATTTTATGAATCAAAATGGTGAAATAATAAAGGAGATTAAAGACGTTTTAAAGAATAATATAAATTGATTTATATTAAGAGATTTATAAATGGATATTCATAAATTGGAATATTGACATTATAAAACGAGTTTTTATAAGTGTTTGAATGAAGTGAAAATGAATTTTTTTAAATGAATGGAATTTATAAAATTAAAAATGGTGAAGTTATAAATGAAATTTATAAATAGTAAGATTTATAAATTTGTGAAGTATTAAAAGAATAGTTTTGAATAAATCAATAAATCTTATAAGTTATAAGATTTATAATTATGAAGTTTAAAAGAACGATTTTATAAAATAATCGTTTTATAAGCACTTAACTTATAATATGAACTTTTAGTTATAATTGAGTTATAAACTGGAATAGGTTAATAAAGAAATTTATAAAAGGAAGTTGTTATAAAATAATTAGAAATGGAATTTATAAACGTTGTTTTATAAATTCGCAAATGACTTATTTTGATAAGTTAATTGTTGAAACCTATTAATGGAGTTATATTCACGTTTTTAACTGTGAATAATCCTTTAAAATGAAATGAATAGAAGGATGAAATTTGTTAACAAAGAATATTCACGTTTTTGAATAGTGAACAATGTATTAAAGAAAATGTTTAAAATGTGATATTTTAAACAGAATTAAAACGACCTAACGATGTTTTACGCAACATTCGTTTTGGCCCAAATAAATATGTTTAAGAGAATGATTTCCTTAAAGAATGAAATATATACTTAATCTCGATTTAAGTATATTGAATATTTTCTAAGTGTTGAAAATAAATAAAATTTGTGAATTACTTATGAATAAATAAGTATGGAAATGTTTTTCCAATATAAAGTGAATATTAGAGAATTTATCTTTTTGAAGATAAATTGAAATGATAAATTGAAATCGTATATGCATGGATATTTTGGAATATAAATTCACTAAGGAATTTATAAAAGAAAGTGGAATTTGTTTAAAAATAAATATTGATTTATTTTTGAAGTATGGAAAATAATATATCTTGTAAAGCTATTTTGGAAAATAAATAATTTGGAAAATTATTTGGAATCTGGTGATGTTGTGCATATCCATTGATAGCTCAATAACCGACTATCAATATTTCCCTTTGAATGGGTAATTGATGTGATTTGTTTGAATGTGAATGCCACACTTATTTTTGAATAAGCGCTCACTATTCGGGTTAACCGGGAAAGGACCATGGGGTCGTATAACCCATTCCGAATATGTGATACGTCGTTGTGAATTGCATTGAAGATTGGTGTTGAAGACCGAGTATTTGCAAAAGCGATAGGATGACCTATCGATTGTCTCTGCACTGGGTAGCTCCTGGTATAGAGATTCCTTAAGTGATGGGAAATTCGATCGGGATTGTGAATACCCGGATTGCAAGGGCTTCGTAAGAAGTGCCTTCGGTTTTGTTCGAGCCCGGAACAGACTTGTATGGATTGTATGTCTGACGTTACAAATTGAGATGTAAAGCCGATTTCTTTCAAATATATTTCTGTTGGTGGCGGAGAATTTATTCTTTTAGCTTAACACCCTTCTCTGAGACGTACGAGCTCAGATGTTATGTAGTTGAATGTTATCAGCGATATATTCCCAATTTGGTAATGTGACATGCTGAGTGATGCTGAAATGTTGTGTTGATTATTTGTGATAGGATCGTTTATTTGATCGTCTATCCTTGTGATCATTGTGTTGATCATTTGTTGACCCAAAGCATGGCTTTTGTATAAAGTATGTTTTTGTGGACGTGACTTCGTCGAGCCTCACACCCCGTGAATGGTCAAAACAGGAAAGAAGCAGCAAGGTTATGAGGGGTAGCACCCTTTAGGATGTGTGCATTTCCTTCTGGAAAAGGGTGGTATCATGGTATGGAGCCCAGATACTTACTCATGTTGAAAACACTTTGTTATGATTGTGTGAATTGATTACGAGCTCTCGGTGAAAAGGTCCCAAAGGACCGGGGGATGGCATATTCGGTCAGTTGTTACTCAGTTAGGGGTAACCCGGCCTTGTGTTGGTAGAGATCCGGTTTGGTTCTCGGGGATGTCCATCCAGAGGCATTCTCATGTGGCAATGGGAAGTTCCTTGGCCTGATCATTCGTTGGAAATCCAAAGAAACAATACGAAACTTGTACGGTTTTAGTTGTAGAACCTGCCATCTAATATGGTAGCTATTAGTAGGCATAATATAATGGTACCTATGCTGGCTAAGATTTATATTCTACTTTCGAAATGAATTTCCTACACTATGCACTAATAATAATATGAAATGTTCTTTTTAAATGCGTATCAAGCATCTTTGACTATCATAAGGAGAAATCTTCTTCAAGTCTGCGTTTGCATTGTGTGTGTGGCAGGAGGTCTTATGGTAGTCTCATTTTTAAAAGCATTGCGAATTGACTTTAAAAATATTCCTCTATTTTGATTTTAAAGATAAATAAACTGTTTTGAGTTCTCACACCAGTCACATGACTGACTTGGAGTTTATTGTTTTCCTTCCTAAACTCTGGGTACCCACCAATTTCCACACGGGCAGTTAAGAGTAAGGTTTATCAGGATATTCTGGATATTCTGGAGTTGCTGGAGGCAAGCTGGATGGCATGGCATATTACTTATATAGTATTTCTTTTTCCGCTGCACTGTTTGTTGTTGTATACTCTGATGATATGATGAAATGAAATGTATAAAATGTAATAACTGATATAGTTCTTTGTTTAAAGATTATTCATTTATTATTATATGTTGTTCCGGTGCGAATTGTGAGATTCTGATGTTGTTGTGTTGTGTTCTGTTTCTTTCTGTTCCGTTTCCTCCCTATTCTCTTTTTCTTCTATTTTAAAATGTTCTATCTTCTTTTCTATTCTATTTTCTAATTTTTTTTATTTTCTTTCCTCTCTTTCTCTTCTTCTGCCTTTTTCTTTTCTTTTCTTCTTTCTTAAACCCATAACATTTCGGTTTTTCGGCAACGAAAAATCGAAGCGTTACATTTTAGGTGGTAAGTGTGTGAGTGGGTTAGTAACTTCTAGGTATTGATGGAGAACAGTAGCAACAGTAGGTGGTATGAGAGGAGGGTCTAAGATTTTATGTATCACTTCACTATCACATAGCATTGTAGTTAGTTGGCCTTTATTACTTTCTTTACTAAACCTCTTGTGGTTAACTAGCTACACATCACCGGGTTGAATCCCCTTCCACACATACCTTTTGCCCATGTAATTAAACTTGACCTGCAACTTTTTTAATTTTAAGACGATCTCACCCAAAGTTTTCATCTATTATGCACCTAATCCAATTTTACATCCATCCAGTGGTAGCAGTAACAAGTCAATCGGCATGCTGCAACCTTGGCATTTCAGAATGAATTGCTTACAAATCCTGCTCCTTGCAACCTGTCTCCATTAGCTATCACCACATCATACATTCTTGAACGATCTACGTGTAACTCATTTTTTTTGCCAATGTTCCATCAATAAAACTATGGATAGACCCTGAGTCCATTAAGATCTGACATGTTTACCTTGAATCATTCCAGTAATCCTAATAGTTTGTGAAGTAGGAATTCCACGCATAGCATGAAATGTAATGGCTCGGTTTTCTTCATTTTCATCAACTTCTTGTACTTTTTCAGATATGGTCTCCATGTTTTCCTCAAATTCTCCTTCATTATCTAAATCCATAACCACTTTAAGAATATACACCTGCTTATTCTTACACTGGTGGACTATATGCCACTTTTCATCATACCCATAACATAAATTCTTCCTTCTTTTTTCAAGAATTTCTTTAGGTGTCAATCCCTTGACTCTAGTAGGATTGTTCAAGGTATTCCTTTTAACTGGATTCTGGTGAGTGGGAGTAAAATTTGAGGTGATTCTTGGAGGATTGCTTTTGGCATGGGAAGTGGGATAGGAATAACTTAAGGATTTTGTAGCTTTCTTGGTACTATTGTATTTTTGGGTAAAAATCTTGGCTAACTTCACAGCTTCTCTAAAACAAGTTGGCCTTGAAGCCTCAACATCAAATCTGATTTCATCTTTAAGACCATCCATAAATTTGTCAGAAACATAGTTTGGGCATAAATGATTAAGAAAGCCTTGAAGTAGCTCGAACTTGGTAAGGTAAGCTTGCACTTTTGTTAATTGTTTCAAATTTGCAAAAGCACCAAAGGGTTTGCTCAATTTAAGGGGAGCAAATCTTATAATAATCTCTTCTTTAAATCTTGCACTGCATATGGTTCTTGACATTCTTTGACAATCATTTAAACAATTTTTGTGCATCTTGTTTGAGGTGAAATGAACATGTCGAAACCCACTCAGTTTTTGGGGATTGCTGGTATTTGAAGAGTTGTTCTACATGATCTAACTATTCTATCACTGTTTCATCACCAGAATAGGTAGGGAACTCAAGTTAAATGGTGGTGTGTTGCAGAAACTTGTAGGAAGGAGGTATGCTTAAGGTCTGGTCAAGATTCAAGTTCAAGTCAGAGGGATTTCTTAGTGTATTTCTCTGGAATGGGTGTATTTAAGGTTGGGTTTTTTGTTGTTGTTAGGGATGGGGAGATAAGTTTTTATCGCTCTTCATTCCTTGTAAACCTGCACTTAGTGTTTTAGTAATTTGATCCATCTTGAGGTTTAATTTTTTGGATGTATCTTGCAAGCTTTGATAAAGTTCTTGATGCGAATTGTGCAATTCTTATTGGGCTTCTTGAAGCTGGGTTAAGATTTTGTTGGTCTTCTCATTAATGTGCTCTTATCGTTTCTATAACTCTCCTTCATCATCAAGATAAGGCATAGAAAGATGGTTGCCATCCTGATTATCATTTTTAGGATCATTGAGTTGATGAGTAGGTGTAACTGGCTCATCAACTTGCTCTGATACCACTTTGGCATGATCTTTCTTTCTAGATGGGTTTCTGGGTCCAGCCTCGGTGACAAGCTAGAATGGGTTTGGTTAGACAAAAATTGGATATGCAGAAGAATGGAGGTAACAAGAAATAAAGTGATAAGTATATAAGAGGGAAAAACAAAATTTAAAAAATTAAAGAGATGAATGCACAGTTTCCATTGAAACAAATTTATTCATCCACGCATACTACAACTCCCGTGTATATATAGCATACTTAACCCAGTATTCTATGGCCAACTCATCATAAATTACATAAATACATTCCTATTCTATTATCAAACCTAATTCAGTACACATGCACACGGTGAACTTTATGGTGACAAGGGACCAGAAAATGCTCCTTGGCTTGAGTTTAATGGCTAAAGAAGCTTGTAGCTATTATAGAACAATAACTGGAATAAGATTCATCAATGTTGGTGGAGTTTTTCTTTCAAAGAGCTTCACCTGCAACAGCGAGTCCTTAGAGAATTTAGAGATCTAATGTAGTCTAAAGTTTCAGCCATTAATGGACTTTTTGGAGAATTTACTTTCAGGTGGAAAGAGATGAATGAAGTGGCAGTTCGACATTGAATTAAGTGGTACTTTATTAAAGGGGGAATAGATACTTGTAAAGTCTGTTTGGATATACTCCGGCAACATGTTCACTTAAGGTTTTTATTAGATGAACTCTTGAACTATTTCCTAGTACAAATGATCTTCCTCATAAATCATTACTTCTTTTGTGTTTTTCTATTGTTCAAGTTATTTGTAAGTCAATTTATGGAACTAATAGCTACTCTTTTTTCTTACAAAGAAACCATATAGACCAAGGGGTTTGTAAGGTTTTGATGAAGTATATTATTGAAGCATATGTTGTATTTTAGTTTATTAATAAAGTACCCATTTTTAGGAAAAAATTTATAAAAAAATAATTTTCTATGTACCATTTAGAATAAAAGAAAACAGTTTCTTTTTCCATACTAAAGTATCCTCTGACGAAACATTTATAATTCTCATTTTTGATGCCCATTTTGAAGAATAAGTGACTATTCACTTTCTTCATCCCAACTTTGCCCATTGTACGTCAACTCTCGAACATTTGCTTCTTTTTAAATGGTCGAACCATTAAATGGGTGACTATACTACAACATTACGCTATATTCTTTACAAAATTTTGTTGGGGGCATCTTTAACCTTTTAAGGACATCGAATAGGTTACAATGAAGTAAACCAGTCAATTTTCAATGATTAATTTCCGAGGTTGATCATTTGTCCTAGGTGTTTTATTATTTCTATGCAACAAAATACTCATCAAATTGAATCTTATTAAACATATGCTTTTGTACTATTATCTATTTGCTAATCTCGAGTGAATCAGTTTCATGGAGGTTTCATATATTGCAAACATGACCATTCACAATATCACTTTTGTATGTGATATAATATTTGTCAAATACCTATATCCTTGTATCCCTTTAGATTTCAAAATTCAAAGAAGAAAATATACAGTTTTGGGTAATAAATAGTTAAATGATCAACAGTCAAATGCATTAAGTAGTCTATAATTTTCGGGACTTGCATAGGTCCTAAAATGACAACATCTTAAAAATTATTAGTAAGTATATTCTATATTTCTTTGTCAATCTTAGTTAAGTTCACTAGTGTATTCTTATTGGTAAAAAAAAATTTTGATTCAGTTGCATGTATTTATCAATGTAGATAATTTTAATTTGTATAGCATGCATTAGTACAATATTAGAAATGTTAAACTTTGACATTTCATTTCTCTAATGGCTCCGATTATATATTTATATTCCACAAAACCCTAAGAGAGATGTAGATATCTTTTGATCCCTCTGGTGGGTGGTAGGAGTAGCTTGCCGTTGGATTTCAATCTTTGGTTTGCTCAATATATCATAGGCTCACAAGCGATGGATAACCCTTTATTGGTTGTATCATACATAACAACTAACCATGGTCTTTGTCATAATATAAATCTCAACCATAAGTTTTCTCAACAAATTGAAAGAGATTATTCACTTCTACCCACTACATAGGATATGGTAGTTTATATTTTTTTCGAAAATCATAAACATATATATGTTTTAAATGTTTTTGTAGGAGTACAATTATAATATTATAGAATGTACTAAAAAAATAAAAAAAAATCAACAAATATTTTATTTCAATAAAATTTTAATTATACACACAATTATAAATTAGTTTGCACAAGATTTTGGTGGTTTTTGATCTTTCTCATATTTTAAATTAGCACCCAATGCAAATGCACATGTGTACATATTAAACATTTACACATGCACAAAGCATATAAAAACATGTTCCAACATATCAAACTAGAAAGGTCGAACCTGAAGTTGTTCTTTAGGCTCAACACAGTGCATATGCCTGAAAGATCAAAAGCACAAACAAGATGGAACATGGTTCAAGCTACTACAATGTTGAATAAAATGCAAATAAATGGAAGTGGAAGTACACAAAGGAAAGAATACTAATCAAAATACACAAGGCAGGCTAAAGTACATGCGCACAACATCAAGCCGCCAATGCAATTTTTTAGCAACATAAGGCTAAACACATATAGGGTTCGAGATGAAGTTCACATACAACCATAATAGCAACACACTTATACAAAGGACTTTAGTGCATCACAATGTACATAGATATGAAATAGCAAAGGAAAGTATATGCCACAACAAACAAGCTAGGACAAGTACACAAGAATCATGTGAAACTCAAATTCAGACACGAAGTGCAAGTGCCTAGGCATGCATAGGAAAATACTTGAAAGAACATTGGTCAACAAAGTATGCACATAACAATCATAAACAAGCCAGACCAGAGTACAAAGCATGCTCAAGAAAATGTGAAGACACATGGCATGCACACGGAAATGTACTAGCAACCAAACACATAGATAAGGACCATAAGCAATAGGCAAGTGCATAAATCAAAAGCGTATACACCAAGGGCACCAAACTAGAACACATAAAGAAGTACACAATACAGAATGGAAACAGATATAAAGCTATGAAAGCATACATAAAAAAAACAGTGCAGGGATGTACTAGATCTTAAACAAGGAGAATATGTATCAGTGCGCACATATATACACATATACACATGGAGGTACATACAAAGAAAATGATACATAGGAGTATCTAAGGTCGTATATCAACAAGCACAAGGTAAGCACATGAAAATGTACAACGAACAGAGTCAAGCAATCAAAGAAAAGTTCAAATTCAAGCACATTAGTGTCCGCAAGTGGATGCACACGGGCATAAGGACAACAACACACATCAAGCGCGCATAGTCAAGTACAACAAAAATCAACTAAAAAATTTGCAAGTTGATCGAGTCAACATTATCACGCCGAAGCAATAATACATTAAAGAATGAACAAGTCAATGAACTCAAATCAAATAGCAAAGGATCGATCAAAAAATCAAAAGCCAAGATAAAAGAAAATATCGAGATAAAGTCAAAACTGAAAATCATGAATTATATGAAAATCGAAGGAAGATTTTCTTGCAATCAATCTTTATATAAACCATATTGTAACATCCCAATTTTTATTAAATTTAAAACTAGTAATTGGTACATTAAATTCTGGAATCAAATTAAAATTAATTTGAAAATTTCAAAATAAATTGGATATTGATTTGTATATTTGAATAAGATTGTAATTTGCATTTGAGTTTAGAATTCAAAATAATAAATGTTTTAAAATTATTTGAATTAAAATATATATATATATATGAATAAATTTTAGTTTTAATTTTAATTTGGATTTGAATTTGAATTTAAAAATAAATATCTCAGTAAGATAATTTAGATTTGAAAAATAATACATGTGATTATTTATTAATATATATTTTAGTTTTAAACTATTTTCTTTAAAGGTTATATATATATATGTAAAAAAAAGAAATGTATTTATACAAGCAAGAAAATGTAATATAGAAGTTTATTTAAAATATGTAATCATGTAAAATTACAAGTGCAAGTTACTATGATATATAATTTAACAAGTGTAATGATCTTGTCATTAAAATTAACAAGTGTCATTCTTGTTTTTTTATTTTTGAGACAATTAATAAAAATAGAATTCAAATCTATATAAACATTTCATCTCTTCTTTCTCATTTCTTTTATCTCATTTTCAAAGCCCGTAAAGCACAAACCAGAGAAAACTCTCAAAAATTCAACCCTGTACAAATTTGTTTAACCTAATCCAAAGATAAGTAAATCAAAATCATCTCAAATACCCAGTATTTCCAGTAAATCAAATCAAAAGCAATTAAAAGAAACAAAGATTATAAGCTCAAGTCTCTAAACAAAATTCAAACAGCAAAGCCATCAAGTGGTTAAGAAAATTTAAGGCTTCAACTAAACAAATCAAAGTTTTCATCATCAAAACAACAAGATCAAACTCAGGTTTTCAAACTCAAGGATAAATCAATTTCCAAATTTACAAGCCCTCTGTTTTCTTCTCTTAAAAGTGAGTAAACCCTTTTTTAAATCTTGATTATAAACTTGTTGTTTGAAATCTTGCCTGAAGAAAAGTGAAAATCATTTGCATATGTACAAATATGTGTATATATATATGTATGTATATGTTTGTCTGTGCATATTTAATGTATAGGTATATTCATCCCTGTTTCTAGTTCTAGGTTTTCAAAAACCTATTCAAAAACCCAAATCTCTTCTTCTAATTCTTGTTAGGTCAGGTTGTCAAAACAAAATGTGTTTGAATTCACCAAAACTAAATTTTAAAAATACTTTTGAAAATAAATAGCAAGTGGATGTAATCTAGAACAAGAAAACACAACAAACTCAATTGATGATAAAAATTTGATTCCCTTAATTTTTTTTGATTTAATTATATAACCTAAAATGTTTTTGAAAACGTTGATTTCTAAAATTGGAATCAAGATTTTAAATTGGGTATTGGGCGAGAAATACGTGGATGAACAGTAATCACATTTTAGGTAAACTCTGGTGATCAGAGACATGGTTGGTCTCGTAATCGTAGTTGAAGCTTTCTGGAAGGTTTGGGAGTTTGGGAAAAATGCTCGGTAAAATTCTAATGCACCATGGCGACGTTACGGCAAGGTTTTAAGGTTTTAGCACAGTTTCTGGTTGATCTTGTTCTCGAGGTAATTGTTACATCGTTGTCAAATCGGACTACACCGAACATGGAGGGAATGAGGCGTTGGATATAAATGAAGCTTCGGGTAATTTTCGTGACGTCTGATGGTCGGAGGAGAAAGTACGAGGTGTTCTTGGTGATCAAAGTTTCGTTCCTGTTGGTGATGAATAATAAAATCTTGAGTTCGTCGACGTTGTGGGTTTCTGGGTGCTCTCGTGGCCAGGGAAAGTTGACGTCGACCTGTCGACGATCGTAGCATCGACCGGAGATTGCTGGAATGCCTGTGCATGTGCACGGTCTCGAGGTTGTATTAGAGATTTGGGTTTGAGGAAGAAGGGTCATGACTCGAAGTTGTCTTCGAGTAATCGTATTGCTCGCTGAGTTTTGATTCGGGTAATTTTTGTATACACCGGGTTTTCTAAAACTTAAACAAAAATTAAAGTTTGAAAAGAAAATATAGGTTGGTTTGGGGAAAAACTCGATGCAAATGGAGGTTTGACTCGGGTGGCTATCGGGAAGGTCTCGGGTTTGACAATAAAAACAGTTTTTTACTTTAAAACCAAGTTCAAATTTTAAACATTTTTAATCCATGCTTTTAAATAATGGTTTTGATTTAAGTTTGGATTGATAAAGGTTTTAAGTAAGATATTTTTAAAGTAATTAAATTTTATTTATTTAATTTTGTGACATATTTATAAATTAATTAATTTAAATAAATAATGTAATTAAAATGAAATGTTATTTTAATTAACCTTAATCTTTTGAATTAATGTGTTAATGGTGATTAATTATGAGATTTATTAATTAAAGACTTTAATAATAATTTAATGTTTAATTAAGATAAATGATTTATAATTACTTAATAATTAAAGAATAATTAATTAAAGGTTAATTAATTATTAATTTAAGGTTAATTAATTATTAATTTAAGGTTAATTAATTTATAATTAAGGATTAATTAATGTAATTAATTAGGGAATATTAATTAATGAAAGTGATGAAGATTAATTAATAATTGAGAATTAATTAATTTATAATTAAGGATAATTAATCATTAATTAAGGATAATCAATGAAAATAATTATGTGATTAACTAATTATAATCACATGATTAATTCATTTTACTTATAGGTAATTGATTATTATTGAATGCCTTGAACTAATTGATACCCCTGATATGCGATTGTGATACTTTATGATGTGAATTTCTGTGAATTTGAACTGTGATATCTGTGATTTATGTTTGTGTGAATGTGAAAACTGTTGGCCATTAAACGGCGTTTGATTTCGAAGCGACAAGGAGTCGGATTACTGTTAGTTATCCAAAACCCACATTGAATCTTAATGGTGAATCTTTATGATTGATGTATCCACGTGTTTTTAAATTAAGCGCTTACTATTCGGTTTAGCTGGGAGAGGACTTTGTGTCATATAACCTATTTCGAATAGTGATACGACGAAATAGATAGCATTTGAAGATGGTGGTGAAGACCGGGTGTTTTCGAGAACGATAGGATAACCTATCGAATGAATCTGCACTGAGTTGCTCCAGTATAGAGATCTCATACATGATGGGGAGTCTGATCGGGATTGTGGATGCCCGGATTGCAAGGGCTTCTTCCTTTATTGGATGAAGTTCCTTCAGTTCCGTTCAAACCCGAAACGGACTTGTGTAGTTGTATAACTGACATTACACTTTGAGATATAAAGCTGATTTCTATCAAATACATTTCTGTTTGGTGGCAGAAAATTTATTCTCTTAGCTTAACACCCTTCTCTAAGACATACGAGCTCAGAGGTAATGTAGTTGATGGTTATTAGTGATATACTCCCAATTTGGTAGTGTGGCATGCTGAGTGTTGATCATTTATTGATCGAAGCATGGCTTTTGTGAAAAGTGTAGCTTCGTGGATGAGACTGCGTCAAACCTCACAACCCGGAAATGGTCGAAACGGGAAGAATGCAACAATGTTACGGGGGTAGCGCTTCTTAGGGTATGTGCATTTCCTTCTGGATAAAAAGTGATATCATGGTATGGAGCCTCGATATTCAACTTATGTGGTTGTTGGAATTTGTTGGTGTCGAGGCCTCGGTTAAAGGTCGGTTGCGACCGGGGGATGGCATACTCGTGTCAATAGTTACCTGGTTACAGAGGTAACCCGGCATTGTGTTGGCAAAGATCTGGTTGTGTTCTCGGGGCGTCCCTCCAAAGGCATACCCATCCACTGAGGAAGTTCCTTAGCCTGACCATTGTTGGAAATCCAATCATTCAATACGATCCCTTTACGATTTCAATTGTATGACCTGCCATTCTAAATGGTAACTATAGCAGGCATAGAATAATGGTACCTATGCTGGCTAAGATTTATATTATACTTTCGAAATGTTTTCACACTATGCACTAATAATAATATTAAAAAGTGTTTTCTCGTATCAAGCATATTTGACTATCATAAGGAGAAATCTCCCCCAAGTGTGTGATTGCATTGTGTGTGTGCAGGAGGCCTTATGGTAGTTTCACTTTCTAAAAATATGAACGAATTTCTTTTTAAATTTTTTGTTCAAACAACTTTTTTGGTTTACTCATACCAGTCTCATGACTGACACGGAGTTTATTATTCCCTTCCTAAACTCTGAGTGCCCATAATTTTCCACACGGGTAGCTTAGAGGCAGGTGATCCGTGTTTTGGTGCTAGCTTGGATTCAGAAGTCTTTTGGAAGCTGTCGGATTTTGATAGATTTTGGTTTGGAGATCTTTTGAAGCCTTTTGGATCTAAATGTGTTTGGAGTTTTTGAAGACCTTATCAAAGTTGAAGTATGTTGGAAACTATTTGAAGACCTATTGTTATTGTTCCGCGGTGTTGTTATCATTCTGTTGTTATATTATGTTAACGAAAAAAATTTAAACGCTAACACCCTGGTGTATAAGATGTGATTGTGAAAGCACCACCCGTTTGTACGGGAAACAGAAATAAGCAGAAAGTATGTAGAAAAACGGTAAGAGACACAGTATTTATAGTGGTTCGGCTTATAATCCAGCCTACGTCCACTTTAATCTTTTTATCACTAGTTTGATTACAATTCTTTACAAGATCTTTCAATTACAACACACTTCAAGTGATAGGATATGTGAAACAAGTAGCTCAAGCTTTGATGTTGACAATCATCTTCAAATCCATGATGAATGTGGATGATTCCTTCATGGAGTTCCTTTAGAAGTTTGTTGGATCTAAAAAGCTTTGAAGTCGTCTGGAATTCGGCAGAGTAATGGCGCTTGAAGAGAATGAGCCCCCCAAAAGTCCTTCGCTAGTTGGAGCTAGGGGCGTATTTATAGGCTTTGCTCGGAGTTAGGTCGTAGGTCGCGACCGACCTAAGCAAGGTCGTAGGTCGTAGGCGCCCTAAGAAGCACTGGCTCCTCCCCCTTCTTTCATAAGAATGCACGAGCTCGTTTCGACAAGTCCTAGGTCGTAAGCGAGCTTATTGGTGGCAGTATAGAAAAGGCGGCCTTCTGATACACTGTCCCTAGGTCGGGAACGACCTACCTTAGGTTGTGGGCGACCTATCTTAGGTCGAGCCATTCTGTTAGGTCGCGGCCTCTTTAGGCTGATATGATCTTTAGGTCGCTCTGGCTTTTTGATCGCTGAGTAATGAAGGCGCTAGGTCGCTGAAGACTTTAGGTCGCTGAATCCCCTTAGGTCGTTGGTTGGTTAGAGTGAGTCTCCCTTTAGGTCGCAACTACCTGTAGGTCGCTAACCTCCGCTACTTTAGGTCGCTTGCTTTGTTAAACCGCTAAGTTGCTCTATCCTCTAGGTCGTTAAACTTTTAGGTCGCTAGGTTGCGCTGTCCTTTAGGTCGTGCCGTCTTTTAGGTCGCAGCTTTTTGATCTATAGGTCGTTTGCAGAAGGGAGTTAACATTTGCCCCTCGAAGTATACGACTAAACCATAGGTCGTGTGCTTCGACTTTCTTAACTCGTGCTCTGAAGGATTGCTAGGTCGCATCCGACCTAAGGAAGAGGTTAGGTCCGTGGCACCGGTTCGTGTTTTGTTACTCTGGAATATAAATAACCTAGGTCGCTCCTTCTTCTCACTATCTGCTTTAGCCTCCATTCCGCCATTAACAAACCTTTGAGCCTTCAAATACAACTCCAACAACTTCATCATCAATTATCCTATCACCAGATTACGTAAGTGAACCTTATCATAACTCGATTACCATCAAATCGCAGGCGTTGCATTCTTTGTTCCTAATGCAATTTCATGCACTGTTTTTTCTCAACAAACTATGATTAGATCAATTTTTATTGAGTTTTTTTTTTTGCCGCGATCCCTGTGAATATGCTAGCGCGTCAGGTTTATGATGAATTTGGGGTGTTTTGGATTGGATTTTTGGATAATTCGTGATGATGTAGGAGGATAATGGGGAATTGCAGTACTTCGAACCGGCCGACTTACAACTGGGGAAGAAATGAAGAAGGCTTTGAGGTGCTAGCGGGTTAATGGGTTACCAGGGAGGATGGTGTGGTAGCACGTGAGTGATAACGGGTTAATGGGTTAAGGGGGAAGAAAGTGCAGAGGGAAGCGAGTTTTTTAAGTTTGATCTGGAACTTGCTTAAAATCATGCCCGAACTAACCCATGAACCTGTGCGACCTATAAAACCTTGCTACCTAAGGCTTTTGCGACCTAGGACTTAAGCGAAAGCGCATTGCTTTAAGTTTGAACTGCTGGGTTGGTTTGGCTGCGGCCGACCTAGGACTTAAATTCCTGTGGCATAGAAGTTAGGTCGTTGCCGACCTAGCACTTGGATGGTTTGCACTTGGATAGGTCGCTGCCGAGTTTGAACTTTGAACAGATTTGCATTGCTATGGACCTTTTAGCTTGCATAGTGCGACCTAATAAGAGCTTCGACCTATACTAGGTCGTTGGGCGACCTAGGACTTGTAAAAATTTCCATAAAAAATTTGACTAAGTTGCATGGATATGAATTTTGTTGTACTTCTTTGCAGATTATTTTAACCTTTGAACCTGTCAACTTGTTAAATACAGTATTTGCAGAAAAATGGGACGAATATACTGTCGTTGACTGCCCACATCAAACGACAGATTAGTAAACAAGAAACAATTAGCTTACATGAATTTATGTGAATGAAATGTTGTGAATTAACAAGTTCAAGTGAAGTATTAAAGCAATGTTAAAGTAATCAACTAAAGCTGACTTATTTGCCTCAATGCTGTACTTGCCCTTATAATAACAAGTTCTGAAGCTCTATAATTGACATTCATCAATTAGTTTGATTTCAGTTACATTTACTTGTTATTTTATTAGTTGCTACACAACACTTCATACTTTTAGGAAACGTGCACCTTCACATTTGAATATCCAGTTCCTTGTGTAGAATGACTTCTCAACTAGAAGAAGCAGGACAAACTGGGGAGATTTTTCCAGTTGCTAACCGATTGATCGATCCCCCAGAGAGAATGCCAACCACTCTGAACCACAAGGCTTTTCGCCAATTATGCATCCAGTTTGGCATCGCCGAAGCAGATGCTCTACTTCCCGGACCTAATGACTTTGCTGACCAACCACCTCACGGTTTTGTTGCCGTTAATCGCCAAATGTGCTCAAGCGGAGCGATTCCTCCTTTTAACGAATTTCTTCGACAAACCCTTCTTCGGTTAACTATATCTCCCTTTCAACTGCACCCCAATGGTTATGCCATCTTGATGGGGTTGGGCGTGCTATTCAGGAAGACGCTTGATCGCCTCCCTAGCTTTGAGGAAATCTGCTATTTATGCACATTTGCGAAAAATAAAGACCATCCTTCTATCATTCTTGTGAGAGGTGCGAGAAATCGCAAACTCATTTTAGATTTGCCCGAGAGTGCACACGGGTTTTTGACTCAGTTCTTTTATGCTCGTTGCCCTCCAGGTTTTTATGCCATCTGGAGAATAGGAAGTAAGACTAGTGTTTCCATTTTTTCGTTTTTGAAACTTTTTCCGAGATCCGAACTTTCAGTTGCTAACTTCATTCTTTGCTCTTTTCAGCACTTCCCCTCCCTTCTAGAGATCCGATTCATAAACAAGTTTTCGAGAGGTTGAGTGCCGTGGCTGCGGAAGAAAGGAGCATAAAATTTCTGCTGAAGGATGAATTTTTACACCAATACGGGCTTCTACATGCTTCTCGTTCTACGCATGCTCATGAAGTTCCAACAGAAGTTCCCGATTCCCCGACGAAAACTCCTGACGCCCCGGTTACTGTCGAACAACTCGCATCAAAAGAGTCTAATATTGAAGCTTCATTGGTGAAGTGTTCCACTTCTACCGACATTATGGGGTCATCCAGTAAGACGGTGCTTGCCCCGATCGAGGAAGAAGAAGAACCTTCACAGTCTCTCGGGGGATTAGCTGATGTAGGAATTGAGAAAACAAGTCCCACCAAGCATGATGGTGACGATGTTTATGAGGGGTTGAGTGACATAATAGTGACTTCGCAGGAGCTTTTTAGAGATGACGTATCTAAAACTATCTCTCCTGTAATTGAGGCGACGTCTCTTCTTCGACAAACGCCAACACAAACATCAACTCCTCATACCCAAGCTATCATCACCTCTACACTAAAGAGTGGTTTGTAGCTTAATGCGTGTAGCTTGCACATCACACAACACTTAGGATTTTTTGGCATTTGTTCACATTTAACTTCTTTTCTCTGGTAGTTTTTAAGACTTGTTATTTTTGCCTTTCAGATTCCTCTATGGGGCGCAGCGGTAGCGGTTCTTATTACAAAGACTTTCGACGCTATGGAGGGCGTGGCAGCTATGATTACAAGCAATACTATACCGATTCCAGAGAGACCAATGAGCAGAGAGCTGCGCGAAAAGCTGAAGAGAGGAGAAAGTATGAAGAACGCCATGAGGGAGCAGGCACGCGATACGAATCCTTCCCAAGGGGTGATGATTCCCATAAACGTAAAACGCATGATGATAGGGGGAAGAGCCATATTGAGGATTCGAGAAAGCGGACCAAACTTGGCGAGGAACACGCGCCTGTGACATCTGAGAGACCTGGCGCCTCAGTTTCTACTGACATCCCTTCCAAATCTCCTGCTCTTGAAGGAAGTGCCATTCAAACACTCCTCAACAGGCCTTCATACCATGTTGAAAGGGGCCCCCCGACTTTGCAGAGCCGATTCCCGAACTGGTGTTTGAGGGGGGTACGCTTCGACCTTGATTTGGTCCCCATCGACAAAGAAGCCATGTACAAAAATCTCGATGCTGTCAGGCTTGATATTGACAGAATGTCTGGATGGCAAAAGCTTGTTGATGAACTTCAAAGAGTTAATCGGGCTAACATCGAAGCAATGCTGACCATGGAAAATGATAAATCAGAATGGCAGAAGATTCTTGATCAACACAACGTTGAGATGAAGGAGATAGCCGAATACAATGAAAAACTCGAAGCCGAAGTAAAGCAGCTCAAAGATGATCTTGCCTCTTCTACTAATACTTACACCCAAAGAGAAGAGGTATTGCAAAAACAAGTGCGAGATGCGCACGCCAGCCAGAGGGACGCCGAAGCTAAAGCTGAGAGGCTAGAGCAAGCTGTAGAGAACCACCGCACTGATGTCATCCAGTTGCAGAATAAGCTGAGCGCCCGGGACATGGAGATTGAAGCGCTAAAAGCCCAACTTGCTCAGACCGAAAAAGATCGAGATGAGGCCATGGCTGGTAAGATTGCAGCCGAAGAAACTGTTCAGACCATGGAAACCGACATCAATTCGACTTTATTCGATTTTTATGTACACTGTGTCTTGGGACGCGGCAGCCTCTCTTTTCTTGGTCCTAAATATGAAATCACCCTGGCCGAGGTGTGGGAAGCTGCTCTTAGCATGTTTAAAGACGCCGGGTATGGCGATGAAGATTTTGAGGCGCGTTACCTGGATGAGGAAGCTCGCGCTGCTCTTGTGAAGGGGCAAGAACAACTTGCCAGGATGAGAGCTGGAATGGCGGAAGAGGAACATTCTGGAAAGGAATTACCACTTACTCCCTCTGTCCAACCTCCAGTTTCTCCCGTGGTTGACATCACGGGTTCTAGCTCCTACACTCCGCCTGCGACTAAGATAGTAACTGAAACTACAAGTGCACAAGGTGGGGATGAAGACGGTGAAAGCAACGAAGCACAGCGATATGAAATCAGCCTCAGAGATCAAACTACCCCAGGTAAACTTGACACCGGACCAGCTCAAGTGGTGAACTGCTCGTTCGCTGCTTGTGAACTTGACGATCTTCTTGATTATTTTTCAAATGTCAATGAATTCCCGACTTTTGATGAGCCGTCATCCCCTCTCTTTTCGAAAGATACTGATATTTTAAGTTTTTTCTCCTTTGTAGAGAAAGCACCGAGTCAAACTCAAGCTTCTTCTCCCCCGGTGATCCTTCCTCCATCTCTTCAAGTGGCGCCTCCCTCTGCTTCTCAACCTGGGTCACAAGAAGAACAAATAGAAGCTCTCCATGGCCTGGATGATCCCATTGCTTCGCAAGAGCAAAAAGATGAGGGGCTTGAGGGAGGTGACATATCTCCGGAGCGGACTCCTTCTGACGATATAACTTTATCTAAACTTGCCACTCCAGGAAGTGAGTCTTCCTCAAAGAGGAGAAGGAAGCAAGGAGCATCAAGGAGGAGAGGGAAGATAATCACTGCCACTGAAGAGGAGCCAGAAGTTGGGCCAGCTGCGCCTACCTCTCCTTCCTCCCTTATACCCACTGGTCGACCTGAAAAGCTGATCATTCGGCCGGGTAAAGGGTCTAAAGGCAGCAAAAAGAAGTGAAGATCTTCAGTTTCTAGTTTTTTATGTTTTGCATGTACTGGCCGAGAATTGTGCGGGTACCGGCCCCCGCTTTTCTTTATTTTGAAACCTGTACCTGCGTTGTAATTGAATAAAATGATTCCTCGTTTGTACAAACTTTTGTTTGAATTAAAGAATACATTTGTTATTCGTTTTGGCATGAGTTTATTTGATATTGCAGCGAGCTTATGGTATGTTACTTGAGCGTTACCTTTTGCTGGTTTAGTTATACCATATTGTGTGTAATTATACTATATTGCCCCCATTCCATAAGTATGCTGCAATATTCTATACTTCGAGGGGACTTACACTCTTATTTGCTAAAGAATAATTATTTTATTCTTTAAAGAAAATTTTATAGAGTACAACTCCCTTCGTATAAGTTTTTACGCTTGGTCGTTCGAAGAAATCACTTTTTTCTTTTGCTTATGTGCATATCTCATCAAGTGAATTCCTCTATGTGGTAAAGCGGACCTCTGAAGGGTACTTTAACTTCTTTTCTTTTTACGATCATTTCCCACAGTAGGCAAATTACTCTTCCTTTGAAAGTTAAAGTACGCTTTTGATGAGGATTTTTTTTTATAGAAAGTTGTACCTCTGAGGAGGGATTTTTTCACGTTTCAACACTTGGAAGTTTTATTTCAATCTCGGTGAAACGTGTACCTCCAAAGAGTTATGCTTTAGAAATCCTTTTCACGTTTCAACACTTGGAAGTTTTATTTCAATCTCGGTGAAACGTGGGTTTCCAAAGAGGTCTTTTTTCTTAATTGTGTTCCCGGGAGGGGGTTGTACCTCTGAGGAGGGATTTCTCACGTTCCAACACTTGGAAGTTTTATTTCAATCTTGGTGAAACGTGTACCCCCAAAGAGTTGTGCCTTTGAAGAAAGCCTTTTCACGTTTCAACACTTGGAAGTTTTATTTCAATCTCGGTGAAACGTGTGCTTTCAAGAAGGTCTTTGTTTTTACATTTCAACTTTGGTGAAGTGAAATTCCGAAGAGCGGCTGCTACACTTCAACTCCTGGCGAAATGGGCCTCCGAAGAGGGCTTTTATTTTGTTTACATTTCAACTTTGGTGAAGTGAAATTCCGAAGAGCGGCTGCTACACTTCAACTCCTGGCGAAATGGGCCTCCGAAGAGGGCTTTTATTTTGTTTACATTTCAACTCTGGTGAAGTGAAATCCCGAAGAGCGGTTATAACACTTCAACTCCTGGTGAAATGGGCCTCCGAAGAGGGCTTTTATTTTGTTTACATTTCAACTCTGGTGAAGTGAAATCCCGAAGAGCGGTTATAACACTTCAACTCCTGGTGAAATGTGCCTCAGAGAGGGTTTTCATCGCCTGGAAGTTACTCTCTCATGGTTGGAGGGTCATGACTCCTCCAATCTTTTTTGTTGAGTAGAGAACTTTCTTTTTTGTGGCATATGACCCATTAGAGGTCTTTTATTATCCGAAGAGTTGCGCCTCCGAAGAGGACTTGTGGCGCTGATGGTAGCTTTGGTTGTTCCTCTGTTCACTTGCTTATGCCTTTTCAGCGATCCTTTTTTTTTTTTTTTTTTTTTTTTTTTTTTTTTCTTTTCAAGTTTTCATCCCCCTTTTTCTCACAAGTGGCTTGTTTAATCCAAGGAAGCGTACTTCATTGCCAGGCAAGTTCGTGAGAACGGGCACTAGCTTCCTAATTGGATGTTTGTTTGTTTAAACAATCTCAATTTATCAGCAAGGGCTCGTTCCTATCGAAATCATTAGCCGTTCAATTGAAGCATTTCCTATCTAGGATTTGAATTCGGGGTCTTTGTGACTTGAAATTTGTTTGTTGAATGATGGTGAGAATCGCTCGGTCTTATTATGCGCAAGTTTTATCTCCACTGTCTGCAAAAATTTAAATCGATATTTCAGTAATACATTTTGTGTATTTTTATATTGAAAACAAAGCAAACATATAATGATAATAAGGAACACAAGATTTATAGTGGTTCGGCCATGAAATTGGGCCTACATCCACTTTATATTCTTTCATTATTTACTTGCATCAGTTTCACAATTGCTTTCAATTACAGGAATCATACATTCATAATTCTTTTTACAATGTTTCAACAAAATTTTCAAGTAAAGTATGGACGCAAGTGATTGCTGTTCCATGCCCTTGGAATTTGATCTCCATCAACTGTGGTAAGCTTGAATGTGCCGTCAAGAAGTTTCTGACCTATCACATACGGTCCTTCCCAATTTGGCCCAAACACACCTGTCGCAGTCATAATTCTTTTTAGGACTAGATCTCCAATTTCAAAGCTGCGTTGACGAACTTTGGAATTGAAATGTCTGGCTATCCTTTGCTGATGAGCTGCAACTCTGAGGTTAGCTTCATCTCTTTTTTCATCAAGGAGATCCAGCGCTTCAAGTTGCAGCTTTTCATTTTCTGCTTGATTGAAATGGATTCTTCTGTGTGAAGGGACCTCTGTTTCAACCGGGATCATTGCTTCCGATCCGTATGCTAACGAAAAAGGAGTATGCCCAGTTGCAGTTTTGTGAGTAGTTCTGTATGCCCATAGTGCAAGTGGTAGTTTATCGACCCAACCACCTTTTGCTCTTTCGAGTTGCTTTTTGATGGTTGATTTGATGATCTTGTTCACTGCTTCCACTTGCCCGTTTGCCTGCGGATGAGCTACTGCCGAAAAGCTTTTCTGGATTTTGAATCGTTTGCAAAAATCCTGGAATTCCTCACTTTCAAACTGAGTACCATTGTCTGTGATTATTTTTTGAGGCACACCGTATCTGCAAATGATATTCTTGGTCACAAAGCTTATCACTTTCTTAGAAGTGATAGTAGCCAATGGTTCAGCTTCAGCCCACTTAGTAAAATAATCAACCGCAACAATAGCATATTTAATCCCTGATTTAGCGGTTGGTAGCGGCCCAATGAGATCCATTCCCCAAATTGCAAATGGCCATGGACTGATCATCTGTGTGAGTTCGGTAGAAGGTGCTCTAGGAATTTTGGCATATCTTTGGCACTTGTCACATTTTCGGGAGTAATCTGCGGCATCCCGATTAATTTCTGGCCAAAAATATCCGTATCGGAGAATTTTCTTTGCTAATGTTTGACCACCTGAATGATCACCGCATTCTCCTCCATGCACTTCAGTTAGGATTGTTTTGGACTCTTCCCGGGATACACATCGAAGCAATGGCATTGAGAATCCTCGTCTGTATAATTGACCATCCTGGACTATATATCGAGAAGCTTTTCTCAGTAGCTTTTGTCGTTCTTTAGAGTTTTCTGGTAAAGAGCCATTGAGTAGATACTTTGTTATTGGAGTCATCCATGATTCTTGCTCTTGCGACATACTCATAACCCAATCGATATCCATTTCATCAATGCTCGGATTTGACAAAACTTCCACTGGAACTAACCCTAAGGATTGGGCTTCGCCAGAACTTGAGTATTTTGCGAGAGAATCTGCTTTCATGTTTTCTTCTCGAGGAATATGACTTATCGTGTAATGGTCGAATTCACATAAAAGTTCCCAAGCCTTTGACACATAAGCGGGCAGATTTCCTCCTTTCGTTTGAAACTCCTTCTTGACTTGGCATACTATAAGCTGAGAATCACTGAAGATCTGTAACGCTCGAATGTTTAGTTCTTTAGCAATTTTCAAACCAGCGATCAGAGCTTCATATTCTGCTTCATTGTTTGTTGAAGGAAATTCTAATCTTAGCGCATAGCATAATGACCGGCCTTCAGGAGTTTCAAGAACAATTCCAGCACCTGAACAGTAATCATTTCTTGCGCCATCTACAAACAACTTCCATTGGGTTGGGGAGTTCTCGATTGTTTCTTCCTCGCTGTTACCCTTGTCTGTAAATTCTGCAATAAAATCTGCCAAAGCTTGTCCGTTGATCGCTTTTCTAGGATGATAAGTGATGTCATATTGGCTCAATTCAATATTCCACTTTAAAAGGCGGCCCGAAGTCTCAGGGCGAAACAAGACTTGCTTTAAAGGTTGATCAGTGAGGACTTTGATAGGATGAGCCTGGAAATATTGCCTCAACTTTCTTGAGGCAATCAATAGACAAAAGGCGAGTTTTTCCAACTTGGAGTAATTCATTTCTGCCCCAGTGAGTCTTTTGCTGATATAGTAAACTGGATGTTGAATCCTTTTGTCTTCCCGTACCAGCGCTGCACTTAAAGCATGAGATGAAACTGCCAAGTATATAAGAAGATCCTCGCCATCGCCGGGCCTGGAAAGTATTGGAGGCGTTTCCATATGTTGAATCAATTCTTCAAAAGCTTTCTGGCATTCGGGAGTCCAGTCAAAGTTTTTCTTTCCTTTCCTTAGAGCGTCGAAGAATGGAATGCATTTATCAGTAGCTTTGGATATGAACCGACTTAAGGCGGCAATTTTTCCATTGAGACTTTGCAATTCCCTCTTTGTTTTAGGAGCTTTGACTTCTTTTAGAGCAGTGATTTGAGCTGGACTAGCTTCAATGCCCCTAGCGCTCACGATGAAACCCAAGAACTTCCCAGATTCTACCCCGAAAGAACATTTTAAAGGGTTAAGCTTCATTCCGTATCTTCGGAGAATTGCGAACATTTCTGCTAAGTGTTCGATGTGATCCACTGCTTTCTTAGATTTTACTAGCATGTCATCAACGTAAACTTCCATAGTCTTTCCCAACTGCGGTTTGAACATAGCATTAACCAGTCTTTGGTATGTTGCCCCCGCATTCTTCAACCCAAAGGGCATAACTCTGTAACAGTAAAGACCGACATCGGTGATAAAGCTTGTGTCCTCCTGATCTGGTTCATGCATCATGATCTGATTATATCCGGAGTAGGCATCCATAAAAGACAACAATTCATGACCCGCTGTTCCATCTACCAGTTGATCGATCCTGGGTAATGGGAAGCAGTCTTTGGGACAGGCCTTGTTTAGATCTGAAAAGTCGATGCACACTCTCCATTTACCATTGGCTTTCTTAACTAGCACTGGATTTGAAACCCAATTTGGATAGGTAGATTCTCTGATGAAATTATTCTCCAAGAGCCGGTCAACTTCCTCTTTCAATGCTGTCGACCTTTCTAGACCTTGGATTCTTCTTTTCTGCTTTACTGGCCTGAACTTTGGGTCAATATTCAGAGCATGTACCGCAACTTCCGGGGATATTCCGCACATATCGGCATGGGTCCAAGCAAAAACATCCAGGTTTGCTTTCAAAAAAGATATCAAGGCATTCTGAACTGACACATTAAGTTGTGAACCCACATTCAGCACCTTGTTTGGGTCCTTCAGATCAACGGGCACCGGTATCGTTGTTTCTGCTGGTACCACCCTACTCTCCCCCGCACTGGCCTTTCTAGGATCCATCACTTTTCGTGCCCCGCTATGCTCGCCAGTGCAGGGTCCGCCCTGTAGTTGCTATAGGGTTGGTGTTTTGATGCGGATTGGGGTTGCCGCATCTTTCCCCATTTCTCTCTTCCTTGTTTCTCGCAGCTCTGTCATATAACATTCTCGCCCAGCGTTCTGGTCTCCTTTAATAACTCCTACCCCATTGTCTGTAGGGAATTTAATAGTAAGACACCATGGGGCAAGGATAGCTTTGAATGCAGCAAGAATAGGTCGACCAAAGAAAGCATTATAAGCAGAAAATTCATCTACTATCACAAAAGTCTGCTTGCGAACTACTTTTCTTTCTCCTTCTCCGAGTTCCACAAGCAAGTCAATGGTTCCTACTGGTTGCTTTGGCTCCCCAGTGAAGCCAACAATCTTCTGAGATGAGGCTTGCACATCCGCCATCGGGATTCTCATCTGGTCAAACGTTTTCTTGAAGAGGATGTTGCAAGATGCGCCGCAATCAATAAGAACTCTTCTGACAATAGCCGGTCCAATACCGGCCGAGATGACTAACGGGTCCAAAGTAGGGGCCTCAATGCCCGTGGAATCTCTAGTCCTGAACACAATATCATCATTAAAAGTCCTTTGTTGTTTCAGGGGTGTAGAGTCCTCTAAAACAAAGACATTCTCTTCAGTTGGCATATGTTTCAGAGCTCGAGTGTACCTCTCCATTTCACCCCAGCTTCTGCCTGCTGGGTGGGGTCCTCCTGTGATGACATTAATAACTGGCCTTCCAGATTCATGTCCTGCGGCCTTCTCATTTGTCCTGGGCTGATGAGCAAGAGCTTGTTGCCCCTGACTTGACGAAGCAGGATCATTACCACTCTTCTTCACAAATTGCTGCAGCTTATTTTCTCTTAGCAATTCTTCGATTATATTTTTCAATTGACGGCAGTCGTCTGTGTCATGACCAGGCTGATTATGGAAGCGACAGAACTTCCCACTTTGCACAGCTTTTCTTCCGGTTCTGAGAACAGGAGGTTTGGGATACTCAAAAGAATCTTTTGTAGCCAGGTAGATGCGCTCTGGTGTTTCTAACAAAGGAGTATATTCTGATGGCTTGAAGGATCGAGGCTTCTTCGAATTGTGTTGTTTCCTTCCATCATTATTTTCTCTTTTCTGTCCCACAGATTCATTCTTACGTGGCGCAGCAGTGTTGTCTTCAGCTTTCTCTACTGTTGCCTTTGCCGGGACAGGACGGCTTTCCAAACGCATGAATTCATCCGCCTTTTTGTAGAACTTTTCCAGAGAATTTGGCTCCTTCATGTTCAGCCACTTTCCGAATTCACTTGACTTATCAATAGCTCTCATCAAATAGGTCAAGGCCATGCGGGGTTCTGCATTATCCACCTCAGCTAACGCTATATTAAAGCGATTTAAAAAAGACTTGATAGTTTCCCCCGGATTCTGTTCCAAACCGGATAACGACATGATGTCTTTTGCCTTTGAAGCATATAGCCTAAATTGCTCTTTAAATTTCCTGGTTAGGTCTGAAAACTGATCGATGGACCGGACAGGTAGTTTTGTGAACCAAAGCAGAGCTACCCCTTCCAAATACACAGGAAAATAGCGGCATTTTATCTCGTCAGAAGCTCTGGCACCTGTCATGTGCCAATCATATTTGTACAGGAACTCATTTGGATCACTTGTCCCTTTGTAAGCTGGAATGGTCGGAGGGACGAACTTCCTTGGGAATTCAGCTTTTAGGATCTTTTCAGTAAACGGAGTCTTGCTCGGAGCGAAACCCCACTCTTTCTCATCTTCGACCCTTTGCATACTTTCTTTCATAATCTGTCGAACCATACCAGAAAGATATTCTTCGTCATTCCTATTCCTGGATCCTCCAGCCTCAGGCAATGTCTGTTCAAAGGGGCTAGCAACCCTCTCGGGAATGTTTCTAGTTTCAGCATCATGGACATTACCGACAAAGTTCCTTTCATTATTCGCAGGTTGACGGTTTGCCCCGAGCAGATCGTTTAACCTATTCAGAATCAGAGCATTCTGAGCATTCTGAGCTTCCAATTGCGCGTTCTGGGCATTTATTTGCTGATTCAACCCAAAGACAGCAGCGTCCAATTCCGCTTTTGAAACTCCAACAGCTGGAGTGGCTTGATTTGGTGTTGGGGAAGTGGAGGTTCCCTCTTGAATGTTTGCAGATCTCACGGATTTACTTTTCCTTCCAGGAGCCATGATTTCGGATAGACTTCTGGTTCTTAAAGAAACTCTATCTACAAATCTTTCTGAAACAATGATGATAGATGTCCTGAGTTCAGTTCTCAGTGAAAGCACCAAAATGTTAACGAAAAAAATTTAAACGCTAACACCCTGGTGTATAAGATGTGATTGTGAAAGCACCACCCGTTTGTACGGGAAACAGAAATAAGCAGAAAGTATGTAGAAAAACGGTAAGAGACACAGTATTTATAGTGGTTCGGCTTATAATCCAGCCTACGTCCACTTTAATCTTTTTATCACTAGTTTGATTACAATTCTTTACAAGATCTTTCAATTACAACACACTTCAAGTGATAGGATATGTGAAACAAGTAGCTCAAGCTTTGATGTTGACAATCATCTTCAAATCCATGATGAATGTGGATGATTCCTTCATGGAGTTCCTTTAGAAGTTTGTTGGATCTAAAAAGCTTTGAAGTCGTCTGGAATTCGGCAGAGTAATGGCGCTTGAAGAGAATGAGCCCCCCAAAAGTCCTTCGCTAGTTGGAGCTAGGGGCGTATTTATAGGCTTTGCTCGGAGTTAGGTCGTAGGTCGCGACCGACCTAAGCAAGGTCGTAGGTCGTAGGCGCCCTAAGAAGCACTGGCTCCTCCCCCTTCTTTCATAAGAATGCACGAGCTCGTTTCGACAAGTCCTAGGTCGTAAGCGAGCTTATTGGTGGCAGTATAGAAAAGGCGGCCTTCTGATACACTGTCCCTAGGTCGGGAACGACCTACCTTAGGTTGTGGGCGACCTATCTTAGGTCGAGCCATTCTGTTAGGTCGCGGCCTCTTTAGGCTGATATGATCTTTAGGTCGCTCTGGCTTTTTGATCGCTGAGTAATGAAGGCGCTAGGTCGCTGAAGACTTTAGGTCGCTGAATCCCCTTAGGTCGTTGGTTGGTTAGAGTGAGTCTCCCTTTAGGTCGCAACTACCTGTAGGTCGCTAACCTCCGCTACTTTAGGTCGCTTGCTTTGTTAAACCGCTAAGTTGCTCTATCCTCTAGGTCGTTAAACTTTTAGGTCGCTAGGTTGCGCTGTCCTTTAGGTCGTGCCGTCTTTTAGGTCGCAGCTTTTTGATCTATAGGTCGTTTGCAGAAGGGAGTTAACATATTATGTATATAACACTCTGATGATGGTGGTTATTTGTTGTAATCAAAAGTTATATCCATGTTGTATCTGTGTTGTTTTTAAATGAAATCATCTTTTGTTTCCGCTGTTTATATTCATCTAATGTTGTTATAAACTCCGCCGAACTGGAGTTCAACGTTTGAATCTCCGACAGTCGAATACAAGTGAGGCATTTGATGTCGACTTTTGAATGCTGGATTTTGAGTCGTGACAAATGGTATCAAAGCTAAAGGTTGAGCAAGAACTTTAGCTATGGAGTATAACACATTAGGTGACTCGTTAGAGATAGGGTTAGAAATACCCTAGAATGAGTATATCCCTAAGATATCTCCTCCATATGGTCTAAATCAAGTTTTCTTACTATTTACAGATAGTGAGAATAAGCATTAGAAGAGGACGAGCTAGGGGACGGAGAAATACCACTACAACTTGTCAAGTCCCTGCAACAACGGAAGCAGTTATTCCCACTCAACCTCAGTCGATTCTGGCTGATTTATATCGAAGTTTTTCCAGACTTAGTGGAAAGCCGTTCATAGGCAAGGACTCTATTATTGAAGCACAAGCCTAGATTCAATCGTGTGAAAGAATTTTTAGAGGACTGAAGTTGGAAGACGATCAAATGAGATTGATAGCTTCTTGGTAACCACAAGAGGAAGCTCTAGCCTGGTGGGAGACTATTACAGCAGATGAGCCAGAAGATGAGTTCACTTAGAGTCGATTCAAAGAGGTGTTTGAGCAGCGATACATGTCGTCTGCTGGTATCTCCAGAATGTACCAAGATTTTACGGATTTGAAACAGGGAAGTTTATCGTTTGAGGAATATTTGAACAAATTTTATCTCGGTTTGGTCTGGAGTTGGTGAGCACACCCTTGAAAAAGAATGAAATATTTATTCGAGGAATGAACAAGAAATTCCATGAGAGGATGACAACTCATGTAAAAGAATCTTTTTCTGATCTAATAGATATTGGTTACAGATATGCTACCCTGGATAAGTAGGAAGTTCCGGAGGGGAAAGGAAATGCAAGCAATCCGAATTAGAAGAAAAGGAGATTTGGAGGGAAGAAACCGTATCAAGGCAAGGAGAAGAAGAGTAATCAGGAAAACCCGACGAGGGATATTACTTGTTACAATTGTCGGGAGAAGGGCCATTATTCAAACAGTTGTAAAAATCCAAAGAGATAGGTAAAGAAAGAAAAACCCATGAAGACTAGTCAGGGAGTCAGAGAATGCTATTATTGTCACAAACCAGGACACGTAGTAAAAGATTGCCCAACAATGAAGCAAGCTCAAGTAGCGAAGGTGTATGCAATAAAAGATGACCCCTTAACTTCTAAGGCGGATAAAGGAAAAGGAGTTTTACAGGTAACCTTATTATTTATGATAGAGTTGTTAGAGTTTTGTTTGACATGGGAGCCACACATAACTTTATCTCCCAACAAACCATAAACGAATTACAACTTAAAACCGAATTTGTCGACGAGCCCATTTGAGTAAAGAATCTGGTGGGTGGTCCTGCAAATTTTTGTCTATATTGTAGGAAGGTCCCTATCTCGTATTCTCGTCATCGATTTCCTATCAATCTTTTTGTTCTCGCCTTTAATGAATTCGAAATATTACTTGGGATGAATTGGCTAACAAAATACGAAGAAAAATTAGATTGTAACAATCGAACGATTTTGGTCAAAACAAAACTTGGAAATTTTATTGAAATTTCTTGTGAGGAACCGAGTCCTAAGAGAGATAAGCTGATGTATACTTTGGTATATCTAGAACCTAGTCTGGAATCTATACTTATTGTCCGGGAATTTCCAGACATATTCGAAGAAGTCAAATCTTTACCTCCACATAGAGAAATTGAATTTAGAACGGACTTGGTTCCAAATGCTCATCCTGTCGTTCATGCAAGCCGCAGGATGGCACCAAGGGAAAGGATAGAACTAGTCAAGAAAACCCGAGATTTGCTAGAGAAAGGATTAATATGTCCTAGCGTTTCCAATTGGGGTTCAGCTGTGTTGTTTGTAGCCAAGTCAAACGGATCTCTGAGATTGTACAAAGACTACCGTGATCTCAATAAATTAACTCTCAGAAATAAATTCCCTTTACCAAAATCGACGACCTGTTCGATCAGTTGCACGGTGCTCGATTCTTTTCAAAGATGGATCTAGTTCAAGGATTCCATCAACTAAGAATTGTTGAAGATTGTATTCACTTAATTGCTTTCACGGGTCCAGACACATTCTACAAGTGGTTAGTTATGCCTTTTGGACTAAGCAATGCTCCCACCTATTTCGTAGACTTAATGACCCGTTTATTCCGAGAAGTGTTGAATAAATTCGTTCTTGTGTTTATTGACGATATTCTGATCTATTCCAAAACTGAAGAAGAACATGCTGAACACTTGAGAATTGTTTTGGAAATATTGAGGAAGAACATTTTATTCACCAAATTTTCTAATGTCATTTTTGGGTCAAGAAAGTTAGATTTCTCGTTCATATTGTTACCGAAGAGGGAATTTCTATAGATCCGGACAAGATTTCCGCTATTCTAGACTAGAAGCAGCCCATTACTTCAAAAGGAGTCAGAAGTTTCCTGGGTTCAGCCGGATTCTACAGAAATTTTCCATGATTTTTCTAAGATGGCCAATCCATTGACTAATCTGACAATGAAGAATGCTAAGTTTGATTGGACTCCGAAGTGCGAAGAAGCCTACCAGGAGTTAAAGAAAATATTGACCACCGCTTCTGTTCTCGCTATTATTAACGGGAATCAAGGCTTATATGTTTATACTGATGCATGTGGCGAGGGTGTGGGTGCTGTGCTAATGCAGGAAGGTAGAGTGGTTGACTACACGAGTGGACAATTGCGTCCACATGAGAAAAACTACCCAACCCACGATCTCGAACTTCTAGCAGTTATCTTTGCTTTAAAAATCTGGTGTCATTATCTTCTAGGTAAGAATCTCTTTTAGCTTTCCTAAAAATTTAAAAGTTTAACTTAACTTAATATTTATACTTAATAAATCCTTCTTTGTTTTAGGTGAAAAATTCGAATTGTTCACCGACCATAAGTCTCTAAAATATCTCTTCACCCAGAAAGATTTAAATCTAAGGCAACAACGTTGGTTGGAATGTCTAGCGTCATATGACCTGATATTAGAAGACACGATATTCTTGCTCATCTTGTTGTCACTCCTACTCTTCTTAAGAAAATTGCAAGTAAGAAAAAAGAAGACAAGTTTCTTCTTGAAATTTATGTAAGAATTCGTCGTGGTGAAGATTCCAATTTTGAAGTCGATAAGAATAGAATTGTAAGACTGAAAGGCAGGTTGTGTGTTCTAGACATCCCTGATCTCAAACGGGAAGTGTTAGACAAGTGTAACAAGTCCAAACTTAGTATCCATCCAGGAGTTAATAAGATGTATCGAGATATCAAAAGGACTTTCTGGTGGAAAGCAATGAAGAGAGATATATCTATTTATGCCAGTCGCTGTGCAACCTGTCAACAAATCAAAAGTGATCGGATGAAGATGGCGGGTTTACTCCAACCATTGGATGTGCCTAAGTGGAAATGGGATCAAGTGTTTATGGATTTCACATACGGGTTACCATGAACTCGCAAAGGTAATGAAGCGATTTGAGTTATCGCGGATCGTCTGATTAAGATTGCCCACTTTATCCCTGTAAATTCTACCCAGACAACGGCGAGTTTGGCTGAATTGTATGTGAAAGAAATTGTTCGTCTTCATGGTATACCAAGCAGTATAATGAGTGATCGTGACCTGATCTTCACTAGAAGATTTTGGGAGGCATTTCAAGTCGCATTAGGAACCTAACTGAACTTCAGTACTTCTTATCACCCACAGTCTGATGGGCAAACAGAAAGGATAAATCGAATCTTAGAAAACCTTTTGCGTTCTTGAATACTTGACTTTAGCGGTTCATGAAAGGACCATTTGCATCTGGTTGAATTCTCATATAATAATAGCTATCAGGCCAGTATCAAAATGGCTCCTTTTGAAGCATTGTATGGGCGTCTGTGTCGATCACCTGCACGTTGGATCGAGTCAAGTGACAAACTCGTTCTTGGACCAGATATGATAAAGGAGGCCACCGAGAAAGTTGATTTTATTCGAAAGAAGTTGAAAACGGATCAAAGTCGTCAGAAAAGTTATGTTGACCGTAGGACAAGAGCTCTAGAGTTTCAAGCTGGAGATTCTGCTTTCTTAAAAGTGTCTCCAATGTATGGAGTGTTGAGATTTGGAAAGATTAGTAAGCTGGCACCACGATATATTGGTCATTTTCCTATACTGGAAAGGATCGGTCCTTTTGCATATCGAGTGCAGCTACCCAATTGGTTATCTGGCATACACAATGTGTTTCATGTTTCTCACCTTCGGAAATATGTGCACGATCTAGACTGTATTATTGAGGAGGCCGCACAGCAGGATTTGGAGATCACACCAACTCTGGCGGTGAAAAGAGAAACGTTGAAGATCATAGATCGAGATGAAAAGCAGCTAAGGAATAAAGTTGTGAAACTGGTTAAAGTGCAATGGAGTGGTGATCCAAATGATTGTACTTGGGAAACAGAGGATAGCATGCAGAAGTCCTATCCCAATTGCAGAGTGGATATTTCGGCTTAATCTGGTAAGTCATTTTCTCTATCTTTTATATATTCATATGTTCTTTGTTTGTCTCTCTCTTTCAAATTTCGAGGAAGAAATTTTCTTAAGGGGAGAAATCCGTAATATCCCATTTTTTATTAAATTTAATAGTAATTGATATAAATTTTGGCATTAAATTTTGGAATCAAATTAAAATTAATTTCAAAATTTCAAAATAAACTAGATATTGAATTGTATATCTGAATAAGATTGTAATTTGCATTTGAGTTTAGAATTCAAAATAATAAATGTTTTAAAATTATTTGAATCAAAAATATAGATATATATATATATATGAATAGATTTTAATTTGAGTTTGAATTTGGATTTGGATTGAATTTGAATCCAAAAATAAATATTTTGGTAAAATAATTTAGATTTAAAAAATAATATATGTGATTATTTATTAATATATATTTTAGTTCTGAACTATTTTCTTTAAAGGTTACATATATATATATATGTAAATAAAAGAAATGTATTTATACAAATAAGAAAATGCAATATAGAATTTTATTTAAAACATGTAATCATGTAAAATTACAAGTGTAAGTTAATAACATATATAATTTAACAAGTGTAATGATCTTGTCATTAAAATTAACAAGTGTCATTCTTATTGTTTTATTTTTCAGATAATTAATAAAAATAGAATTTAAATCTACATAAACATTTCATCTCTTCGTTCTCATTTCTTTTATTTCATTTTCGAAGTCTGTAAAACACAAACCATAGAAAAATCTCAAAAGCTCAACCCTATACAAATTTGTTCAACCTAATCCAAAGATAAGTAAATCAAAATCATCTCAAATACCCAATATTTCCAGTAAATCATCAAAAGCAATTAAAAGAAACAAAGATTAAAAGCTCAAGTCTGTAAACAAATTTCAAATAGCAAAGCCATTAAGTGGTTAAGCAAATTCAAGGCTTCAACTAAACAAATCAAAGTTTTCATCATCAAAATAACAAGATAAAACTCAGGTTTTCAAACTCATGGACAAATCAATTTCCAGATTTACGTGCCCTCTGTTTTCTTCTCTTAAAAGTGAGTAAACTCTTTTTTAAATCTAGATTATAAACTTGTTGTTTGAAATCTTGCCTGAAGAAAAGTGAAAATCATTTGCATGTGTAAAATATGTATATGTTTGTCTATGCATGTTTAATATACAGATATATTCATCCTTGTTTCTAGTTCCAGGTTTTCAAAAACCTGTTCAAAAAACCTAAACCTCTTCTTCTAATTCTTGTTAAGTCAGGTTGTTAAAACAAAATGTTTTTTAATTCACCAAAACTTAATTTTAAAAATACTTTTAAAAATAAATAGCAAGTGGATGTAATCTGGAACAAGAAAACACAGCAAACTCAATTTATGATAAAAATTTGATTCCCTTAATTTTTTATGATTTAATTATATAACCTAAAACGTTTTTTGAAAACGTTGATTTTTAAAATTGGAATCAAGATTTTTAATTGGGTATTCGGCGAGAAATATGTGGATAAACAAAAATCACATTTTGGGTAAACTCCAGTGATCAGAGACATGGTTGGTCTCATAATCGAAGTTGAAGCTTTCTGGAGGTTTGGGAGTTTTGAGAAAATGCTCGGTAAAATTCTAATGCGCCATGGCGACGTTACAGCAAGGTTTTAGGGTTTTAGCACAATTGCTGGTCGATCTTGTTCTCGAGGCAATTGTGCCATCGTTGTTGAAACAGACTATACCGGACATGGAGGAAATGAGGCGTTGGACATCGACGAAGCTTCAGGCACATTCGCGTGACCTCTAATGGTCGGAGGATAAAGTATGAGGTGTTCTTGGTAATCGAAGTTTCGTTCTAGTTGGTGATTAATAACAAAATCTTGAGTTTGTCGACATTGTGGGTTTCTGGGTGCTCTGGTGGCCAGGGAAAGTTGTTGTCGACCTGTCCACGGTCGTAGCATCGACTGGAGATGGTTGGAATGCCTGCGCATGTGCACGGTGTTGAGGTTGTATTAGAGATTTGGGTTTGAGGAATAAGGGTCGTGACTCAAAGTTGTCTTCGAGTAATCGTATTGCTGGTTGAGTTTTGATTCGGGTAATTTTGTGTATACAACGGATTTTCTAAAACTTAAAAAAAAATAAAGTTTGAAAAGAAAATACGGGTTGGTTTGGGGGAAAACTCGAAGCAAATGGAGGTTTGACTAGGGTGACGTTCAGGAAGGTCTCAAGTTTGACGTATAAAAACAGTTTTTTTACTTTAAAACCAAATTCAAATTTGAAATATTTTTAATCCATGCTTTTGAAAAATGGTTTTGATTTAAGTTTGGATTGATAAAGGTTTTAAGTAAGATATTTTTAAAGTAATTAAATTTAATTTATTTAATTTTGTGACATATTTATAAATTAATTAATTTAAATAAATAATGTAATTAAAAAAGTTAATTAAGATGAAATGTTATTTTAATTAACCTTAATATTTTGAATTAACGTGTTAATGGTGATTAATTATGAGGTTTGTAAATTAAAGATTTTTATAATAATAAATGATTAGTTAAGAAATTGATTTATAATTACTCAATAATTAAAGAATAATTAAAGAATAATTAATTAAAGGTTAATTAGTTATTAATTTAAGGTTAATTAATTTATAATTAAGGATTAATTAATTAATGTAATTAATTAGGAAATATTGATTAATGAAAGTGATTAAGATTAATTAATAATTAAGAATTAGTTAATTTATAATTAAGGATAATTAATCATTAATTAAGGATAATTAATGAAAATTATTATGTGATTAATTAATTATAATCGCACGATTAATTCATCTTACTTATAGATGATTAATTATTATTGAATGCCTTAAACTGATTGATACCCCTGATATGTGATTGTGATACTTTGTGATGTAAATTGCTGTAAATTTGAACTGTGATATCTCTGATTTATGTCTGTGTGAATGTGAAAACTGTTGGCCTTTAAATGGCATTTGAATTTCACTACGATAGGGAGTCAGATTCATGTTGGTTATCCAAAATCCACATCAAATCTTAATGGTAAATCTTTGTGATTGATATATCCAAGTGTTTTTAAATTAGGCGCTCACTATTCGGTTTAGCCGGGAGTGGACTTTATATCATATAACCCATTCCGAATAGTGATACGATAGCATTTGAAGACGGTGGTGAAGACCGAGTGTTTTCGAGAACGATGGGATGACCTATCGAATGACTCTTCACTGAGTTGCTTCGGTATAGAGATCTCCATATCTGATGGGGAGTCCGATCGGGATTGTGGATGCCCGGATTGCAAGGGCTTCTTCCTTTATTGGACGAAGTGCCTTCGGTTCCGTTCAAACCCGAAACGAGCTTGTATGATTGTATGTCTGACATTACATTTTGAGATATAAAGCTGATTTCTATCAAATACATTTCTATTTGGTGGCGAAGAATTTATTCTCTTAGCTTAACACCCTTCTCTGAGACATACGAGGTCAGAGGTTATGTAGTTGATGGTTGTTAGTGATATACTCCCAATTTGGCAGTGTGGCATGCTGAGTGTTGATCATTTGTTGATCGAAGCATGGCTTTTGTACAAAGCGTTGCTTTGTGGACGAGACTTCGTCGAACCTCACAACCCGGAAATGGTCGAAACAGGAAGAATGCAGCAAGGTTACGGGGGTAGCGCCCCTTAGGTTATGTGTATTTCCTTGTGGATAAAAAGTGATATCATGGTATGGAGCCCAGATATTTAACTTCTGTGGTTGTTGGAATTTGTTGGTGTCAAGGCCTCGGTTAAAGGTCGGTTACTACCGGGGGATTGCATACTCATGTCAGTAGTTACCTAGTTATAGAGGTAACCTAGCCTTGTGTTGGTAGAGATCTGGTTAGGTTCTTGAGGCGTCCCTCCAGGGGCGTACCCATTCGGTGAGGAAGTTCCTTAGCCTGACCATTATTGGAAATCCAATCATTCAATACGAGCCCTTTACGATTTCAATTGTATAACTTGCCATTCTTAAATGGTAGCTATTGTAGGCATAAGGGTACGTATGCTGGCTAAGGTTTATATTATACTTTCGAAATGTTTTATCACTATGCACTAATAATAATATCAAAAAGTGTTTTCTCGTATCAAGCATATTTGACTATCATAAGGAGAAATCTTCCCCAAGTATGTGATTGCATTGTATGTGTGCCGGGAGGCCTTATGGGGTTTCATTTTCCAAAAACATGAGCGGATTTCTTTTTAAATTGTTTTATTCAAACAACTATTTTTGTTTACTCATACGAGTCTGATGACTGATCCGGAGTTTATTGTACCCTTCCTAAACTCTAGGTGTCCATAATTTTCCACACGGGCAGCCTAGAGGCAGGTTATCCATGTTTTGGAGCTAACTTGGATTCAGAAGTCCTTTGGAAGCTGTCGGATTTTGGAAGCTTTTGATTTGGAGATCTTTTGAAGCCATTTGGATCTAAAGGTGTTTGGAGTTTTGGTAGACCTTATCGAAGTTGAAGTATGTTGGAAACTATTTGAGGACCTGTTGTTATTGTTCCACTGTGATGTTATCATTCTGTTGTTGTATTATGTATATAACACTCTCATGATGGTGGTTATTTATTGTAATCAAAAGTTATATCCATGTTGTATCTGTGTTGTTTTTAAATGAAGTCATCTATTTTCTCCACTGTTTATATTCATCTAATGTTGTTATAAGCTCCATCGAACTGGAGTTCAATGTTTGAATCTTTGAAAGTCGAATACAAGTGAGGTATTTGATTTCGATTTTTGAACGCTGGATTTCACATCGTGACACTTATCATCATCAAAAAAATTCAGTAAATCAAGTTGGAACAAAAAGTCAAACATAATCGGAGAATAAAATTTGTATCCAATAATCATAATAAAGGAGCTCGACAATGGAAGTAGTTGCATCCATCAATACAAAGCAAGCATGGTACCGACGATTAGTGAAGTAAAGGAGAGATTACATCATTGAAATTGCATATTGCTATATTCCAGAAGTGAAAAACCTTAAAAGGAGACAATGAGGAAGAAAAGGGATTGGCTTTTGAACAGAAGAGACAAATAGGCTAAATTAATTTAAAGACTAATTCTTTTGATTTTGGGTCGAATACTTTTTATTATAAATTATGTTTTCTAAGTTTTTTTATTTAGTAATTTACTTTTAAACTCTAAAAAAAATTAGTTAACTAAGATTGAACTATGGTGTATAGTTCGGGAAATTCTCAATTCGGGAATAGAGTTGAGACAGGGTTTTCTAGGCTTAGGGTTAAAACAATCAGTAAGCGATAGTCTAAAGTTTACCGGTTTTTGTAAGTAGCAATTATTTAATCTCAGTAGAAATTTGGGAGCCAGGTGTAGGTAAGTATTGTTGAAGTAGGATAAATTTTTTTGTTTCTCTTATTATCGTATTCTATTATTATTTATGTTACAATTTTTATGACTTTGTAATCAACTCAATTCACTCCTATAGCATTAGTTCAATCCTACCAGTAGTATCAGAGCAGTTTGCTAATGCAAATGTCTAACAATAGCTGCAGATCTGGCGAGAGTCAATCCAATATCAGTCCACCTATTTTTGATGGAACAAATTTTTTAAATTGGAAACCAAAAATGGAACTTTATTTAAAATTTGTTAACTTTAAATGTTAAGATATTATTGAAAACAGGTGTGTTATGGTAGATAAGAAAAAATATTTAGATTAATGTTTGTAATATGAGTATTCTATACTTTCTAACTAATAAATATGAATTTAACCCAATCTTTCATTATTTAACTACATAGGAAGTCCGGAACACTTTCGATGTAATATATGGAAAATAAGTCAGCAGTAGCAAGAAACTTCCCAAAATCAACACAATTAAGATTTTTTTTTTACTGTATTTACAAAAGATAATTTGGACCATGACATTAAAGATGGCAATGACGAAGACGTAATAGATAATGAGATAAGTGATTTTTCATTCACGGATTTAGTTTTCTTGTGTAAAAAATTAACTCAAACTATTAGTAATCTTGAACTAAAAAATAACAGGTTGAAAACTAAAAATCTAAACCGCATTAGAAAAATAATAAACTGGAAATATAGCTTGAAAATACTAAGAAAAATTACAATTCTAATTGCAAAAAATGTTGAATGACAAAAAAGAATTCTTTCATTTTCATGGAAATTTTCAAAAGCTAGAAAAGGAAATTCTAATTTTGGTGAAAAATGAAACTGAATCGGTTTGCAAAAACAAAATTTTACAAAAGGAGTTGGAAAGTTTTAAGATGTCCAAAAATTCCAAATGTATGAATTTTGAATGGGAATTGAATGAGGTTAAAATAAATTTCAAAACCATTGAAGATATGAATGTGATTTTGAAAAATAGCAAAACTGAAATTATTCAAATAAATCATGGATTTGAAAAAGCGATCGAAAATACCTAGGATTTGGAAAACTTGAATTAGAAAATTGTCAATTTTTCGAAACAAAGATGCTTGAAATTGAGACTAAAAAAAAACTAGAAAGTGAAAATACGGTCTTAAAAAGAATTTTTTTGACAAAAGATAAAATGCTACTTGTTCAAAGTAATAAATGAAAATAAAAATTTTAAATCCAAAGTGAATGATCTAGAGTTAACTCTTTGAAACTTCTCTAGTGGAGAAAAATTGTTTAGTATGTTAGTAGGAAATCAACTCTTTGCAAACAACAAAAAGAAACTCGAATTTGAAAATGTATCAGTATATAAACAAACAACTGGCAACACTACTAGGAGAAGAAGTGTGATTCCCAAGTGCAAAAGTGTAGCAATATAGGACACAGCTATAATAATTGTCGAAATAAGAATGGACACAAAACCGTTAAACAATTCTAGGTTCTAAAAGATACAAATGTTAATGTTCTCAACTTCAAACAACTTGAGTTCTTCAGAGTACAGTTGTTAAAATTAATGGTTAGTCTATAAACAAATTTGGGTACCAAAGATTCCAAACGTAAGTGAAAGGGTCCTATATCCCGTGTTTGGCCACTTGTTTCTTTTAATATTTCGGTACAAAGCCAGGCTAAGGAACAACTATGATAGAAGCAAATTTCGAGTTGGTTTATATATTTTACGAGGATTAATTGCAATATTTTTTAGCTAGAAAAATGAAGAGGAAATCTAGAACTAGAATACGACGTCAAAGGTAAGTAAAGGTATGATTTTTAAACCCTATTTTTATGTCTTATTGTTAATCCTAGTTTTGTTAGAACTGCTGTAGTATAATTACCATCCCTTGAGCTTCTTAACTTAAATTTGCAAAATACAAGATGTTCATTAAAATACATCGAAAATTATATAAGTTTTATATTTTTTGCTTATCCATAATTTGAACTTAAAGAGTTGAAAAACTGCAAATCATTTGGTATATTGTTTGAGAATTATTTCAGAACTTCTTAAGACATCTGTAGTAAATTGATCATAACTTGAACATCATTATTCCCAATTTTGTAATTCTTTAAGTTTTGGAAAGCTAACTGATAACACTATTGTTTTGAGTTTTTGCTAATTCATTTTGTAAAACCTTGAAAAATAGCAATCATGTCAGCATATTACTTGATAAGTGTTTTAGATTTACGAAAACAAGCTGTACTATTTCAAACATAACCTTTGATCGACTCATCATTTTGATCTGGAAGTAATTTGTTAATTAGCAATATTGAATATCCGAATCTTCAAAGTTTAGTACTAAATCAAATCAAATTATGGACTTAATGTTTTCGAATAGTAGTTTCAAATGGATTGGAAAAAAACAATGGTCAATTTCTTATGCATGATGACTGCCTTCATGACCTTTATTAATCACTAACAAATCATTGATTGGAGAATTTGTAGTTATGTGCGCCTTCTTTCGGTATAAATGAATTTGCCTTTGTTTGACGCAGATGACTTTGCTAAAAAAATTCGAATTTTGTGAACCAATTCGAGTGATATTATGGTGTACATGGTCTACATGTTTAATGATGCATATATTTCACGCTTAACATTGATAATGTGCATCGCTCTCGTGGTACTAGCATTTTTACGTTCGAGACCATATTTACATGGATTTACATTTCAACTGATTTTTAAATTAGCAGACATTTTTACAAAACTCATTCCAAAAAATAGATTTTTACAACTTCATTTGGATTTAAATTTATTTTTTACAAATAACTTAGATTTCTACTTTTATTTTCTTAATAAAAATACTCTTATTTACTTGGATAACGGATTTACTTTGGAAAAGGTATTGGTTGACTGCTTGAATCTTTTGAAATTTATCAAAAATTATCAATAGTGATTGAGAAAGTGATAGGTAGTGATTAAATTATTCTTCACAGCCCAAGGAAGGATATGTTAAAATTTCTTGAAATTGAACAAGTTTTATAGTATTTTTTAATTTGTGCATATTCCATGATCATTTCTGTTGCTATCATCTTTCTGACATCCCACACCAAAATTTAATGTAGCACGTAGAAGTTGGTATTTCGAAAAATAAGGAATTATTAGTTTAGTGTAATTTAGATAATTTTTTATATCGCAAAGTATTCACTCGATTTAAAAGTCATCACCACTATGCATGGATGACTAACTTTAATCACTAAATATGTGCTTCCATTCTCATTTTAAAAGTCCTCGCTGTTATGCATGGATGAGACACTTATATAAGAGAGAGATAAATGTTCAAGTAATTTCTTATCTCATTTAAAAGCCCGAATGGTTATGCATGGTTAGAAAATGATTGACGTTTCTTTTAAGTAACTACTAATATCATTTAAAATTCCTAATGATTATCATGGTTAGGAAGTGCTTAACATTCTTTGTTTAATTTTCAAATTTTCAAATTTTCAATTTTCATTTACTAAAAAAAATACTGCACTGTTGTCACTATATAAAATTCCCCTTAAACCATAACCCAATTATCAACCTTAAATGGGATACGTATCTAATTAATAAAATACTACGATTTTTGTTTTTAATTCAAATTTTTAATATAGTTTTATCTATATATATGATTTATAGTTTCAATCAAAATCTATTACTATATTAATTATTAATATAATTTTGATGATAATAAAAGGAGGAAAGAGGTTACGATTTTGGTGGTTGAGTAATGACGGTCCTGATATTCAATTGTTATTCAAAAGTTGTTTCTCAACATCTAGGCAATTATTTTTCTTTTGACATCAGAATACATATTTTGACATTTAGTATTTTTTTTATTGCATGCATCTTTGTAGAGGAAGTATAATTATAGAGGAGGTATTTAAATAGGGGGAGCTTGATCACAACACATCAAACACATTTCTTTAGTGCGAAACATTAATACATATTTGTTATCACCAAAAGGGAGAGATATTAGAATATAGTAGTATGATTTTTATTTGATGATAGTAAACATACACACACACATATAAATGTGTTTGTAGCAATACTATTGTAATATCACAGAACGAAATAAACAAATAAATTTTTCAACAATTATTTTATCAATAAAATTTTAATAGTATACACAATTACAAAAGAGCTTCCACAATATTTTATATACACTATTAATATACAACAATTTTTACTCTCATATACAACACTGTTTCAAATACAAGAATTCGAAATCGCTCCTATCCTTACTCAATCGAATACGGTTTTATCTTTATTAAATTTTGGCGATACTATATGGAGAATTGTATAGGTCGGAAGTAGCTTTGTAACGGAGAAAACGGTTTGCAAATCGGAGCTCGAAGGTGGAAGTTATGAGGGAAAAGGTGAAGTGGGCTGAATTGGCAGCAGCAGACGTCTGAGGAAAAATTCAGATGTCTGACGCTTCAGCAAATTTGCACCAGACCTATTCCAAAGAGTTAGGTTAGACGTCTGAGCCTGTAGAGAACATTTTCCAGAAACTTAAGTCAGGCGTCTAACCATTTGGTCAGAAGTCTGAGGTGACTTCCACCTATTTTTCATGCGTGGACTTGGCGTGAAGATTTGTGATATTTGTAGGTGCAATTTCAGATTATTGCCTAGGGTTTCTATTCTTCTATATAAGCTAGCTTTAGGTTCCAGATCTAGGTGCATGCAAGCGACTGCAAGAGATTAGCCTCCATTAGTTATGGTTTATCAAAAACCTAATTTTCTTCAATTCTCTTTTCTACAAATCATTTTCTAATTAGAATTTTGATCATTGTAATCAATCTTTTGTACTCTACTCATCAATATTAATAAAAACTCTATCTTAAAGTCGATGTACACTAACACAACGTTAGTAGAACCACTATAAATCGTTGTGTGGTTTATTTTTCATTATTGCTTTGATTTCTGGATTGCTTGTTTGGGATTATGATTGCTTTTGGATTGGTTGAGATTGGAATTGAGTTATTGATTGGTTGTTTTTACACTTCTTACCATGATCCCGTCTTCCACTGTGCTTTTGGGGTTTTAATTTGAGTCGTCTCCAATTGGAATCTCATTCTAACATTTGGTATCAGAGCATTGGTGTTTGTAGAAATGCCGAAATCAGATAATACCTAAAGTAGTTCCTCAATGGGTAATCCAAGTGGTGTAGCTCGTTACGTACATGGTACGTACGCAGCTTCAGGATCACAATTGGTAATAGACAAGTGGAATGGCGATAATTATTTTAAAAAATTGCAATGGAAGATGAAAGCGGTTTGAGGAGGAATCTGGCGCATCAGATAGTGTTTGATACACATTTATTGCCAGCTAACATTTCAGATGTTGAGAGAGAGGAGAAGGAAAAGTGGTCATTAACTACACTTCAACTTGCTATGAGAGAGAATGTTATCTCTGAAATTTGTGATGAGATAACCACTAAGGGTATTTGGGAGAAGTTGGAGGAGTTGTATATGAAGAAGTCACTGACAAATCGTTTGATCTAATTGCGAACGTTCTTCACCTATAAGAGGAAGGAAGGCACTTCGCTAAAGGCACACTTGAATATTTTTGATGATTTGCTAATGAAGATGAAGGCGGTAGATTTGAAGATTAAGGTAAAGCAAAAGGCGATGCTATTGTTGTATTCGTTGCCAGACCGCTATACAGGTTTCTCAGATAGTTTGATCTATCGTCCGGATACATTGACTCTTGATGATGTCAAGACGGGTTTTCTTAGCAAGAATTTGTGGGATCAAATGAAGAAGTTAGGTGATGAAAGTAGTGGTGCTAGTAATGGTGATGGTTTATTTGTGGAGAAGGAGAGGTATGTGAAGAAGAAGAAGAAGAAGAACCGAGGGCGTTCTAAATCAAGGAACCGATGTTGGATAGGAAAGTCAAAGGAAAGAAAAGACAAGTGATATATTTGCAAGAAGCCTCGTCATTGGAAGAATGAGTGTCCAGAAAAGGAGAAGGCAAAGAAGGAAGTATCATCTTCATTATTAGCGGTGGAGAGTAGAGTTGGCGAGGGAGATGTAGATGTTTTGTTGGTGGTAGCATTGGATGTTTCGGGTTGCGATTGGTGCTTCAGGGGCATCTTATCATATAATGCCAAATAGGAATTGTTTCTCTTCTTACATCAATAAAGAAGAAAATTCAATTGTTATGGGAAATGGTGCTATTTGTAAGTCGAAAGGCATTAGTTCCATGCAAATTTGGATGTTTGACAGAGTGGTTCGTACTCTCACTAATGTGCGCTTTGTTCCGCTACTTAGGAAGTCTCTTATCTCTTTATGCAAATGGATTCTTTAGGTTGTAAGATCACTATTGAGAGTGATAGCTTGCGGGTTTCAAAGGGGGCACTTGTAGTGATGAAGGGTGCAAGGACTCATGGTATTTATTTGCTTCAATAAATGACTGTAAAAGGTGAAACTTGTATAGGAGTTGACAGTTCTCATGGCTTGGATGCGACTCGGTTGTGGCATTTGAGGTTAGGTTATGCCTCGGAGAGGAGTTTAGATGTTCCTCGAAAGAGGGAGATGATCGATGGAGAACGTTTCAACAAGTTAGAGTTTTGCAAAGAATGCGTCATGGGGGAGCAAACTAAAGTTTCATTTGGTGAGGGAAAGCATGATTCGAGAAGGGTTCTTGAGTATGTTCACATGGATATTTAGGGACCGACACATGTAGCTTCTTTAGGTGGAGCTCAGTATTATATTTCTTTTATAGATGACTTTTCTCGACAAGTTTAGGTGTATGTAACGAAGGCCAAGTCGAAGGCATTTGCAAAGTTCGAAGCATGGAAGGCTCTTGTTGAGAATGAGAGTCAAGTCTTTGAAGGTTCTAAGGTCTTATAATGGCAGAGAGTACGTTTCCGAAGAATTTTTGGAGTTTTGCCTGCATCATGGTATTCGAAGGCATTTTACTACACTTTGGGATCCGCAGTCGACCAGGATGAATCGTACTCTACTAGAGAAAGCTCGATGCTTGAGATTGACATCAGGTTTTGCTAAGGGATTTTGGGCTGAAGCTTTGTCAACCGCAGTGCATATTATTAATCGAATTCCAAGCTCAACTATTGGTAACAAAATTCCAAAAGAAGTGTGGAAGAAAAGAGCATTGACTTGAGTTATCTTCATGTGTTTGGTAGGCTTGTTTATGTGCATGATCCGGGAAATGATAAGCTTGAACCTAGAGCTTTCAAGGGGATTTTGCTTGACTATATGTATGGAGTAAATGGCTATCGGATTTGGAATTTGAAAACGAAGAAGGTAGTGAATTCTCGTCATGTTACTTTTGATGAATCGACGATTTTCAAAGAGAAAGAAAGCTCATTGGATGTTTCGGACTTGGTTCATGGTGAATCAAAGTAGAAGAAAATTATTTTCATATTTTGTCCAAGGAGTAGAGAGAATATAGTAGTTGAGATGCTTGTGAGGAAGTAATGGTTGATGTTACATCACATAGTCTACAGGGTTCCTCTATTAGTATTGGTGATGTGCATAAATATAGAGAAGATTTGGTTCAAGGTGGAGCAGAAGGGAGTTTGGGTGATGGTATCGCTAATCAGGTTGGTCATCGTACTATAAGACCACCCGAAAGATATGGTTATTGGAACTATCTTAGCTTTTGTGATAATTTGGACTATGCTCTTTATGTAGTCCAAGATGAGCCGATGGACCTTGATGACGTCATGGAGTCGAGTGATAGCTCGAAATGGGTTTGTGTCATGGAGGAAAATATGTGTGAAGACCCGGAATTTTGGACAATTTAAATTGGGATATTTAATTGATTTAATATTTAAAAGTTAGTTTGTAACTTAAATTTCAAATATCACCATTATTTGGAAATTTAATTTTTGGATTTAATTACTGGAAATTGGGTAAAAATGTTGAATCTGGAGTTTTAAGCTTGTTAAAAATAATTTGAAGGCTTGTAAAATTTATATCGATAGTACTGAAGACAGTAATAGTGTTGAAATTGAATTTGGAAGTGTTTTGTTAATTTTTGAAATTTTATCGTTTAAATTGATATTTAAAAATAGCCTTCCGATTCATAGTCTCGGAATTCTAAGAAACCATTTCCACTTATTCCATAATATAGTATTATTGTCGGATTTCAATTTTCATAGCATTTGGAGTTACCGTTTGTCCGTACGGGTGAGAAACGTGTTGAAACTAAAATTGATAATATAATATTTAAACTCGATTCAAAAGGTTATCTTCCACATATGACTGAATTAGGCTCCGAAACACATTTCATTGTGTTCGAAATACGAGTAAAACATTATAAACGCCTGGCGGCACGCCTTGATAGGGCATCGGAATTTTAAGTTGCATTAAATAAGATATTTATAATTAAAAAATATTTTAACATGTCAACAATCAGGGCTTACCTTCTCCAACACGCCTTCCTCAACTTTATATCATATCCCTCTCGTTCAAAGTCAGGAAAAAATCAAACGAATAAAAAAAAGGAACGAAGAAAAAAATGGCCGAATAAATGATTCTTCTCGTTCGATTATTCATCCTTTCTCTTCTCTTCAAAATCAAAATCCCTTTCTGAAAAAAATACAGCTGCCTTCAAAAATTATAACCACGAATTCCTCTTTTTTTCTTTCCCTCTTTCGCAGTTCAAAACTCATGAGCCTCTTTCCCCTTCAAGCGAAATCAAATCGAAGCGAAAATTAATTTCGTTCGAAAAAAAGAGAAGATCGAGTGATTCGAGGTGCTTGAGTTCATCTAAAGGGGAGAAACGCGGCGCAGGTCTAAGCAAGGCGGCAACGCGTCGAGGACAACGCGATTGGGCACGTGGTGGGAGGCCAATGGGAGCTCGTGACCTGGGAGGCATCGCAAGGTGAAGATCGGCGGCATGAGGAGGTTGCGAGCTCGATTTCGCGAGTGTCTTTGCGATGGTGAAGAAGCGCTTGCCGAGCCTGGGTTCGTTTTTTTCTTGTAAGGTTCGTAGTTTTTATATATATATATGTGTGTGTGTGTGTGTGTGTGTGTGAATTAACAGTAAGTAAAAAAAATTACAGCAAAGAAAAAAAGAAAGAAAATTTGATGTTAAGCAGTTTTTAATTTTATTTTTAAGTCAATCTTAATTTGATTTAAACATATGTAGATAAATAGTGTAACAGTAAAAATATATATATAAGGTTTTGAAAAGAATAAGAGTTTATATAAAAACTAGATTTTTAAAACCTATGTAGATTATTTTGAAAATTTAATAGAGTATACATACGAATATGTGTTTTCAAAAATAAAGATAAGAATAAATATACATATACATATATCTTTTAACTTATTAGCTTAATTTTTAAAATAATGGATATGGTGATTAATTTGGTTAATTAAATTATTTTATCATTTTAGTTACTAAAAAAATTAAAAGGGAAGTGATTAAAATAAAATCACTAGTGGAGAAATTTATTAAATGTTCAACTAGTTCGAATATTAAAAAAATCGTATAATTGTTTATATAAGATCAAAAGTCGGGAAATCGGGTCGAGAATGGAAAGGATCGCAACTTAAAAGCAAAGGTGAGTTAATCTCACTCATCTGTGTTTAATTTAAATTTTAAATAGTTAAATTTAAATAGTTGGTAGAATGATTGAATTGATTTGATGTGGTATATTATATAGCGATATATAGTATATATTGGAGTGATTGATTTCCTGCATTTTATCACGGATGAGACCCTATGCGCCGCATAATAGCGGATGATGTTATATAAATCCCATATACCGCGATATTCAACCTCGAAGTGGAATTGGTATTGTGCTAACATCTGTGGATGCAGGGAAACAGGTTGAAGGGATCCAACTGGATTCCTCAAAATTATTTAGATTATTTAATATTCTGTGTTATGAATATTTGATATTCTGTGATGAATTATATTGATAATTGGAATGTTGAATGCTATAGTTTGCTTGAATATATTTCGGTACACTGAGTTATCAAAATAGATAGAATTGGATTTTTGAAAGAAAATAAAAGAGTGAATTTTTAAGTAAAATAATCGTTGAGAATTTGAATAAATTTAAGAATTAACTGGATAAGAATAAAAGTGATTTTAAAATTCTAATAAATAATTCCGAGTATGGAAAAAGGGGATTTTAAATAAACAGAAAATAATGAATTGTAAAGCTTAAGTGATATTACTTAAAGGAATAAAGAATTTACTTTAAAATTTTAAGGGTTAAATTTATTTAAAGGGTAAAGAAGGAATTTGGGGAAATCTGAAATTGGTATTTTCAGTTAAAAGAATTTAAATCATAATTAAGGAATAAAAATCTGAAGTCAATGGATTTTGGAATAAATGAGTAAGTAAAGAAATTTTTTTCAAATGGAGTAAATTCGGAATCAATTGGGAAATCGATTTAAGTGTTTGAAATTGAAATTATAAAGGAGGATGGGATTAAGAAATTTATAAACTGGGTTTGTAAAAGTGAAGTAATATATCAGTGGATATTTGGAAGGAATAAATTCATGATCGGGATTTATTAAAGGAATGGGAAAATTTGTTTAAAAATAAATAGTGATTTATTTTTAAAGATAGAAAGAGAAGAGTATTTCCCTGGATAGCCAAGTATGTTTCAACGTAAATTTTTAAAAATAAGTTATGTTGTTTTAAAAGCATGTTTTAGAAAATTTATCATTTCTAAATGTTTAAATTCTGAAGTAAGTATTTTTCAAATCTATTATCGCGGTAATTATTCAAAGGTGACTTGGTATTTTGTTTTAAAGTAGAAATCTAGTTTTATATTTTATAAAGTAACCTCATTTTAAATATTCCTACTATATATATATTTTTAATAAAGTATTGAAGTAAAGTTCAATTTAAATGTTTAAAGTATATTTTATAATAAAGTGTTTTTAAATCATTTTAGAAAACTAAAGTTTTTGTGCTTGGTGTTTTCAGTGGAAATAAATATTTGGGAATTCATTCCATGAGAAGAGTAAGATTGGAAAACTGTTTTCAAAAAGGTTTGAAAATGGAAATATATCTTGCAAAGATATTTTCAGGTTAATAAATAATTCGGTGAAATTACCTATGTTGGATGGTTGTTGTGAATGTTATTTGATAGTTAAATAATCGATCATCAAAATTGGACAATGCACTAATCGTTTCGAAGAGACTGGGATGGGGATTTATTTCTCGAAAACCACTTCGATCCGGTTTGTACGTTTTCGTAGTAAAACGAGTTTGGAATCGAAGATGGAGCGGTGAAGTGCAAGGGCTAGTCGCTACTAATCCTGAGGATGATTCCAAAATGGATGTAGTAGGAGTAGTGCCTTCGGTTCCGTTCGAACCCGGGACGGACTTGTATGGATGAATGCTTTCAGAACATCGTCAAGTGGACGAGGAGCATTCTAAGTGAAAAGTTCTAAAAAGGTAATGCTTAGCCTGAAGCCTCATCAACCTAGAATGACTGAAAATCAAGGGTTATGCAACAAGGCTAGGTGGGTAGCGCCCATTAGGGTGAGGTCATTCCTGTCTAGATGTCCCTTTTATTCGGCTTAGTGGTGCGGTTGCTGATCCCAACCGTGACAGGTGGTACCCCAGTGCCAAGTCATTAGTTGGAAATCCATTTTCCCTATGCGCCTGTACGGTTTTGATTGCGCCCAAGTATTGCCGAAACGTGATATGCAAGCATTTCAGCTAGACTCTATTTTACTTTCTATAGACACTATTATAATATCAGATAATTTTAATAAAAAGTGTTTTAGCTATCGTAAGGTAAAAACCCGACATGTTTATTTTTGGCGTGGTCATACGAGATGCTTTTGTTTTGAAAAGAATTTTGAAACTTTAATAATCAATTTGAGCGTGGTTTTCTCACGCTGGTATTCCAGACTGACTCGGGTGTTATTTCACTATAATGCTCAGGTCAGACCGAGTATTATAAGATACAGGAAAGGCTGCTGTGGAGCTCAGGAGACGAGCTGGATGGTGATTCGTACTTCCGTACTTGATTATTGTTCCGATGTGTATTAAGTTTTGAGGATAAGTTTATATGACTGTCCAGTTGCATGTTATTGATGTTGTTGAGCTCTAATGATGTATTCTGATGATATATATATAAAACAGATATAGTTTTCTCTTGTGTAAAGTTCTGTTATTATCTATTATATTTTATTCCGCTGCGATGGTTAGATTTTGATGTTGTTTCTATTTTCTTCTTCTACCTCTTTCTTCTTTAACCCATATGGTTCGTATTTCCGTTCTTCTTGAGTTGAGTGTTGGAGAATGGTGTCGACTCAAGGGGTACGGGTTTGTAGGCTGTTACAGTTGGTATCAGAGCGAGGTTGGTGATAACCATGGCTCTGGTGGGGATTACTCATTGGAAATAGATTCCGTGTTACTCTAGAATGAGTTTGAGCGCATTAATGTTATAAGCGCGTATTTGTTAGTGGATATAAAAATGGTTTTATATTGTGTTGTCTGATTTATGAGTGGCATATGAACCTTTGTCGGCACAGTCTGGACAGCTGTATCGAAGGGGTTTCTAAACACTTGAATAGAACAATTGACACAGTATTGTTTTAAATGTGGGTGAATGAAATAACTTTACCCAAAAATATATTTTGATATACAAGAAATATTTTCTTAAAATTGTTATATAACTTGGATGTTTGGATGATAATATTTTAAACAAATAAGATTATAAAAAAAGAAATTGGAATGACTTGTATAATCAAATGGAAAAATGGTATGAGCATAAGTTATACAAATGAATTATAGTTAAAATTGATTTAAATCAAAATTTAAAATTTAAAGCCCCGGAGATTTTGGAAGTGTTTTTCGAAGTGTTTTGAAGACAAATAATAGCATTATTATTTTAAAAGCATTTCTAGAAGGAAATTGTGACGCCCCACCTCTATACCCACGCTAGCCAAGAACACTACGGTGTAGTGCTGTCAACTAGCACGGAGAATAAGGCTGTTGAGGAGCGGCCATCAATAGTTGACCTTACACTAGTATTGGTTATCTCGATAGGAGTGATATATATATATATATTCTTTCATTTTTCATCTCTGATTTATTTTCTCCCATCGAAATACCCCAATTCCAGTATAAAACGAACTACGATGGTTCATAATAGTTTAGAACAGTAAATATAAAATATCACACAGATAATATAATGCGGAACACAAATCAAACAGAAAGTCTCATATATACAATAACTGATGTCAGTTAAAATACATTTGATACAGTACATATGACACGGTACATATGATACAACTACAACAGTCGACTAAGGAAGTTACATATACAAGTACATTAACGTATTTAATATACATGAATACATATCTTCCTATACAATTTTACAGACTACTACAAATGACGACGACTACTCCAAAAGATATGAAAGAACTTCATAGCTCTAGCAGCAACCCAAAGCAGAATATCTACAACCTGAAATACTCGGTCTGACCCGAGTATTAAATTCAAAAGAAAATAATACTCGGGTCAGTCTAATTCAAACTCAGTTATTAGTGCACAGAAGCAGTAATAATTAAAAAAAATGAATAGACGATAGTAATTAAACCAAATCAGAATGCAATTCAGAATATTGAATTGAAATAAACAAAACAGTTCAAAACCATTGAAATATCAATTAAAATATTAATTCAAGTAGGGCTGCAGTACACGCACGCGTGCACTGCCTCGCCACTACGGAATATGGAATACTCAAAAGATCAATAAATCAAAGCAAAATAGAATATCACAAAACCATACCGTGTGGCTGCAGTTCACGCTTGCGTGCACTGCCTTGCCACAAAGTAACGATGTACACAACCGGGCACAAGGTCAAACCCAAAATAAAAGGACGGGTTCAACTCAGGTGAAATATATTTAAAATCACGACACGAGCACAAGGTCAAACCCAAGTTTTTGAAAACTGGATTCAACACAGGTGCACTTAAAAATGTGCAAGTATGAAAAAAAAACGGTCTCGACAACTAGAACAAGTCTCGACCAATAATCAGTTACTCAATGCATGCAACATGGTGTACAAGCTCAACGAAGATTGCAACAAAAATGCAGACCAACCAGAGTGAAGATCATGGATATCAAAGGATATACACAAGTGGACAGTGCAGACAATAGTCAAGATCACACAAGCAAATGTCCAAACAACAACTCAACAGCACATGACTGCAACATAAAGCATGTCGAGCTCAATACAATCTAGTATGCAAAATGGAGAGTATGCAAGTGCAAACAACAGGGCTCAAACCACAAGTCCCAAAAGTTCAAGTGAAAGTGCAGACAAAAATGCAAAATGCAACAGTGACATGTACATTGACTCGAAGGAGCAAATATACATAGAACAAAGGATAGTGCAAAGTGCAATGATACAAGTAGAACATGCATGCAGAACCAGAAGTACAAGTGCAGGCAAGTGCACAACTTCACAACAAACAACACAATGCACATGCTAACAAAAAGTGCAGATGAACACATATGGCCGAAGTCAATGAAACCAAAGCAAACAGAAGGGATGATCAAACACAGGAAAACATGCATAGCGACTGCAACAGCGACAAACATCATGAATATACACAATGCAGTGTACATGAATACAAGATGGTCAGACCAAACAGCAATGCAAGTGCAGGTGACGCAATTGCAAACAACATGACAGGAAACAAATCAATATGAAGAAGTATGCAAGTTCGAAATGACCGTGTACAAAGTGGGAGCTACAACTCAAGAACATATACAAATTGAAACTGCAATATAGTGAACAATTCAAGTAGGTATTACTACTTTCAACCCAGTGTTCAAATGCCAGAGTGATGGAAATCACATTTTTAAAGAAATCGAAATAGCAAGCTTCCCAAAAATCAAATTTATCAAGCCTAAGCTCGAAGCAAAATATCGCATATTTCCAGATGAATACAACCATCAAGCCCGAAGTCGCAATGAAAGTCAAGCCGTAATGGCTAAGGAATTCGAACACCCAAAACCCACAAGTCATGTACGGCAGTAAAGAAACGAACCAAGGGACAAGTAACTGAAGCCCGGTCGCGACTGTTCGAAATTGGGAATAACCGAAGAATTTAAAACCATAGTCAACACACAAAAATTTAATATGCAGAAGATTCAAGTCAAAACCACAAGAATCACCAACGCATACTGGCCGAGATAAAAAGCATCGATACTAAAACCACGAATTTGAATAGTTCAAAATCATCAAAGCCAAATAAATCAAGGGATCGCAACATCCAAACTCAAGAATTGACACAAACCATAAATCATTGAAACTGACTCGAATTAAATGTGAGTGGCTAACCACTCACCTTAGCATCGAATTGGAGCGGCCACGAGTAGAGATGATCAAGCTACTGGAGTCGAAGCCTTCGATTTATCCAGCCCTAGCTGTCGAGATGAGGAACGAACGCTAAAAAAAGGAGGCCGCCATTTTTTTTTTTCTTCGTTTAGGTCAAGGGTTTTCGAATGAGAAAAGTAAAGGTGGAACGTGATTAATTAATTGTCACGGCCCAAAAGAAACGGGCCAAACAAATTTTTAAAGTCCGTTAAAAATCCTTAAACAAATTATAAAACAATTTTAATTCAAATTTTAAAACTTCAATTGGCAATTAGCGAAAATATAAATCGTTTAATGTCGATTATAAATCGACGCGAAATACCGGGTTGTTACAGACTTCCCTCCTTAAAGGAATTGCGTCCTCGCAATCATAAGGAATAAATGGACAAAAGGTAACAACCATAAGAGCATATCATCACAAGATGGAGAAATTTGAAATAGGAAGTTCACCATAAAGAGCATGAAAGAGTAAACTTGAACGTGTTTGCTCGATGAATTCTCAGGATTCCTAAGTGCAATCCTTAGGATTTGAGAACCATTGGACTTCCGCTAGGAAAACATCGTTATTTCGAAGGTGCTACACCCTCGAAGCAATGATGTGAATAGAAGGTTGCTCAATAATAAAAATCGGAAATCCCTAAGGCATTTCCGTAATTGGAAGACGTGGAAAACGTCATGAATATCAGAAAATTGAGCCGGTACACCGACGTAGTACAATATAAACACCAAAAAAAAAAAATCTTTTAATTTCATAAAAGAAATTCACAAATTCCCTACAAAATTTAATTACCAAATAGATAGTCAGAATACAGAAATCACGAAACAGCGATATCTAATTATCGATACGATAATTAGGAGACAGCAAAATCTAATTATCAACAAAGATAATTAGAAAACAAAAAATCGCAAATATCTAACTATCAAAAACGATAATCAGGAATTACCACAACGGTAATCAAATTTCAATTCAACAAATATTCAATTATCAAAACGATAATTCAAATCTTAGTCACAAATATTTAATTATCACAATCGATAATTAAATCTCAAATATCTAATTATCACAAGCGATAATCAGAAACAATAAATATCTGATTATCAAAAAAACGATAATCAGAAATCACAAATCAACGAATATTTAATTATCACAACTGATAATCAAATCTTAAATCGTAAATATTTAATTATCACAAACGATAATTAAATCTCAAATATCTAATTATCACAAACGATAATTAGAAATAATAAATATCTGATAATCAAAAACGATAATCAGAAATCACAAATCAACGAATATTTAATTATCACAACTGATAATCAAATTTTAAATCGTAAATATTTAATTATCACAAACGATAATTAAATCTCAAATATCTAATTATCACAAACGATAATTAGAAACAATAAATATCTGATTATCAAAAACGATAACTCAGAAATCATAAACATCCAATTATCAAAACGATAATCAAAAAATCACAAATTTTCAATTAACGAGTCCGAAATTAACCGAAATAGCAAACGCACATGACCCATAACCACGAGTTTTACTAAATCGTTTAATTCACTTCATCGTTTCCTTGAAAGTGCAAAATTGTGTATTTTAAATAAATAACATTTTACGTTCTCAAACGGACAAGTCCGGAATTAAGCGAATCAGTAAAAGAAAGGGGTCATAGTCCTCGATTTTTCTGAAACGTTTAATTCGCTTCCTCATTCTTTTGAAAGCGCAAATCGTAAAAATTTTGAAAACAAATTTTGATTTATCTTTTGAAATATTTTGAAGAATAACAAATTTTTAAAACACGTGATTAAAATAGCAATGTCAGTAGCAACTTCGACATACGTCAAAATTTCATCGAAATAATTGGCATCAAAATATAATACCAATGAATTTTCGTTCATCAAAAATGTCACAAGAATCTTCTCAAAGATAGAAAGGGATATCATACCCTAAACTTGTATTCATAACAAGTCAATAACACACGAATTCACCAATGCACAAGAATTGATAAAACTTATCAATAGAAATCACGAAAGTTGGTGAAGCACAAATTCTAGAAATCTACACAAGAAATCCAGAAATCACAAGATAAGAGTATGAGAACTCGAACGGAGTATGAAAACTCAAACGGAGTATAAAATCTCGAACGGAGTATAAAAACTCAAACGGAGTATGACATAGAATAAAAGATATGGCATAACATAAAATATCCATAATGACATACTACTATAAGTATGTAAATAATGATCAACAGGAGATCAACCGATAAGAGGTATGGCATAAATATGAAATACCCATACTGACATACTACTATAAGTATGTAAATAATGATCAACAGGAGATCAACCGATTAGAGATAATCAATATCACAAGAATCTTCTCAAAGATCCAAAGAGGTATCATACCCCAAATTTGTACTCAAGACAAATCAATAACATATGTATTCACCAATACACAAAAATAGGTGAAGCATAAAATTTCCAGAAATCAACATAAGGAATCTAGAAATCACAGAAAAAGGGAAAGAGGCCTATCACATGACGGTCCGAAGACCATGGGGAGCTACCCCACATGTGTGAATGGAATCACACAGATTGAGGTCAAGACTAACCAAAAAGCAGAAAGGTATGTGTGAATGGAACCACACAAGTGGTGTCTAGTCTGACCATCAGAACGATCATCATGATCAACGAGGTGTGTCAATTACACTAAGCATGTGTGAATGGAATCACACAGATTGAGGTCAAGACTAACCAAAAAGCAAAAAGGTATGTGTGAATGGAATCACACAAGTGGTGTCTAGTCTAACCTTGCAATGAAAGAGACATCGCGCAATTGCTAGTCTAATTCATAAAGCGATCATCAAGATCAACGAGAAGTGTCAATTACACTAAGCTAGTGAATATAAAAGTTTAGCTTCATGTCCCATAACCACTAGCTTAACTTAAATATTTACGAACAAACTGTAAATCTTCACTAATAAAATTGTCACAGGAGGTTCAATCGAACAAGTCCAAGAATTAACCGACGAAGTGAACGCAAGCGTTTCATACCACTTGTTTTACTAAGTCGTTTAATTAGATTTCTCATCCGAGTGAGGTAAAGGTTTGTATATACTAATAGATTGGAAAACGGTTTTAGAAAAAGATTTTGTTATTGAAAATAGAGTTGAAAACATTTTGATAAAAGAGTTTTGATATTTACTACTAGTATTGAAACATTTATACTTTTAACGTGACAAATCACAAAAATGATTGCAGAAACAATCAATCACAAGAATTCACATACGAAGTCGTGAATAGAGTCCAAAGAAATCGATACCGAATTCATCGAAGGGTATGTTCACAAAAATTCCGAAGAAATGGTCATCAAAGTTGCTAATAAATGATAGCAACAAATCGAGAAATAATCAAAAATCGATTAAATTTGGAAACCAAATCAATTCACTAAAATTCACATTCGAAGATGTGAATAAAATCCAAATAATTCGATTCTAAATCAATCAAAGTAGGAATATCCAAAAATTCCAAAAATAGAAGTTTTCAAAGTCGACAAAGATGACAACAACTAATCGGAAAAGAAGAATCGACTGACAAATGGAATAATGAAACAAAACGAGCATAAATGCATAAATGACTTCAACAAAAAAATAAAATCAAGTCAATGCCGAAGTCAACAATTAATGGCCATAATAGAGTATAAAACGATTCAACATCATCATCAAAGGACTCAACGGCAAACCAAGTCAGAGTCTTGGAAATCAAGAATTTAGAAATTTCTCAAAAAACAAAGTGACCGAAATCGAATGGAAATCAATCCGAGGAAAACATAAAATATCAAGTTCGGAATCGCTGAGATTCGAACAAAATCAATCATCGGCTAAATCGAATCAAAGCCGAAAACACAAGAATCAAAAATCAAATGCATACGAATAAGCATTAGGAATTCATACCTAACGATCAAAGATAATCATTTGCAAATATGAGAGATAAAACGTCGACAAATAGTTGTAACACATGTACTATCTAAGTTATGTTTTATATTTGTTCTAAACCCCAAGCTCTGATACCAAGCTGTGACGCCCCACCTCTATACCCACGCTAGCCAAGAACACTACGGTGTAGTGCTGTCAACTAGCACGGAGAATAAGGCTGTTGAGGAGCGGCCATCAATAGTTGACCTTACACTAGTATTGGTTATCTCGATAGGAGTGATATATATATATATATATATATATATATATATATATATTCTTTCATTTTTCATCTCTGATTTATTTTCTCCCATCGAAATACCCCAATTCCAGTATAAAACGAACTACGATGGTTCATAATAGTTTAGAACAGTAAATATAAAATATCACACAGATAATATAATGCGGAACACAAATCAAACAGAAAGTCTCATATATACAATAACTGATGTCAGTTACAATACATTTGATACAGTACATATGACACGGTACATATGATACAACTACAACAGTCGACTAAGGAAGTTACATATACAAGTACATTAACGTATTTAATATACATGAATACATATCTTCCTATACAATTTTACAGACTACTACAAATGACGACGACTACTCCAAAAGATATGAAAGAACTTCATAGCTCTAGCAGCAACCCAAAGCAGAATATCTACAACCTGAAATACTCGGTCTGACCCGAGTATTAAATTCAAAAGAAAATAATACTCGAGTCAGTCTAATTCAAACTCAGTTATTAGTGCACAGAAGCAGTAATAATTAAAAAAAATGAATAGACGATAGTAATTAAACCAAATCAGAATGCAATTCAGAATATTGAATTGAAATAAACAAAACAGTTCAAAACCATTGAAATATCAATTAAAATATTAATTCAAGTAGGGCTGCAGTACACGCACGCGTGCACTGCCTCGCCACTACGGAATATGGAATACTCAAAAGATCAATAAATCAAAGCAAAATAGAATATCACAAAACCATACCGTGTGGCTGCAGTTCACGCTTGCGTGCACTGCCTTGCCACAAAGTAACGATGTACACAACCGGGCACAAGGTCAAACCCAAAATAAAAGGACGGGTTCAACTCAGGTGAAATATATTTAAAATCACGACACGAGCACAAGGTCAAACCCAAGTTTTTGAAAACTGGATTCAACACAGGTGCACTTAAAAATGTGCAAGTATGAAAAAAAAACGGTCTCGACAACTAGAACAAGTCTCGACCAATAATCAGTTACTCAATGCATGCAACATGGTGTACAAGCTCAACGAAGATTGCAACAAAAATGCAGACCAACCAGAGTGAAGATCATGGATATCAAAGGATATACACAAGTGGACAGTGCAGACAATAGTCAAGATCACACAAGCAAATGTCCAAACAACAACTCAACAGCACATGACTGCAACATAAAGCATGTCGAGCTCAATACAATCTAGTATGCAAAATGGAGAGTATGCAAGTGCAAACAACAGGGCTCAAACCACAAGTCCCAAAAGTTCAAGTGAAAGTGCAGACAAAAATGCAAAATGCAACAGTGACATGTACATTGACTCGAAGGAGCAAATATACATAGAACAAAGGATAGTGCAAAGTGCAATGATACAAGTAGAACATGCATGCAGAACCAGAAGTACAAGTGCAGGCAAGTGCACAACTTCACAACAAACAACACAATGCACATGCTAACAAAAAGTGCAGATGAACACATATGGCCGAAGTCAATGAAACCAAAGCAAACAGAAGGGATGATCAAACACAGGAAAACATGCATAGCGACTGCAACAGCGACAAACATCATGAATATACACAATGCAGTGTACATGAATACAAGATGGTCAGACCAAACAGCAATGCAAGTGCAGGTGACGCAATTGCAAACAACATGACAGGAAACAAATCAATATGAAGAAGTATGCAAGTTCGAAATGACCGTGTACAAAGTGGGAGCTACAACTCAAGAACATATACAAATTGAAACTGCAATATAGTGAACAATTCAAGTAGGTATTACTACTTTCAACCCAGTGTTCAAATGCCAGAGTGATGGAAATCACATTTTTAAAGAAATCGAAATAGCAAGCTTCCCAAAAATCAAATTTATCAAGCCTAAGCTCGAAGCAAAATATCGCATATTTCCAGATGAATACAACCATCAAGCCCGAAGTCGCAATGAAAGTCAAGCCGTAATGGCTAAGGAATTCGAACACCCAAAACCCACAAGTCATGTACGGCAGTAAAGAAATGAACCAAGGGACAAGTAACTGAAGCCCGGTCGCGACTGTTCGAAATTGGGAATAACCGAAGAATTTAAAACCATAGTCAACACACAAAAATTTAATATGCAGAAGATTCAAGTCAAAACCACAAGAATCACCAACGCATACTGGCCGAGATAAAAAGCATCGATACTAAAACCACGAATTTGAATAGTTCAAAATCATCAAAGCCAAATAAATCAAGGGATCGCAACATCCAAACTCAAGAATTTACACAAACCATAAATCATTGAAACTGACTCGAATTAAATGTGAGTGGCTAACCACTCACCTTAGCATCGAATTGGAGCGGCCACGAGTAGAGATGATCAAGCTACTGGAGTCGAAGCCTTCGATTTATCCAGCCCTAGCTGTCGAGATGAGGAACGAACGCTAAAAAAAGGAGGCCGCCATTTTTTTTTTTTCTTCGTTTAGGTCAAGGGTTTTCGAATGAGAAAAGTAAAGGTGGAACGTGATTAATTAATTGTCACGGCCTAAAAGAAACGGGCCAAACAAATTTTTAAAGTCCGTTAAAAATCCTTAAACAAATTATAAAACAATTTTAATTCAAATTTTAAAACTTCAATTGGCAATTAGCGAAAATATAAATCGTTTAATGTCGATTATAAATCGACGCGAAATACCGGGTTGTTACAGACTTCCCTCCTTAAAGGAATTGCGTCCTCGCAATCATAAGGAATAAATGGACAAAAGGTAACAACCATAAGAGCATATCATCACAAGATGGAGAAATTTGAAATAGGAAGTTCACCATAAAGAGCATGAAAGAGTAAACTTGAACGTGTTTGCTCGATGAATTCTCAGGATTCCTAAGTGCAATCCTTAGGATTTGAGAACCATTGGACTTCCGCTAGGAAAACATCGTTATTTCGAAGGTGCTACACCCTCGAAGCAATGATGTGAATAGAAGGTTGCTCAATAATAAAAATCGGAAATCCCTAAGGCATTTCCGTAATTGGAAGACGTGGAAAACGTCATGAATATCAGAAAATTGAGCCGGTACACCGACGTAGTACAATATAAACACCAAAAAAAAAAATCTTTTAATTTCATAAAAGAAATTCACAAATTCCCTACAAAATTTAATTACCAAATAGATAGTCAGAATACAGAAATCACGAAACAGCGATATCTAATTATCGATACGATAATTAGGAGACAGCAAAATCTAATTATCAACAAAGATAATTAGAAAACAAAAAATCGCAAATATCTAACTATCAAAAACGATAATCAGGAATTACCACAACGGTAATCAAATTTCAATTCAACAAATATTCAATTATCAAAACGATAATTCAAATCTTAGTCACAAATATTTAATTATCACAATCGATAATTAAATCTCAAATATCTAATTATCACAAGCGATAATCAGAAACAATAAATATCTGATTATCAAAAAAACGATAATCAGAAATCACAAATCAACGAATATTTAATTATCACAACTGATAATCAAATCTTAAATCGTAAATATTTAATTATCACAAACGATAATTAAATCTCAAATATCTAATTATCACAAACGATAATTAGAAATAATAAATATCTGATAATCAAAAACGATAATCAGAAATCACAAATCAACGAATATTTAATTATCACAACTGATAATCAAATTTTAAATCGTAAATATTTAATTATCACAAACGATAATTAAATCTCAAATATCTAATTATCACAAACGATAATTAGAAACAATAAATATCTGATTATCAAAAACGATAACTCAGAAATCATAAACATCCAATTATCAAAACGATAATCAAAAAATCACAAATTTTCAATTAACGAGTCCGAAATTAACCGAAATAGCAAACGCACATGACCCATAACCACGAGTTTTACTAAATCGTTTAATTCACTTCATCGTTTCCTTGAAAGTGCAAAATTGTGTATTTTAAATAAATAACATTTTACGTTCTCAAACGGACAAGTCCGGAATTAAGCGAATCAGTAAAAGAAAGGGGTCATAGTCCTCGATTTTTCTGAAACGTTTAATTCGCTTCCTCATTCTTTTGAAAGCGCAAATCGTAAAAATTTTGAAAACAAATTTTGATTTATCTTTTGAAATATTTTGAAGAATAACAAATTTTTAAAACACGTGATTAAAATAGCAATGTCAGTAGCAACTTCGACATACGTCAAAATTTCATCGAAATAATTGGCATCAAAATATAATACCAATGAATTTTCGTTCATCAAAAATGTCACAAGAATCTTCTCAAAGATAGAAAGGGATATCATACCCTAAACTTGTATTCATAACAAGTCAATAACACACGAATTCACCAATGCACAAGAATTGATAAAACTTATCAATAGAAATCACGAAAGTTGGTGAAGCACAAATTCTAGAAATCTACACAAGAAATCCAGAAATCACAAGATAAGAGTATGAGAACTCGAACGGAGTATGAAAACTCAAACGGAGTATAAAATCTCGAACGGAGTATAAAAACTCAAACGGAGTATGACATAGAATAAAAGATATGGCATAACATAAAATATCCATAATGACATAATACTATAAGTATGTAAATAATGATCAACAGGAGATCAACCGATAAGAGGTATGGCATAAATATGAAATACCCATACTGACATACTACTATAAGTATGTAAATAATGATCAACAGGAGATCAACCGATTAGAGATAATCAATATCACAAGAATCTTCTCAAAGATCCAAAGAGGTATCATACCCCAAATTTGTACTCAAGACAAATCAATAACATATGTATTCACCAATACACAAAAATAGGTGAAGCATAAAATTTCCAGAAATCAACATAAGGAATCTAGAAATCACAGAAAAAGGGAAAGAGGCCTATCACATGACGGTCCGAAGACCATGGGGAGCTACCCCACATGTGTGAATGGAATCACACAGATTGAGGTCAAGACTAACCAAAAAGCAGAAAGGTATGTGTGAATGGAACCACACAAGTGGTGTCTAGTCTGACCATCAGAACGATCATCATGATCAACGAGGTGTGTCAATTACACTAAGCATGTGTGAATGGAATCACACAGATTGAGGTCAAGACTAACCAAAAAGCAAAAAGGTATGTGTGAATGGAATCACACAAGTGGTGTCTAGTCTAACCTTGCAATGAAAGAGACATCGCGCAATTGCTAGTCTAATTCATAAAGCGATCATCAAGATCAACGAGAAGTGTCAATTACACTAAGCTAGTGAATATAAAAGTTTAGCTTCATGTCCCATAACCACTAGCTTAACTTAAATATTTACGAACAAACTGTAAATCTTCACTAATAAAATTGTCACAGGAGGTTCAATCGAACAAGTCCAAGAATTAACCGACGAAGTGAACGCAAGCGTTTCATACCACTTGTTTTACTAAGTCGTTTAATTAGATTTCTCATCCGAGTGAGGTAAAGGTTTGTATATACTAATAGATTGGAAAACGGTTTTAGAAAAAGATTTTGTTATTGAAAATAGAGTTGAAAACATTTTGATAAAAGAGTTTTGATATTTACTACTAGTATTGAAACATTTATACTTTTAACGTGACAAATCACAAAAATGATTGCAGAAACAATCAATCACAAGAATTCACATACGAAGTCGTGAATAGAGTCCAAAGAAATCGATACCGAATTCATCGAAGGGTATGTTCACAAAAATTCCGAAGAAATGGTCATCAAAGTTGCTAATAAATGATAGCAACAAATCGAGAAATAATCAAAAATCGATTAAATTTGGAAACCAAATCAATTCACTAAAATTCACATTCGAAGATGTGAATAAAATCCAAATAATTCGATTCTAAATCAATCAAAGTAGGAATATCCAAAAATTCCAAAAATAGAAGTTTTCAAAGTCGACAAAGATGACAACAACTAATCGGAAAAGAAGAATCGACTGACAAATGGAATAATGAAACAAAACGAGCATAAATGCATAAATGACTTCAACAAAAAAATAAAATCAAGTCAATGCCGAAGTCAAGAATTAATGGCCATAATAGAGTATAAAACGATTCAACATCATCATCAAAGGACTCAACGGCAAACCAAGTCAGAGTCTTGGAAATCAAGAATTTAGAAATTTCTCAAAAAACAAAGTGACCGAAGTCGAATGGAAATCAATCCGAGGAAAACATAAAATATCAAGTTCGGAATCGCTGAGATTCGAACAAAATCAATCATCGGCTAAATCGAATCAAAGCCGAAAACACAAGAATCAAAAATCAAATGCATACGAATAAGCATTAGGAATTCATACCTAACGATCAAAGATAATCATTTGCAAATATGAGAGATAAAACGTCGACAAATAGTTGTAACACATGTACTATCTAAGTTATGTTTTATATTTGTTCTAAACCCCAAGCTTTGATACCAAGCTGTGACGCCCCACCTCTATACCCACGCTAGCCAAGAACACTACGGTGTAGTGCTGTCAACTAGCACGGAGAATAAGGCTGTTGAGGAGCGGCCATCAATAGTTGACCTTACACTAGTATTGGTTATCTCGATAGGAGTGATATATATATATATATATTCTTTCATTTTTCATCTCTGATTTATTTTCTCCCATCGAAATACCCCAATTCCAGTATAAAACGAACTACGATGGTTCATAATAGTTTAGAACAGTAAATATAAAATATCACACAGATAATATAATGCGGAACACAAATCAAACAGAAAGTCTCATATATACAATAACTGATGTCAGTTACAATACATTTGATACAGTACATATGACACGGTACATATGATACAACTACAACAGTCGACTAAGGAAGTTACATATACAAGTACATTAACGTATTTAATATACATGAATACATATCTTCCTATACAATTTTACAGACTACTACAAATGACGACGACTACTCCAAAAGATATGAAAGAACTTCATAGCTCTAGCAGCAACCCAAAGCAGAATATCTACAACCTGAAATACTCGGTCTGACCCGAGTATTAAATTCAAAAGAAAATAATACTCGGGTCAGTCTAATTCAAACTCAGTTATTAGTGCACAGAAGCAGTAATAATTAAAAAAAAATGAATAGACGATAGTAATTAAACCAAATCAGAATGCAATTCAGAATATTGAATTGAAATAAACAAAACAGTTCAAAACCATTGAAATATCAATTAAAATATTAATTCAAGTAGGGCTGCAGTACACGCACGCGTGCACTGCCTCGCCACTACGGAATATGGAATACTCAAAAGATCAATAAATCAAAGCAAAATAGAATATCACAAAACCATACCGTGTGGCTGCAGTTCACGCTTGCGTGCACTGCCTTGCCACAAAGTAACGATGTACACAACCGGGCATAAGGTCAAACCCAAAATAAAAGGACGGGTTCAACTCAGGTGAAATATATTTAAAATCGCGACACGAGCACAAGGTCAAACCCAAGTTTTTGAAAACTGGATTCAACACAGGTGCACTTAAAAATGTGCAAGTATGAAAAAAAAACGGTCTCGACAACTAGAACAAGTCTCGACCAATAATCAGTTACTCAATGCATGCAACATGGTGTACAAGCTCAACGAAGATTGCAACAAAAATGCAGACCAACCAGAGTGAAGATCATGGATATCAAATGATATACACAAGTGGAAAGTGCAGACAATAGTCAAGATCACACAAGCAAATGTCCAAACAACAACTCAACAGCACATGACTGCAACATAAAGCATGTCGAGCTCAATACAATCTAGTATGCAAAATGGAGAGTATGCAAGTGCAAACAACAGGGCTCAAACCACAAGCCCAAAAGTTCAAGTGAAAGTGCAGACAAAAATGCAAAATGCAACAGTGACATGTACATTGACTCGAAGGAGCAAATATACATAGAACAAAGGATAGTGCAAAGTGCAATGATACAAGTAGAACATGCATGCAGAACCAGAAGTACAAGTGCAGGCAAGTGCACAACTTCACAACAAACAACACAATGCACATGCTAACAAAAAGTGCAGATGAACACATATGGCCGAAGTCAATGAAACCAAAGCAAACAGAAGGGATGATCAAACACAGGAAAACATGCATAGCGACTGCAACAGCGACAAACATCATGAATATACACAATGCAGTGTACATGAATACAAGATGGTCAGACCAAACAGCAATGCAAGTGCAGGTGACGCAATTGCAAACAACATGACAGGAAACAAATCAATATGAAGAAGTATGCAAGTTCGAAATGACCGTGTACAAAGTGGGAGCTACAACTCAAGAACATATACAAATTGAAACTGCAATATAGTGAACAATTCAAGTAGGTATTACTACTTTCAACCCAGTGTTCAAATGCCAGAGTGATGGAAATCACATTTTTAAAGAAATCGAAATAGCAAGCTTCCCAAAAATCAAATTTATCAAGCCTAAGCTCGAAGCAAAATATCGCATATTTCCAGATGAATACAACCATCAAGCCCGAAGTCGCAATGAAAGTCAAGCCGTAATGGCTAAGGAATTCGAACACCCAAAACCCACAAGTCATGTACGGCAGTAAAGAAATGAACCAAGGGACAAGTAACTGAAGCCCGGTCGCGACTGTTCGAAATTGGGAATAACCGAAGAATTTAAAACCATAGTCAACACACAAAAATTTAATATGCAGAAGATTCAAGTCAAAACCACAAGAATCACCAACGCATACTGGCCGAGATAAAAAGCATCGATACTAAAACCACGAATTTGAATAGTTCAAAATCATCAAAGCCAAATAAATCAAGGGATCGCAACATCCAAACTCAAGAATTTACACAAACCATAAATCATTGAAACTGACTCGAATTAAATGTGAGTGGCTAACCACTCACCTTAGCATCGAATTGGAGCGGCCACGAGTAGAGATGATCAAGCTACTGGAGTCGAAGCCTTCGATTTATCCAGCCCTAGCTGTCGAGATGAGGAACGAACGCTAAAAAAAGGAGGCCGCCATTTTTTTTTTTTTTCTTCGTTTAGGTCAAGGGTTTTCGAATGAGAAAAGTAAAGGTGGAACGTGATTAATTAATTGTCACGGCCCAAAAGAAACGGGCCAAACAAATTTTTAAAGTCCGTTAAAAATCCTTAAACAAATTATAAAACAATTTTAATTCAAATTTTAAAACTTCAATTGGCAATTAGCGAAAATATAAATCGTTTAATGTCGATTATAAATCGACGCGAAATACCGGGTTGTTACAGAAATTGTTTCAAATGAATTTTGGAAAGGGATATATCATTGAACTCACTTCAGTCGCTAGAAAATAATTTCGGTGACGACTGCAGCATCATCAATGTTCATTTTCGAGTTTCTAAGTGACGGATTGCTGCCGAACTGATTTGTTCAGAAGAACTAGTTTGTTTTTGAAATTTCAAAGGAAATTTGTTGGGGATAAAAAACAGGATTGGTTTAAAAATTTGAGAAATGTAATTTTGGGATAATAGTGATTTCAAAAGATTTGAACCAAAAGCTGGGTGTTTAAAAATCCTGAATCCTTATTTGAATTGAAAATCCTGATGAGATAAGTTATGAACTTATAAAAATTTGAGATCATTTTTAAATAAGGAAGGAAAATATGATCTTTGAATGTTGGAATTAAAATTTAAAGTGAAAAGGTTAAATAAATTTAATTTGGAGAAATTTAATTGTGGGAAAATTTAATTGATGACGATTTGAAAGAAATAAAATTTAATTGAATTAGAATTAACTTAAGCTAAATAGATGGAGGAGAGTTGAATTGAAGTCAACTTAAACTAAGTTTAATGATATTGGATTGGATTTAAATCAAGTGAAAATAAAATTGAATTGAAATAAAATTCAGTGAGGTATAGATAATATTTAATGGAACGAAATTCTTAAATAAATAAACTCCGATAGCTATAAAGGAAGTGAAAATGCTTAAATAAAATTAGTAGGTAAATTAATTAATTTGAATAGGTAAGCAAATGAATATTGGAAGGATAATTAATTTATATTATGTTAAGTAATGGTTTGGAAATAAACTTTTATTTGAGATTTAAGATAAATTAGTAAATGTAACTAATTTAAAATAAGTATGGAAACGAAATAAGTTAGAAGAGTAAGTCAAATTTAATGAACTTAAGCCAAGTTTAATACTATTGTGATTGGATTTGAATTAAAGTTGAAATATAATAGAAATGGAATTGTATCACGGTGGATACATCAAATGAAATTAAGTTCTTACTTAATAAAATTTAAATGGATTGTGAAGTCAAAAGAATAGTATGAGGTTAGATTTAACTGGAGTTTAGCTAAATAACATTGAATGGAAAAAAAAGCCAAAATAAAATTGTTTTGTATTTTGGGAAATGAATAAAAATTCAAAACTTGAATTATAAAATAGATTGAACTCAAGAAAATTAAGTGAAGTGATTTTTTTGAAGGTAAAAATCAAATATTGAATTAAAAGTGGAAAATGAACTAATTTGAATAAATGAGTTAAGTGAGTGTGTTAATGGAATTTTGATTGATTGGACAAAAATTTGAATTATGAGTAAAAATGGATTTCGTGAAGTTAAACTTGAGTTATAAATAAAATTTAACTTGGAAGTGTTAAGTGAATTGAGTTGGATTGAAATATGGTGAAATGAAAATGTGAAACAAAGTTTAAAATAGATTGAATGAGTACACTAATTGAATTTAATAGAATGGAATTTAATTGTAAATGGAGATGAACTTAAGTTGTTAACTTAAGTAAATTGTTAAATGGTTATTAGTGAGCATTATGGAATGGTTTTGAATGGAACCTATTTGAATAATGAAATGGAATGTAAGAAGATGGATAAAATTAAAAATGTTGTGAAAATGAAAATGCTTGAATTGTGAATAAATTAGAAATGGGATGAAATTTATATAAATTGAGTTGGAATCAATTTAAAATGGTCATCGGCTTAAGTGTTATTTACTTGGATGAATATCACCAATTTGCATGGGAATAATTGGTCGTTGGACGAAATAGAAGAAAATAAAATTCTATGAATCATTGCAAGTAAATAAAATTGGTTTTTGAATCAACTCGGATAAATATGAGTTTGTTTTGCTTAGAATGAATTGAATGAAGGGAAGTGAACTGTAAATCACTTAAAAATTGAAAATAATAGTTTAAGAATTGGTTGTAAGCAATTGAAATTAGTGTCGGAATCTTATAAATTGCTCATGGAAAGTGTTTGGTGTATGTTGCTTATGAATTGCATGTGTTTAGCTACTGAAAGTAAGTGAAATGTTAATAAATTTCATATATTTAGTACTTACATGTTTGAATTGAGTAAGTATAGGTTCAGGGAGGCTGCTTGGCTGGATTTGATTGCGCAAATTGCTAATTAAATAAGCCGCTTGCTTAAAAATGCTAAAGGTACGCCTACACAATATAAATAGGAAATATGAACTATTTTTGTTTTCCAGACCGTGTGGGTCGATGTATATATATTTATTTCTTCTGTCAAAATGCAAAAGCTCCTCCGTACAAAGGAGACTCTGCTAAAATTTTCCGAAAATTTTGGGAGTTAGAAAAATTTTTGAAAAAAAATTTCATTAGCAACAAAACGATTTCAAATTGGAAATTGAAATAAATTAGTGGATGAAACTAATTTAAAATAATGATACGAATCAGTTATAAATGGAAGATAAAATTCAATATTCAGAGTTGAAGATAAATTAAATTCATATGGAAATGGGAAAACTAATTTGAATAGAAGTAGATATGAAAACTTCTGTAAGGAAATGTATAAAATGATTTTAAAAGCTACGATTGAATATTATTGCTAAATAGGATATGCAGGTATTATAAAGGGAAAGGAAAATTGGATTTGATTTCAGAAGATAAAGTTGAATTGCCTGACAAAAAAGGTATGTGTTTAAATTTCTGTATGAAATTTGATTGGGTTTTTGATCTAGCCACTTGGCTTTTTGTTTTCTTTTGGAATTTGGGAGCCCATAGAGGCATTCTATAGTTGTACCGAGCTAGCCGCGCAAAGGAGACGCTGGCAAAAAATTTCGGAAATTTAGAGAGATGGAAAACTTTTCAGAAATTTTGAAAATTTAAACCTTGGTTTTGAATTATAATTTGAATGGTTGAATAAGTAAAGTTGTTTGGGAACTATGGAAAAGTTTGAAAGGTTAGTAAGATGGATAGTGTATCTTTAATAAAGATTGTTGGGTTGTTGTTAAAAACTGTTTGGTTTTGAAAAATAGTAATGGGTATTGAATCATTCTTCTTAACTAGCCATTTCGGGGACGAAATTCTTTTAAGGGGGTAGGAATGTGACGACCCAGAATTTTGGACAATTTAAATTGGGATATTTAATTGATTTAAATATTTAAAAGTTAGTTTGTAACTTAAATTTCAAATATCACCATTATTTGGAAATTTAATTTTTGGATTTAATTAGTGGAGATTGGGTAAAAATGTTAAATTTGGAGTTTTAAGCTTGTTAAAAATAATTTAAAGGCTTGTAAAATTTATATCGATAGTACTGAAGATAGTAATAGTGTTGAAATTGAATTTGGAAGTGTCTTGTTAAGTTTTGAAATTTTATCATTTAAATTGATATTTAAAAATAGCCTTCCGAGGCACAGTCTGGAATTCGACGAAACCAGTTCCATTAGATCCGTAATATAGTATTATTATTGGATTTCAATTTTCGTAGCGTTTGGAGTTACCGTTTGTCCGTACGGGTGAGAAACATGTTGAAATTAAAATCGACAATTTAATATTTAAACTCGATTCAAAAAGTTATCTTCCATATATGACTGAATTAGGCTCCGAAACACGTTTCATCGTGTTCGGAATACGGGTAAAACATTATAGACGCCTGGCGGCACGCCTCGATAGGGCATCGGAATTTTAAGTTGCATTAAATAAGATATTTATAATTAAAAAATAGTTTAACCTGTCAACAATCAGGGCTTACCTTCTCCAACACGCCTTCCTCAACTTTATATCATATCCCTCTCGTTCAAAGTCGGGAAAAAATCAAACGGATAAAAAAAAGGAACGAAGAAAAAAATGGCCGAATAAATGATTCTTCTCGTTCGATAATTCATCCTTTCTCTTCTCTTCAAATTCAAAATCCCTTTCTAAAAAAATACAGCTGCCTTCAAAATTTATAACCATAAATTCCTATTTTTTCTTTCCCTCATTTGCAGTTCAAAGCTCACGAGCCTCTTTCCCCTTCAATACCGAAATCAAATCGAAGCGAAAGTCAATTTCGTCCGAAAAAAGAAGAAGAGAAGATCGAGTAATTCGAGGTGCTCGGGTTCATCTAGAGGGGAGGCACGCGGCGCAGGTCCGAGCGAGGCGGCAGCGCATGCGAGGGCGGCGCGATTGGGCACGTGGTTGGAGGCCGATGGGAGCTCGCGACCTGGAAGGCATCGTAAGGTGAAGATCAACGGCATGAGGAGGTTGCGAGCTCGATTTCGCGAGTGTCTTTGCGATGGTAAAGAAGCGCTTGCCGAGCCTGGGTTCGTTTTTTTTTTCTTTTAAGGTTCGTAGTTGTTTAATGTATATATATGTGAATTAAAAGTAAGTAAAAAAAATTACAGCATAGAAAAAAAGAAAGAAAATTTGATGTTAAGCAGTTTTTAATTTTATTTTTAAGTCAATCTTAATTTGATTTAAACATATGTAGATAAATAGTGAAACAGTAAAAATATATGTAAGGTTTTGAAAGGAATAAGAGTTTATATAAAAACTATATTTTTAAAACCTATGTAGATTATTTTGAAAATTTAATAGAGTATACATATGAATATGTGTTTCCAAAAATAAAGATAAGAATAAATATACATATACATATTTCTTTTAACTCATTAGCTTAATTTTTAAAATAATGGATATGGTGATTAATTTAGTTAATTAACTTATTTTATCATTTTAGTTACTAAAAGATTTTTTTAAAAGGGGAGTAATTAAAATAAAATCATTAGTGGAGCAATTTATTAAAAGTTCAATTAGTTCGAATATTAACAAATCATATAATTGTTTATATAAGGTCAAAAGTCAGGAAATCGAGTCGAGATTGGAAAGGATTGCAACTTAAAAGCAAAGGTGAGTTAATCTCACTCATCTGGGTTTAATTTAAATTTTAAATAGTTAAATTTAAATAGTTGGTAGAATGATTGAACTGATTTGATGTGGTATATTATATAGAGATATATAGTATATATTGTAGTGACTGATTTCCCGCATTTTATAGCGGATGAGACCCTATGCGCCGCATAATAGCGGATGATATTATATAAATCTCATATACCGCGATATTCCACCTAGAAGTGGAATTGGTATTATGCTAACATCTTTGGATGCAAGGAAATAGTTGAAGGGATCCAACTGGATTCCTCAAAATTATCTAGATTATTTAATATTCTGTGTTATGAATATTTGATATTCTATGACGAATTATATTGATAATTGGAATATTGAATGCTATAGTTTGCTTGAATATATTTCGCTACACTGAGTTATCAAAATATATAGAATTGGATTTTTGAAAGAAAATAAAAGAGTGAATTTTTAAGTAAAATAATCGTTGATAATTTGAATAAATTTAAGAATGAACTGGATAAGAATAAAAGTGATTTTAAAATTCTAATAAATAATTCTGAGTATGGAAAAAGAGGATTTTGAATAAACAGAAAATAATGAATTGTAAAACTTAAGTGATATTACTTAAAGGAATAAAGAATTTACTTTAAAAATTTAAGGGTTGAATTTATTTAAAGGGTAAAGAAGGAAGTTGGGGAAATCTAAAATTGGTATTTTCAGTTAAACGATTTTAAATCATAATTAAGGAATAAAAATCTAAAGTCAATGGGTTTTGGAATAAATGAGTAAGTAAAGAAATTTATTTCAAATGGTGTAATTTGGGAAGCAATTGGGAAATTTATTTAAGTGTTTGAAATTGAAATTATAAAGGAAGATGGGACTAAGAAATTTATAAACTGGGTTTGTAAAATTGAAGTAATATATCAGTGGATATTTAGAAGGAATAAATTCATGATGGGAATTTATTAAAGGAATGGGAAAATTTGTTTAAAAATAAATACTAATTTATTTTTAAAGATAGAAAGAGAAGAGTATTTCCTTGGATAGCCAAGTACGTTTCAACGTAAATTTTTAAAAATAAGTTATGTTGTTTTAAAAGCATGTTTTAGAAAATTTATTATTTCTAAATGTTTAAATTCTGAAGTAAGTATTTTTCAAATCTATTATCGTAGTAATTATTCAAAGGTGACTTGGTATTTTGTTTTAAAGTAGAAGTCTAGTTTTATATTTTATAAAGTAACCTCATTTTAAATATTCCATATATATATACATATTTTTAATAAAGTATTGAAGTAATTTTCAATTTAAATGTTTAAAGTATATTTTATAATAAAGTGTTTTTAAATTATTTTAAAAACCTAGAGTTTTTGTGCTTGGTGTTTTCAGTAGAAATAAATATTTGGGAATTCATTCCATGAGAAGAGTAGGGTTGGAAAACTGTGTTCAAAAAGGTTTGAAAATGGAAATATATCTTGCAAAGATATTTTGAGGTTAATAAATAATTCGGTGAAATTATCTTTGTTGGATGGTTGTTGTGAATGTTATTTGATAGTTAAATAACCGACTATCAATATTGGACAATGCGCTGATCATTTCGAAGAGACCGGGATCGGGATTTATTTCATGAAAACCATTTCGATCCGGTTTGTACGTTTTCGTGATAAAACGAGTTCGGAGTCGAAGATGGAGCAGTGAAGTGCAAGGGCTAGTCTCTACTAATCCTGAGGATGATTCCAAAATAGATGTAGTAGGAGTAGTGCCTTCGGTTCTGTTCGACCCCGGGACGGACTGGTATGGATGAATGCTTTCAGAACATCGTTAGGTGGACAATGAGCATTCTAAGTGAAACGTTCTAAAAAGGTAATGCTTAGCCTCAAGCCTCATCAACCGGAAATGACTGAAAATTAGGGGTTATGCAGCAAGGCTAGGTGGGTAGCGCCCATTAGGGTAAGGCCATCCCTATCTAGATGTCCCTTTTATTCGGCTGAGTGGTGCGGTTGCTGATCCCAACCATGGGGTGATCTTACTCGGGATTATCCACTAAGGGGTAGTCCCGGTCTTGTGCTGCAGGGGGTCGGGAGTGATCCTCGGTTTGCTGATCTAGACTAGGTATCGTGACAGGTGGTACCCCAGTGCCTAGTCATTAGTTGGAAATCCATTTTCCCTACACGCCTGTATGGTTTTGATTGTGTCCAACTATTGCTGAAACGTGAGATGCATGCATTTCAGCTAGATTCAATTTTACTTTATATAGACACTATTATAATATCGGAGAATTTTAAAAAAAAGTGTTTTAGCTATCGTAAGGTAAAAACCCAACATGTTTATTTGCGGCGTGGTCTTACGAGATGCTTTTGTTTTTAAAAGAATTTTGAAACTTTAATAACCAATTTGAGTGTGGTTTTCTCACGCTGGTACTCCAGACTGACTCGGGTGTTATTTCACTTTAATGCTCGGGTCAAACCGAGTATTATAGGATACAGGAAAGGATATTGTGGAGCTCAGGAGACGAGCTGGATGGCGATACGTACTTCCGTACTTGATTATTGTTCCGCTGTGTATTTAGTTTTGAGGATAAGTTTATATGACTATCCAGTTATATGTTATTGATGTTGTTGAGCTCTGATGATGTATTCTAATGATATATATATATATAACAGATATAGTTTTTTTTGTGTAAAGATCTGTTATTATCTATTATATTTTATTCCGCTGCGATGGTTAGATTCTGATGTTGTTTCTATTTTCTTCTTCTACCTCTTTCTTCTTTAACCCATATGGTTCGTATTTCTGTTCATCTTGATTTGAGTGATAGAGAATAGTGTCGACTCAAGGGGTACGGGTTTGTAGGCTGTTACAGTGCAATCATTGTTGAAGAATCATACTTGCGATTTGGTTCCACTTCCTAAAGGAAACGTGCTATTGGGTGCAAATGGATATACAAGGTGAAGGACGATGGGAGATATAAAGCTAGGCTAGTGGCTAAGGGGTTTGCACAAAGGAAGGGAAAGGAATATGATGAGATATTTACACCGGTTGTGCGCCATACTTCTATCCGGATATTACTCGTTATAGTTATTATTCACCACTTGGAGTTGGAGCAACTTGATGTGAAGACCACCTTCTTGTTTGGGGACTTGGATGAAAACATCTACATGGAGCAACCGGAAGGTTTCGTTATAGATGGTAAGTCAAATTTGATTTGCAGGTTGAAGAGATCACTATATGGTTTAAAGAAATCCCCTAGACAATGGTACAAGAGATTTAATCATTTTATGCTTGAAAATGGTTTTGATAGAAGCATCAAAGATGCTTGTGTTTATTTCAAGAAGTTGAGAAATGATTGTTGGATGTATTTACTCTTGTATGTGGACAACATGCTTGTTTCTTCTAAGGATAAGAATGAAATCAACAAGGTAAATTTGAGTTTCAAATCAGAGTTCGAAATGAAGGATCTTAGAGAAGCAAGAAGAATATTGGGCATGGGAATTGTAAGGGATAGAAAGCATTTTTAGTTGAAACTAACTCAAAAGGAGTACATTGAGAAAGTGCGTTTCCGGTTTAGCATAGAGAATGCAAAGGTGTCAAATACACCTTTACCTTTGCATATGAAGCTTTCGAGTAAAGGATCACCTATCTTGGAGGAAGACAAGGCTTATATGGAAAAGATGCCATATGCTAGTGCGATTGAAAGTCTAATGTATGTTATGGTGTGTACAAGGCTCGATATTGCAAATTCCATCAAGATGGTTAGTCGATATATGGCTAATCCGGGGGAATAGCATTGGGAAGCTGTGAAGTATATATTGAGATACCTTAGAGGCACATCATCTCATGGTCTTGTTTTTGGCAGTAATATGACGATGGATTGCAAATTGGTTGGTTATTGTGATTCGGACTGCGCCGGTGATAAAGATCGAAGAAAATCAACTTTCAGATATGTCTTCACACTTGGGGGCACAGCCATAAGTTGGAGATCTAGATTGCAGACCGTAATTTCTTTTCCACTACAGAGGCGGAGTTGATAGCCGTGATGGAGGAGGCAAAGGAGGCACTCTATTTGAAGCGATTGTTGTATGACTTGGAATTCGGACATGATGGTATTGATGTTTGATGTGATAGTCGGCGTGTTATTCACTTGGTAGAGAATTTGGTGTTTAGCTCACGCACTAAGCATATTGAAGTGAGATAGTCATTTCTAGTAGCTATGGATGAGGATAAGCAAGTATATCTTCGGAAAGTGCACATAAAGGATAACGTGGCGGACATGTTCACTAAGGCATTGCTGGTTAGGAAATTCGAGCATTGCTCGAACTTGATTCACTTGTAGAAGTGCCAGGTGCCACGGGGTGGCGGGTCAGGGAGGTGTTTAGTGGTAGATAAGGAAGAGTATCGATGAGAGATTGAGTTTCTATCTTCTTGGTAAATGCTAGTCTTTGGTGAGATAGCTTTGGATTTGGATGTTTTCAACATTTCATTAGCAGGTGGGGGCTTTGCCTAAGCTCATTGGTGGAGTGCAATGAATGGTGGATTTTCCGAAGTTCATTGGGAAAGCATTCATGTTTAGTTGAAGGTAGAAGTGATAGTTGGTGCTATCGGTTCTCGTTGATGGCATGGTACCATTGGAGTTGGAGATGGATATAGTGTTGAGGTGGAGTGCTAAGTTTTGGCGAAACTATATGGAGAATTGTAGAGGTCGAAAGTAGCTTCATAATGGAGAAAATGGTTCGCAAATCGGAGTTTGGAGGTGTTAGTTATAAGAAAAAAGGTGAATGGGCTAAATTGACAGCGACAGACGTTTGAAGAAAAATTCAAACGTCTGACGCTTCAGAAAATTTACACCAGACCTGTTTCAGAGAGCTAGGTCAGACGTCTGACCAAATAGTCAGACGTTTGAGTCTGTGTAGAATTTCTTCCAGAGTCTCTGGTCAGACATCTGAGCCTGTAGAGAATTTTTCCAGAAACTTAAGTCAGACGTCTAACCATTTGGCCAAACGTATGAGGCAACTTCTACCTATTTTTCACGCATGGACTTGGCGTGAAGATTTGTGATATCTGCAAGATCAATTTCGGAACATTGCCTAAGGTTTCTATTCTTCTATATAAGCTAGCTTCAGGTTCCAGATCTAGGTGCATGCAAGCGACTGTAAGAGATTAGCCTCCACTAATTAGGGTTTATCAAAACCGAATTTTCTTCAATTCTCTTCTCCACAAATCAATTTCTAGTTAGAATTTTGATCATTTTAATCAATCTCTTGTAATCTTCTCATCAATGTTAATAAAAGCTCTCTCTTAAAGTGGATGTACACTAACACAACATTAGTGGAACCACCATAAACCGCCGTGTGATTTATTTTTCATTATCGCTTTGACTTCTGAACTGCTTGTTTGGGATTGTGATTGCTTTTGGATTGATTGAGATTGGAATTGAGTTATTGATTAGTTGTTTTTATACTTCTTACCATGATCCCGTCTTCCGCTGTGCTTTTGGGGTTTTCATTTGAGTGGTCTCCGGTTGGAATCCTATTCCAACATTGATTCTATGCAGATGTAGGCGACTTAAAAATTGGTTCTGAAATAGGTTGTTGGGCTGAAGTATATGTAGTAGCTGCTGGTGGCTTTTCATTCTCTTCGGTTAAACAGGTGAATGGATTTGAAGTTGACACAAAAGGAACTTGAGTGGTATCTATTGTTATTTTTTGTCATCCTCTTTCATTTATTGATTCATACATAGATGCAGCAGTTGCAGTTATACGAACATTTGAATTTGTACTTGTATCCGGAACAAAAACCTTGAGTTGCCATGTTTTTTAGTGTGATGCACTACAAGAAAGTTTATCACTTATTGCATTAGAATACAGCGTTGGAACGTTCTTGCAGTCATTAGTTGGTCTAAAACAAAAAACTTAATACGCGCACGCTATAGAATAAGCGGGATGATGAATTATTTCAGCAGCCGCTCTTTTTCTAATTTATTTCATTCTCTCCCACCGTTCAATTTCTGGCCACAATCATCAAACCTTGAAAATCAAAAAGTTACTTCATCCCTTTGCCTCTAACGTCTCCATCTTATACCCCTTTGTGGCCTAGGGTTTCACCTCTGCCTTCTCTTTCCACCAGAGGCATAGCCACAGCAAAAGAACTTTAACATGAAACCGCAGTTCACTATCCTCTTTTACCATCACCTGAGCACGCCTCCTCTCGAGCACCTCATCAGTCAGCCTGGCGCTTCACAACATCACACATAGGTGAGTCTTCTGAAGTAACCCTAGCTGATTGTTTATTAAGAAGATTTGAACTATATGGTTGCTTATTTTCTTAACGTGAATTATTCTCTTAGTCCAAATTCATTTATAGCTTGATTGAACTTTAATTTGGCTGATATGATTTGTATGATTTGTTGTAAGATTCATCAAGATTGATTTTATATAAACATCAATTAGGCCTTTTTATCATCTTATTATATTTATATGTTTTTCCATTATATAGCAGAAAGGAGGAAATCTTGGATACTACCTTGCTATTGGTATGTAAATTAAATGAGATTTGGCGATGATTGTACATTCTTACCCTCATTCACATTATAGATTTGCTGTTGGTATGTAAATTGTATAAACAAATTATTTGTTTCATTAGGAAATTAATATACAAAATTGTAAAATTGCATGCATACTTTGTATCATAGGCCAACACTGAATTTTTGTTATTTTTAGATTTCATTTTAATTAGATGGTGGATTGAAAGGAGTATAAGAAATCCATTCTTTATCCATCTATGCATTGTACTTGAATATCACACATTAAACGAAGTTAGAATTTGATTCTCTAGCCTATTTATCATGACTAAAGAGTTTATATTTTTCTTATCTAAACCCGATTTATTTTTTCTATTTGTATGAGAATAATTCTACTTAAAAATGCTCTTGATTTGCAACGCATTTAATTCAATGAATAATGTATATCAGGATTATAAGGAAACTAGGCCAAAAGTGATCATCATATTTGATGGAGCTATAAGCATACCAAAGAGCAAAACTGAACATCATATCCGCGTTGGTTTACATGCTCTGCCACCATTATCTGTTAGAAGCCAACTTTCCTTGCACATTGGTAAGCTTTTTCTGAATTTGTGATTATTTTTCTCAAGATAGGGGTTTAATTGGACTGGTACATAAATGCTTTAGATTAAAAGTTGATTATTACTGAATTCCAACATAATATGCATTTCCAAACATGAAGAAAAGCATGATAGAAAATTTTGGAAGACCAATGTCATAATTATTTTTGGCTGCAATTTTATTTTTTTATATTCATATAGTTTCACATGTTATGTTTCTTGCTATCTACTCCTTTCTATCAAATTTATAGCTTAGGTGGGTGTTTAGGTTCACATAGTTTGTGTTTTTATGTATTTTTTTGAAAGATATTTTTAAATTTATGGACGTTCTCAAGAAAAACGATGAATACAATGGGCATAGTATTTGCTTACGTGATGCAGATTGTACAAATTGTAATGAGAAACCCTCTACAACTTGATGTTTCCTGACTGATACCTTTTCATAAGTATATTTTTTTCGACAACAAGATTATTGCTAATTAATCTGAGTATTATTTTCTTAGCTAATTCACGAGCTTTGCTATTTAACGTTCACATATTCCTCTTCTTTAAAAATGTTAGCTACAAGTTTTCTGCCATATTTATTTACACATAGCTTAAAAACTGAAACAAGAGAAGACTATAAATAATTGCAAAATCCATAGACTCTATAACAATATTATTCACAAAAATAATTTGCAATCTAGGAAAATAAAACAACAGCGATTGTTTGAACCACACTAGTATCGTAAGTTAGTTGATATAAAGCGTTGGCAAAATGGGCATATATGCAGTTTCTCTCCACACTTCTGGCAAGCCTTCAGTTAGAAAATTATCAGCGTAAAAGATAAAATAAGAATTTTAATTTTATTTTAAATTTAAATTTAATTATAAATTTCAATTTCAATTTTATTTTGGTTTGTGTTACCTGATGCCCACATCCGAAAGCAAGATCCTTTGCTTGGTAAAGACATATAGGATACAGTTGTCATCAAATCGATATATGGAAATTATGAAAAAAGTTGAACTCGTATGCAAATACCATGAACATGTATAAGGAGGTACTAACTTCTACAACAGGTTTGAATAAGAAAGTAAGAAAATAGTAATGCTCATTTTAAAAGTTAATATCCAAATTTTTTAAGAAGACATTTTAACTATTTAGAAAACTTCAAGAAACATAGTTCATAATTGAATTAATTTGAAATATATGTATCTGAGCTTAGATGTACATGTATGTATATATACATATGTATATGTATATGCGTTTTTATATATGAGTTTCTACTTATAGGTCAAAATTGACAGTATTTTTTATTTCGTTTATCATGGCACTATCCAAATAGCATCAGTGCATTTATTCATTAAAAAAAAGTAGTGGTGCTTAGGGATGGAGCTTGGATTCAAGAAGTGTAACAAAATAAACTACATAGTTTATCAGTCTATCATTAAGAAAAATAGTGTTATATGTTGATCAAATACTATATTCAAATTAAATATTGAGTAAGTTCTAATGTCCTATGCTTCTGATTTTCTTCATCGATTTTGGCGAAATTAGATAGAGTGTGTGGAGGCTAAGATGAAGCAGGAATAATAAGTTACTTATTTTATTAAATGAAGAGGAGTTTGTTTTATTAGACTAGATCACTAAATGCATGTTTTACAAATCCAACCTGGACTACATCACAGAATGACATAAATAGTTTTGTTCTTTATGATGCTGTTTGAAAAACCTAAATGTCCTTTCTGACACATAAGCAGAAAATGTTATGTTTCTACAAATAGTTTTGGTGGTAGTCTATATGTGTAACTTGTTCCAAAAATAAGTGGCTTAAATGGGTTTCCTACATGAACTTACCATTGCAGAGCAATTCATAATTAAGTCACTTGCTTTATTTTTTCTTTCTATTTTCTATAGATAAATAGATAACTGGGAAAGGGTATAACATTACTGCATACCACTTTATCTTCAAATGAGGATTCTGAGTGTTATAACTTACCATATAGGAACTTGCCATGGATGGTCATTTGATGTCAAAAGCGCCTGCACTAAAATCCTACAAGCATCATCAGAAGGTCCTAAGGCAAAGGCATGTTAGCCGATATTGCAAATAGTTAAGTATCACAATTATGGTCCGATCCTACAGATATGGCTTTGATGCATATGTTTTGACATATGCAGAGTTCAACGATCCTAATTTTTCAACTGTTACTATACAGAGACATCTCTTCTATGGTATGATATGCTTGTGAAGAATGTATCAAATCCATCCAGTATTGTAACGATCCGGAGTTTTCGATACCGAAAATTCTACATAGTTAGGAAAAGAAGAAAAGAGGTAGAAGAAGAAACAGAAAAGAAGCACAGAATCTCACATCCGCAGCAGATCAAAATATAATATCAAATAAAATAACAGTTATACAAAGGAAAATTATACTTGTCAAATTACACTTTATTACATCAGAGTTACAACATATACACAAACACTGGACAGATACAATTAACATGTCCTAGACAAACTACCAAATATCACGGTGGAATACACTCCATAAGTTCCTACCATCTAGCTCGCCTCCTGAACTCCAGAACGTCCTTACTTGAAAATCTATAATACTCGGTCTGACCCAAACATTACATCAAATTAACACTCGAGTCAGGCTGGAAACCAGCGCGAGTAAACCCATCTAACATGGCATACTTATATAAAACCCGGCGTAACTCGTATCAATTTAAAAATCACAATTTGTTATAGACATCACTTATTTCTCACATCAATTTCTAAGTACCAAACTTAGATTAAATGGTCCAATTCACTTAAATCATTCCATTCCAGCCTATTTATTTCACATATCAATCTATAAGGAATTGTTGTATATTACAAATCGAAGTGGTTTTCGGGTATTTATTGACACCCGACCCCTATCTATTCGAATCCTATGTCATCTTAACCCAAGTTATTCAAGTGAATATAATTCAATTTTAAATACAGGATGCCAATTTTTACACAGTTATTCATCTTCGATATATAACCACATAATCACCGTTCTAACCAAACATATCATATAACAAACATTTCATATCAGAAATATCAACCAATCATTCATAAGCAAGATTAATTAGTCATACCATTCTAATTAATTTAAAATAAATTAAATTAAATTAATTACTTTAATCACTTTTAATCCTGCTTACTTTCCATTAATTAATTACAAGTAAATTAAATAATCACTCCTTTAATTATCATCTTTACTTAAATAGATTAATTAACCATTAATAAATTACACAAATTAATTAACCTCAACTATTCAATTAAATAATCCTTTAATTACTCTAATTAATGAATTATCCTTTAATTAATTTCATTAAGCAATTACTCCTTTAATTAAAAATGTTTACTCATTGTAATTAAAGTATAAACATTTAATTTCCTTTAATTATTTCAATTATACTTCACTTATTCAAAACTCAAGGGTTTATAAATAAAATATTTTCAAAAGGTTGATTTCTTAATGATAAAATAATTTATTTAAAAAAACTCAAACAAATTTAAATTCCTTTGTCAATATAACTCCAAATAAATCTTTATATTTATGGAAATCAGTTTTAAAAAGTTTTACTTTAAATCACATGCTTGTTGTAAACTTGGAAAGACAAATACATTTTATAAACTTTCACACAAGCATTTTCCTTTTTACTAGTTTCTGTTAAAAATTTAAAATCTGTGTTTCATTTTATTTATTTTTTTCAAATAAAATTTTGTAGGCCGAAACCCCCAAAAACCCAAGACTAAACATTTTAAATCCTAATTTTAAATTTCACAAATCCCAAAGCCCGATAATCACAAACCCGATCCTAAAATAAAAAAACAAGCAATCCAGTTGGGCCGACCCTCATCATCCCAAACCCCTTTCTTCTCCTCTCAATACATCCTATCTGTAGACGAATGGCCACCCAAAAACAATAACCCCAAGGGGAGGAGAATTAATCTTCGATCCATTCAAACAATACTCTCGGTTGAAATGCCACGAACAGAACAAAACTCAGATCAAATCCCGACCCCCTCTGCCGAAACATCACTGATAGACAACCTCTGTGCACGTTGTGCATGTGCACATCTCTACCTCCGACCAAACCATCGTCGCGACGCTACCATCGAGTCACCAAAGCTTGCCCGTTCCAAAACATCACATCGTCGAAGCTAGCCATCCTTTTGATATAAAACGAACTTCCAGAACCCGTAATCTCACCTGCCCCGACCCATCGATGAACTGTGATCACCATATGCTTCTGTTTCCATCACTTCCTTCTTCAATCGGAAGCACGACCATCGCAATACCTTCCTATCAAAAATCGCACATCCCGGTCGCTTCTCCACCTCACAATTTGCTCGCGTTCGCCAGCCTCAAAAATTCTTCCAAAACCCTACAATCCATTATCCTACCTGAACTAAGACCAAATCGAACAAACGGCCATGGTCATCACCTTCCCCAAGTCCATCAGCACCTACCACACCAAGTCGCACCACCCTACGGCGACAAGATCGCTAGAAAATAATTTTTGAACTGAAAATGTTCATCTTTCAATTTCTCAAGCCATAGTTCACTAAAAATTCCAATCTAACAACCAAAATTCATTATTTTCTACAAACATCCTATTCGCATGCATGGATCTTTGAATTAAAAATATGAAATTTTTGCCAAAGTGCCTTATTTACTTTAAACCTGTCGTAAAAGAACTGCACAACATAAATTTTCACAAATCTATTTTTAACACAAGCTATACTAGAAAACAATCAGATTTCTAGTTTACATCAACATGTAGAATGGCCTAGGTGAAAAGATATTGATTTTTGAATGCTAAACAAACATAAGCATTTATAGAAAACAGAGTTCCAGTTTTTTTAAAGTTTGGTTTCTCACCTTGCATTTAACAGAGAAGCTTGTATTTTGAAATCTGGAAATGCTTTTTAAAACTGGAATTTGATCATGCCACTTGATTCAAAACTGAGCTGTTTTGTTTAAAATTTGAAACAGAGTTGTTGAGTTGATCTTTTAGACTAATTGTTGTTCCTGATGCTTTGATTTTTGGGTTGAATCTGAAATTCTTATGTTGGATTTGTAAAGAACGGTTGCCTTGTTTTTGATTTAAATTCCTCTGGTTTCATCCTTTACAGGTTTTGATGATTTTTTTCTTCTTCCTTTGATTTTCTTTGCTCTGGTTTGATTACTTGTTGGTTTGAGGTTTTGATTCTTCTCAGCTTTGAATTTTGGAAAGATGGAAAAGAAATGAGATAGAGTGTGGAGATGTTTTAAATAATTTTGTTTTATCTTTTATTAAAAAAATAAAGAGAAAAATAAAAATTAAGACACTTGTAAATTTTAGCTAACACTTGTCATTATATATATTCTTAAGCTTCCATTTGTAATTATGTAAACATTTAGCTTACATTTGTAATTTTATGAATTAATATGTTCTAAATGGTTTTTTTATAAAACTTATATATATAAATTTCCTATTAAGTAAATATATCATCTTGATTTATATAAATAAGTCTTTTTAGAGAAAATAATATAAAACAAATTATATTCTAATAAAATCATACATATATATTTTAAATCCAAAATATTTTAAGATGTCAATCTTTTTAAATTTCAAATTTAAATCCAAATTCAAATTGAAATTTAATTTAAAATCCAATTTGAAACCAACTCAGATATATATATATTTAAACAATCACAAATTCAATTTGTAAATAATAATCCTATTTAAAATCTATTCATATCTTTATATATAAATATTCATTGTTATTGTTTGAAAACAACAATTTTACCAATTTAAATAATTTATAAAGGAGATTATCAACATTTTAAATTGCTTGAAATTCTAGGATATCACATTCCTCCCCCATTAGAATCTTTTCGTCGTCGAAAAGGAACGAAGCCAGAATTATTAAAATGCTTATTATCAGAAAAATTACCCTTTTGATCACTTTTTATTATGAACTCTTCTTATTAAAATTTCAAAACACTTTTAAAAATCTATATATATATATATATGTGTGTGTGTGTGTGTGTGTGTGTGTCTATATATATATATATATATATATATATATATATATATATATATATATATATATATATATATATTGCCAAAATAGTTTTATAAAATACTTTTTATAACTCGATGTCTCAATAGTCCATCTTTGTTCTCATAGAAATTCGGTCATACGTTGATCAGGCATAGGACTGAAGATCTATAAGTACTTAGCAGACCCATCTAAACATCCAGTGAAAATACTTGAAAAATAATTTTATTGAAAAAAGAGAAAACATTTTGAAAATAGAGGAAACATCTTTTGGTGAGAATGCTCTGGAAATCATCACCCTCATCCATGGTCGCAGTTACATCTTGGGTTACATTGCCATCACAGCAAAAGTCCATGTAACTGTAGGCACTCCGCGCCTCTCGATTACGCCATGGAACCCGCCACAGATCGCGGTTACATTCCAGGGTTACATTGCCATCACAGAAAAAGTCCATGTAACAATAGGCATCAAAGCCCTTGATTTTCGCTGCCAAATGAAACTTCACCACTCCCACATAGGTCGCTGACTACATCAGTCAAATCCCAATACAGCCTTAGGCTCTCACGGCCTCTCGACTTTCGCTATGTCACCATAGGTCACAGTCTACAGAAGTAAAATCAGAAGTAGACTGTTGGCTCTTAGCAGCACACACGACTTCCACTATATCACCATAGGTCGCAGTAAACCGATGTAAAATCAAACGTAGACTGTTGGCTCTCAGCAGCATACACGACTTTCGCTATGGTCAGCAGTAGATCGCAGTGACATGGAGTTACACTATTGTCACAGCATGACCCAAATGTATCTGTAGGCATCAGCGCCCTCGACTTTCGCTACACACTACACATAATCCTCGGGAACTTCGGTTTGTCCGGACTTCCTCACAGGATTAACTTTAGAACCCCCCCCCCTCAGGGTTCAAGGTAGTATCACCCCGTGGCACTCCTAATGAAGTTCATTCCAAGGGAGTGCCTTTTTCTCCAGAGCCATTTTCAAAACACTTTATACTACACACATATAGTATCTTTCAAATCATACACCTAGTATGAATCCCATATAAATCTCCTTTACACAAAATCGATTATCCCAAAATCGATAATTCTCAAACTAGGTTTTTCAAATTTCCAAAATTGATTTTTTTTTCAAAAATCAAAAGCCTTTCAAAACCCATAGGTTCCAAAAACCTTTTCTCCAAAATCATTCTCATAAGATCCTTTATATATATACATACATAGTTATATATAACCTTGAAAATCTTTGGATCATTTCATACTTGTATAAAGTCTCTTTTTATACTTCAAACACTATTCAAAAACCCTTTCCTTCTGACAATAGATTCAACAAGGGGAGTTTTATCATATATATAACGAAGATATATAACTTTGTTTATTTCAAATCAAATATTCAAATTTGATTACTCTTATAAAGTTATTAACCATATTATTTACTTATATAAAGTAAATTTCTATCATAGAAATATCCAATTTCCACTTTATTCCATTATATATTTCACAAAATACACTTTTCATTTCAAAAACCATTTTACATTTCTTTTCCATAAATTTTCCAATATCAATTTCATTCAAACCCGTACGATGTACACATATCATCTGTACGCTATATCAATCTGATCGCTCACTCGATCACACAATTTCATTTTCGAACTAGTATCGTCCACCCGACTTCTTAGTGCGGACTCAGATTGGTTTCTTGATCAGAAACTGTCATTCTCCTTGCAAAGTCATAACTATGATAGAGAATTCCCAAAACCAATCAAAAATCCATATCTAGGTTCGCCGTCGAAAATCGAGTGAAAAATCCTAACTCGGATCGATATACTATCTCGAAATTCTGTGCTCGAGTCTGGATCAAATCACTCTACGAATAGAATTATATATGTACATCATACGTATCAATCCTCATTGATTATTAACTAGATCGATTTCTCCTTTCTATTCACATTCACCTTAATTTCTATCCGCTTATTCACAATTGTTCCAAATCCATTTGGATTATACTTTAATCCTTATCTCAACTGGTAATTAATCATAAACAGTTGCACTCAGACCTACTTAAATTTAGAAAATAGCTTAAAAAGTTAAAAATAGATAAGTATTTATAAAATAATTATTAGCTTTTAAAATAGCTATGATATAGTTAAGTAGTTGTAAAATAGACAAATGGATATAAAATAGATAGATAATTGCAAAATAGTTGTAAAATAGTAATTAGTTATAAAATAATTGAAAAATAGTTAAGTAGTTACAAAAATAATTATAAAATACATACAAAATAGTTTGGTTTTTAAGAGAAAGATTGTATATAGTAAATAGCTTGAAAAAATAGGTTTATGTTAAAAAAATATTTTCAAAATAGTCCAAAGCCAAACTATTCAATTCGCAATCTCCATTCCCATCAATTCCATTTAAATTTCCACTTCCATTTAAATTGACTCAATTCCAATTTGAATAACTTCGATTTCATTGAACTTGATTTAACCCTAATTCAAGTTGAATTAACCTCAACTTCTTTCCAAATTCAAATCAAATTGCATTTGATTTTAAACCTATTCAATTTTAATTACAATCCTAAATTATTTAAATCAATTTGGACTAATTTCAAATTGAACCCATTTCAATTTCAAATCATTTCAATTTTTGTTTGAATTAATCCCAATTCCCATTTGAATTTGAACTCATTCAACGTCGATTTCGTTTCAAATTAATCCAATTCAAATTTTCCATTCGAATTTTATACTTATCCATCTTCAATTCTAATTAACTCAAACTAAATTCAATTTTGAACTAATGCAATTTAAATCACAATTTTAAACCATCTCGAATTATATTAATTCGAGTTAAATTTTAAATGTTGGTTTAACCCCTTAAATCAAATTAACCTTTATTTTTAAATCAACAATCAAAATCTTTAAAAAAAATAATTCTGAGTCCAAATCTCAAAGTTCCATTTTGAATTATCTTTACTTACTTATTTCAAAGTTCAAATAAGAGTTCAAACCAATTTTATCTTTAAAATTCAATTTATTACCCATTTTATCTTCCAGTTTTGAAACCAATTCTTAAACAATTTTAATTTACAAATTCAATTCTTAACATTCAAATCTTTAGTTCAAAGGAATTTCATATCCTTAATTCTCAAATTTAAGTTTAATTTTATTTATCTTTATAATGGATGTATTACCACAATCCATTTCTTCATTTATTTAAACAAATCTAATTCACAGTTTAAAGATTATTAATAACAACAGGATGTTATCATCCAAATTATTTTAAAACATCCATCCATTTCCAATTTCCAGATCTCAAACCCATTTTGAGATCACTCAAACTCCCAATTCAAATTAACCATTTAACTTCCCAAGTTAAATCCCGATTTCATCATAAAATTTTCAATTCAGGTTGCTTGTTAACTTATTTAACTTTCCCAAAGTTAAATCCAATTTACTTAATGCAGGCAACCTTACCCAATTTGAATTCCCATTTCAAATTTTAGACTTCACATTAATAATCTTATAAGTTCAAAAACTTATTACTTAGGGTTTCACATCACATTCTAAAGAAAATTCAAAACTCAACCTTAGAGTTTATTCCAAATGTAAATATTTATTTCCTTTACACACCAAGTTACTTTAAATTTTTTTAAAACCACCTTTGGTGTTAAATCAAAACAAATTCCTTTAAATTTTCAAACAACTCTTGTTTGAATCAAGCTCTTTCATTCAAATAATATTATTTATTATTTCTTTTAATAATTTGAAAACAAATTTCAAATGTTTTTAAATCTTAGGATTCAAACTTCACAAGTTAGATCATCTTCAATTTCAATTTATAAGTCATACTTACCCAAATGTTTTACTTCCCTAAAACATTTCGTTTTGCTTACTCATTAATACACATTTTATTATTAAACACAACAATCATTTATGATAATAACCAAAATTACCATATCTGGAAACCAATTCATTATTATCTTATTCTGAAACTCTTCTCCAAATTTAAGTTTTTAATTCCAGTTTGAATCCATTTCAAACTTATCTTTATTTAATTTAAATTTGGTTGTATTACTATTACCATTTATATTAAATTCAAATGATTTAACAACTAATTACCTTAATATTTATTTAGAAAGAAATATTACATTATATATCAAAATATAATCTTATATAAAATCATTTTTAAAATTATTTCTAAAATCATTATATAAGAAAATAACAAGTACGCTCTCATATATACTACACTCAGCTCATTCTAGGGTACCATTGACCCTATTCTTAATGAGTACACCCATCAGAGCCAAGGTCCTTGCTTAACCTTCTACTTTGATACCAAATGTAACGATCCGGAGTTTTCGATCCCGAAAATTCCAGATGTTAGGAAAATAAGAAAAGAGGTGGAAGAAGAAACAGAAAAGAAGCATAGAATCTCACATTCGCAGCGGATCAAAATATAATATCGAATAAAATAACAGTTATACAAAGGAAAACTGTACTTGTCAAATTACACTTTAATACATCAGAGTTACAACATATACACAAACACTAGACAGATACAATCAACATGTCCCAAACAAACTACCATATATCACTGCGGAATACACTCCATACGTTCATACCATCCAGCTCGCCTCCTGAACTCCAGAACGTCCTTACCTGAAAATCTGTACTACTCGGTCTAACCCAAGCATTACATCAAAGTAACACCCGGGTCAGGCTGGAAACCAGCGTGAGTAAACTCATCTAACATGGCATACTTATATAAAACCCAATTCGTATCAATTTACAAATCCACAATTTGTTATAGACATCGCTTATTTCTCAAATCAATTTCTAAGCACCAAACTTAGATTAAATAGTCCGATTCACTTAAATCATTCCATTCTTGCCTATTTATTTCACATATCGATCTATAAGGAGTTGTTGTATATTACAAATCGAAGTGGGTTTCGGGTATTTATTGATACCCGACCCCGGTCTATTCGAATCCTATGTCATCTTCACTCAAGTTATTCAAGTGAATACAATTCAATTTTAAATACAGGATGTCAACTTTTACACGGTTATTCATCTTCGATATATAACCACATAATCACTGTTCTAACCAAACATATCATATCACAAACATTTCATATCAGAAATATCAACTAATCATTCACAAGCAAGATTAATTAGTCATGCCATTCTAATTAATTTAAAATAAATTAAATTAAATCAATTACTTTAATCACTTTTAATCCTGCTTACTTTCCATTAATTAATTACAAGTAAATTAAATAATCACCCATTAATTATCATCTTTACTTACATAGAGTAATTAACCTTTAATAAATTACACAAATTAATTAACCTCAACTATTCACATTAAATAATCATTTAATTACTCTAATTAATGAATTATCCTTTATTTAATTTCATTAAGTAATTACTCCTTTAATTAAAAATGTTTACTTATTGTAATTAATGTATAAACATTTAATTTTCTTTAATTATTTCAATTATTCTTCACTTATTCAAAACTCAAGGGTTTATAAATAAACTATTTTCAAAAGGTTGATTTCTTAATGATAAAATAATTTATTTAAAATAACTCAAACAAATTTAAATTCCTTTGCCAATATAACTACAAATAAATCTTTATATTTATGGAAATCGGTTTTAAAAAGTTTTACTTTAAATCACATAATTGTTGTAAACTTGGAAAGACAAATACATTTTATAAACTTTCGCAAAAGCATTTTACTATGGTTTTTTCTAAACATATAAAATGCTAAAAAGCATATATTCAATTCATATTTCTGTTTCTGTATACGTACGTATGCGCATGCATGCACTTGTATATATACAAGTATATATACATATTCACGTACATCTAATGACTTCTATTTACCATAGGCCAATTCAACAAAAAAGAAGGTTTACATATACAGATATGGCTTTGATGCAAACATTCTAACATATGCAGGTTGCGTGATGAGTTCAACGATCCTAATTTTTCAACTGTTACTATACAGTGATGTCTCTTCTACGTTATGATATGCCTATGGAGAATGTATCAGATCCATCCAGTATTGAATTTGTACATCATACGGTAAGCTCGTTGGTTTGATTGTTAAATTGTTAATTTTTTTACCTTTATACGATATATAAGTTTGAAATTTAGACTAGATTTCAACGTGTTACTACGGACTGTAGCATGAAACTGAAGCTAAAGAAACACTGAGTTAAATAATACATCTTCATAGCTTTATGATTTTATTTTTTTCCACGGTATATTAAGAAATTCAAAGTCTTTAAAAACATCCACTAGTGGCACCTTGTTTGTGCAATAGGTCAATGGGTGAAGAGATAGAGTCAAGACTTTGGCATTTAAACTGCAATCTAGTAATGCTTAAGGATATAGTGGATCAAATGATGGGAATCGTTGAATTACAGCAAAATTCTTTGCCCCATGGTATGCTCTAAATAAGTAAAAAATTTGTTTTCAAAATATTGTTTGCAAGACAGACTACAAGTTTTGGTCTCAATTTTTTGATTACTGCGGTAGATTCCAATTTTATGTCGTTTTTTATAGGTTGATCATTCTGTCATCTTTGCCTACTTACAGTATACTTCATTTCTGTTAGAGGATAAGTTAGCCTCTCAAAATAAATATTATAGGCATCTAACCAATTATTATATGAAATAAATACTCAAAAAATGATGCTTGTTAAATCTAACATGTTAGAGGAAAATATCTTTGTAGGCTTGTCATATACTATTTCATGTTGCAAAGGATGATGTGTATTGCTTTTTTTTCATAATTCTTACGGATGTATCTTTGTGTTATTATTCTGCACTAATTTACTACTTTTTACTGTTAAGATATACATATATTCTTAATTTCACTGTAACGACCCGGAATTTTCGATTCAAATTCTACTTAAAAATCTACTTTTATAAATATAACAAATTAATAATTATTTTATTTGTTTTGGAAAAGAAATAGTTTTAGATTAAAATAAATGATTTATAAAGAAATTATTTCATATCTATTTTCCTAAAATTCCAGAATATTCAGACATTTATCAAAATTTTATTTGTTCAAATTACAAATTTGTATTATAAAACTTTTTAATCCTATTAATTATCCAATTAACGGATGTCCAAAAATCTGGGTTATCACATTCTCCCCCCTTTGAATCTTTTCGTCCTCGAAAAGAGACGAAACCAGAATTTATTCAATACTTAAAATCAAATAAATTTATTCTTTAATCATTTTTAAAACACTTTTAAAATCTATATAATATTACCAAAAATAGTTTTTATAAAAATATCATTTTATAGCTCGATGTTTCCACAAGTCCAAACTTGTTGTCATAGAAATTCGGTCATACATTGATCAGGCGTAAGACTGAAAAGCTGTAAGTTCTTAGCAGACCTATTTTCAACATCCAGTGAAAATACTTGGAAAATAATTTTTATTGAAAATATGGAAAAAAAATTGAAAATCGAGGAAATATCTTTGGTGAGAATGCTCTGGAAATCATCACCCCCATCTACAGTCGCAGTTAACCCGATGGTACGTTGCCATCCCGACAAAATCCATAGATAACTGTAGGTCTCCGCGCCCCTCGATTACACCATGGAACCCGCTACAGATCGCAGCTACAACTGCGGTTACGTTGCTATCACAGCAAAAACCTATATAACTGTAGGCCTCGGCGCCCTCGAATTCCGCTGCCAAAAGAATGAAACTTCTCCACTCCACTTGACCATAGATCGCAGTCTACCGATATTACATTTCCTTCCCGGCAAAATCAAGCGTAGACCGTTGACACTCAACTCCACACGATTTCTGCTATGGCCCACACAGTAGATCGCAGCGACATCGAGTAACACTGTCGTCACAGCACAACCCAAATGCCTTTGTAGGCATCAGCGCCCTCGACTTTTGCTACCCAATAATCCTCAGGAACTAGTTGTCCGGACTCCTCACAGGATCAACTTTAGAACCTCCCCCTTAGAGGCTCAAGGCAGTACCAACCTTTGGTACTCCTGAGAAGTTCATCCCAAGGGAGCGCCTTTTTCTCCAAAGCCATTTTCAAAACACTTAATACTATACACATATAGTATCTTCCAAATCATGCACCTAGTATGAATCTCATATAAATCTCCTTTCTCAAAATCGATTATCCCGAAATCGAATATTCTCAAACTAGGCTTTCCATATTCCAAATTGATTTTACCCAAAAATCAAAAAGCCTTTTCCTAGGTCATAGGTTCCCAAAACCTTTCCCAAAATCATTCTCATAAGATCCTTTATACGTATTGTAACAACCCTAGATTTTTGTATATTATTTAAATTGAACTTTCTGTTACTTTTAAAATTTTTTAAATTTGTTTTATTTAAAACATTTCATTTTTAAATATAAATGATGATTATTAAGTGATTTATAGTTCAAACTAGTATAATTTGAATATTTTACTAAAAGGTGAATTTCCACTAAAACTGTTTAAACTTTGACTTTTAAAATCAAAATTTAAATCGTTTTAAATCTTAAATTTTATCTTTTATTATGAAAATAGATTTAATATCATGAATACCGTTTTTCGTTTCGTTGAAATTGGATTTAAATTGCGAAAGTTATACCCTTTACAATATTGGGTGTATATAGGGTAATTTAACAATATTTATTGTTTCAAATTATATAAATGATATTTTACTTGATATATCTTATTCTAATTTGTATATTTATGTTTTATTATGTATATTTTGACTTTAAATATTTTTAAAAATGATAATAGAATTTTTCCAAAATTTACTATATTTATTTCCTATTTTTTAAAGGCTGTTTCTAATTTTCTGCTATTTTCTTCATATAAATTATATTTAATTAATTTTTTCTATTTTATTTTGTGAATGCATTTTTTATTTTATGTTATATTGTTATAAATATTTTTACAAGTCCATAAAGGTTTTCTAAAGTTCATTTGAATTTATTTCTAATTTTAAAGCCTAGTTTGCAATTTTAAGCCATTTTCTTAATTTAAATTCTATTTAAATTAAAATTTAATTCTTTATTTTATATATTTATTTTCATTTCTGAGTTGTTATCTTTATTTATCAGTTTTATAATTATTTACAAATTTCAAAATGAATAAAAGAAATTTGAAAGGTTGTGACTCTTGATTTGCTTAAGACTTTTGGGTTTTCCACCTCTTTGTTTTCTAACTCATGCATTCATTATGGTTTGGCCGACTCATTCTTCCTCTCAGCTAATTATTTCTCATTCCATTCCATATCTAAACTCCTCAATCTCAAAAAAATAGCCGGCCTCCATCATTTTGCAAAAATTTTGGTAAAAACTCTTTCTTTTTTTTCATGTTTTCTCTTGTTTTAATGCGACTTGCACTTGCTCCTTCATCTACGTTGGATCGGCCAAAACCACATCCACCACCTTGGGGCCACCACCACCATCCCTTTCTGACCAACAGCACCTCCAGCACCTTCCGATGCCATACTCGAGCCCCTATGTGAAGAAAATCCACCTTAAAGTGAACCAACATCACCTATATGCATACAAGCCGAGCCATCCACCTTCTATCACCTCTCTCCACCACATGGCCGACCATATACCAGCTCCACCTCCTATTCCAGACCTGACACATCATGTCACATCACCACCTGATCCCCTGAGCCATGGCCATGCCCCTCCATTCCTTGCCCGAGCCTTGTAGTGGCCATGAACCTATGCTTTTGCCTTGTATTGGTAGTTTCTACATCACCAAATGTTGCACCGCTTTCTCTAGGTTAGGCCGACCCATACACCACCACCCGCCTTTTCCTGACACATACCCCTCTGCCACACCTGTAGTTGACCACTTGAAGACTGCCCATGATTTGGCGTGCCTTGTCCATGACCTTTAGTGCCTTGAGAACATTGTGTTGCCTTGTAGTTGTTGTTTCATGCTCACAAACCTTTGCTCCATCGTTTTCCCATGCTATGGCCGACCTTTAGGAAACCAAACCTGATCTAAAACCTTGCTGTAGCCATGTCATTTCATATCATAGCTGAAGCGTAGATGGTAGAAAGCAAGTGCAAACACTTTGGCTTTGTTTTATGCATCCAATTCTAGCATTGTTTAATGGTATCGTGTGTTGAAACTTATGTGTTGTTTATACTTGTTTGTTTGAATTTGTTCAAGGAATTAATCTTTGGCTCTCCCATTCTCAAATCATATTCGAGTTGTCGTGCCTTCGTAGTTTCTGTGTTGTGTGCTTTGGTTGTAATCTCCATCAAATGCAGGTGAGTATTTCTCACCAGACATTGCATACTTATATAAGTAGTAAATTGACACCCTGTGAATCTGTAGAACTATATGATCATGTTATAACTGCTTATATTATTATCATATGATGTTCACACCTTTTATTACACCTGTTATATCATATGTTGCTGTTATTTCATGCTATTCTGTATATTTTATCAGCTTATCACACTGCAAGTTCCCTGTAAATTAGAAATCACTATGAGTTGAAATGATACATACCCGAACGGACTTTAGGATAATGGAAAATTGTTATGGGATGAAATGATAGGCCTGAATGATTTTCAATTTATTTCATTTACTTGGGACTGCGGGTTTGAAATGATAAAACCCGGATTTTCTTTGTAAATTATGGGTTGAAATGATATATTACCTGTATCACTTTTCCTAGTATAGAAAATTATATACAGACCCGTAGTTAATATATGTTTTCTAAAAAAAAAATTATATAATTATTTTAGAAATTTAAATATTAAAATATTTTTATTTAAATCTAGTTAAAAAGGATTTTTGTAAAATATTATTGATTTTCTGAATCTATAAGTTAACTAAATTATGGAAAAGTTAGAAAATATGAATGTAAGTTATTTTGGAAATTTTGATTTAATTTTTAATGGAATTTAAATTAACTTTGAAAATATGATAAATTTATGATATTTTGAATTTAAATTTATTTAAAGTGATTTTATATCATATTAATGATTTTTGATAAAGTTGAATGTGAAATGAATGAATATTTAAGTTGAAAATTTGAAATATAACTAAAATTGGAAATTTATGAAATTGACTTAAAAGTGAACTTTTAGTTAAGAAAATAAAAATAAAACTAAGTTATATTTGAGAATTTGAACTTAAGTGTTAAGTTGAAATTTAATTCAAGGAATTTAAAAATGAACGTTGCAATTTAATAAGTGAATTGTTATTAAATCTTGATTTTTGAATGGAAATTTAACTTTATAAAATCATGAACTTGAGGAAAATTAAATGATGTTTATAAATGTGAAAATGTATGATTTTATGAGTTAAAAATGTTTTAAATAAAAATATAATTGGTTGAGAAATTATATTGAATATTTGGAGTTAATTGATTGCATTTTTGAAATGCTATTAATTACAATGTAAATGATATTACAGCATTTGTAAATGCTGTAGTTGATGATAATGAACTAAAAAGCTAAATTGAATTAAAAACTATTATAGCAATTTTGTAAGTGCTATAATTTTTGAATTTAACTAAGTTTATTTGGAATTTAAGTAAACCCTATTACAAAATTTTAAAATGTTGTCTTTTGTTAAATTGAACTGTTTTGAATGTAACTTTCCATAGCATTTTCTAAATGCTGCGAAAAGTGAAATTTCACTGTTTTGATAAACGTAAGTGAATAAATGAACTTTGGAAGTTGAAAATTTTGACAATTTAATAATTTAATTTTTAACATAATAACTTCATTTTTATGATTAAAAATGATTTTTTTTTGGAATATAAACTGTTTTGAAATATGAATTGAAATCGTAGTTTAAATTGAATAAAATGAATAATGATTTGAAATGAATGTAGTTTTGAAAAGATATGATATTTTGATATATTAAAATGATTGGAAATGTGGTACTGAAAGATATGATATTTTGATATATTAAAATGATTTGAAACGAAGTTTTGAAAGATATGATATTTTGATATTAAATGATTTGAGAAATGAAGCTTTGAAAGGTTATGATATTTTGATGTATTAAAATGATTTGAAAGGAAGTTTTTAAAGGATATGATAATTTAATAGATTGAAATGGTTAGAAATGACTTGATATTTATTTTGATAAATATTTGAATCGAAAGATATGGTATGATGATATATTGAAATGGTTTGGAAATAATTTAATCTTTATTTTGATAAAGATTTGGGTTGAAATGATATTTTATTTTGAAGTATAAAATATATATTTTTTAAAATTATAACTACGGGTTATAATAACGATTGGTTGTTAAAGAGACCGGGATCGGATATTGTCTTATAGCCGGCCAATACCGAAAACCACTTTAACAACTGTGTACGCGGTGGAGATTCCAGAATGAAGTAGGATGGTGGCGACGTTCTCGAGGTATATTACGTGGACCCAACTCCCGTGAATTGGCATAAATGACTAAAACAGGAGCTATACCGGGCTACACAAAGGGTCGCACCCTTTCATCGAGCATGCTTCATCGGAAACCATTCTATTACTTTTGTGATTCGATATGTGGCGCCACTTTGATTCGGGGGTATTGTTCGAGGTGGGCGGAAGCTGCTGGCTTGCCGTCACCACCGGTCCGGGAGTGCAAACGGTGTATCCACCCTGGCATTGCCTCGCGTACCGTGTCATCTCCTTACAGCGAGCCCACTACAATTTTGGTTTTAAATATCCGACCGCGTTAAGGTTCACCATCCCCTTAACGCTATTTTCTATATGATTATACTTTACTGATTAGACACTACTGTATATAGCGTATATTACTACATAGTAAATAGTTTAACGGATCCTTAGAGGATGGGCGGTCCCAAGCATCTTCTAAGTTGCTTGTATCTTTGCTACACTTCACTTGAGTTGGTTTACATTGTATAGGTATGTATGTCCTGACTCGAGCGTTTGTATTTTTCTATTTATGCTCGGGTCAGCCTGAATTATTCACAGATTTGGATTCCCACTTTCTGGAGATTGAAATCGCTGGAGATTATCTACTTGTCAAGTTTTATCTTTTGCAGTCTGTTGTTCCTTTCAGCTCTTGTATTAGTAGACTTCTATGTAGTAAGACTTCCTTTTTACTTTATTTCTTCTGTTGTATTTTATGTAACTCTGATATTTTTATATAGTAGCTTTATGAACTACTATTTCTTTTACTTCCGCTGCATTATTATTACTCTGTGTCTGTGATCTGTGATTTTTATTTACTGTATATTCTGAGTTTTGCCAAATTTTTATTTACAACGCGGTATTTGAGCAATTCAATTCTGGCATGAGTGTCTACCTATACACTTATAATGGATGCGAATGGTTGAAAATACCGGGGCGTTACAGTTGGTATCAGAGCTTTGGTAGCTCTAGGCAAAACTCAGCATATGGAGTGAATGTATTTACAGAATCTCTTTCATTCGAGTTTGAATCTCTTCCTTTCTGACTCGATTCCTTTGAATTTTGGAACATTCCCTACGGTTCCAAAATCCATTCGTATCCCCCACTATTCATCTTCTTTTGACTCTGGAGTATTTCATAACTCCGCTTCGAATGATCTTTTTAGTGAGTCGGAGGTCACGCCAATTTCAAATTGAATTGAAAAAAAAGGGAAACTCCCTTACAATTAGCATCGATTCACCAGAGATTCTTATCTATCCTTGGTTTAGATGCTAATATCTTTTGTTATCCCAAACACTAACTCTTAAGATCGAATGTAGATTTACCCCAGAAAAATCCACATTGATCTTATACTTTAAGTCACGGTTGACCCGGTTAAGTTTGCCCGTGATTTACTTAAGCTTATCCACCTCCCTATTTTGTTATTTAATCATCTTGTCTTTTGTTTCTAACCTATCTCCAATCATTTTGAACTATACTTGTAAACCTATGTTTTATATATTGTGTTGTTTGAGTTGTTGATGTTGAATTGGGTTTCTGATCGATTCGTCTGATCAACGCTATTGATAAGATTTCCAAAATACTTTGACAGAACAAACTGATACAATATTATTTTAAAATTTGGTTAATGAAATAAATTTTGATATATAAGTAAATTTATGGAACTTAATAAACTGATTTAAATTGATTATTTGAAGTGATAATACTTGATTTGGGAACTGAAATGAATTTAGAACAAGAAATTTGAGAATTTAATTTCCGATGGTTTCAAACCTTGTGTTTAAGTTTTAAAGTATATTATTTAAAGTATTTTCGAATAAGAATTTGTTTCCAAAGAATTTGAAAGTTTAAAATTAGTGCTCTTCTCTTTGTCACTGGGAAATAACTTCGATGATGACTGCAGCATGATCGACGTTCATTTTCGAGTTTCGAAGTTAAGAGACCGCCCTATAGTCTTGCTACAGCTTTGTTTTGGGAAATTTAATTGATTTGAATTTCTAAAATATGACTTGATTTTAATATATACAGATATATGATTTAAATTTGATTTGATAAACTATGTACATACCTTTAGTTATCTCTAAATGGTTTGAAGAAATCGGAAATTTAATTCTTAAATTTTATTTTTAAAGAATAATTTCAATTATAAAAAGAAAATCAAAAATTTTGAATAATGATTTAAGCTTGAAATGATTGAATTGGAAAGTTTTATTTGTATAATACTCAATTGCATTCCAATATAACTTACCTAAATTTTAGAAGTTAACAATGTAATAGATAATATACAATATAAAAAGATTTTTTTTAAATAAAATTTCAGTGGTTATAATAAATGTTATACACTTAAATTTTAATTATAAAATGATTAACAGAGGTAAATATAATAAAGGGTAATTGAATAACTTACAATAAAATAATGTTAAAAGAACTAAGAATAAAACAAAGCAGTTATAATAAGTGTAAGTATATTTAACATAAGTGATCCATATATTGAGAGGAATAAATTTAATTTCAATTAGGAATAAATAATAATAAAATTTATTAAGTACATTGTGAGTGTAATAAATGATTATTTTTCAAACCCATGGTTTTAAAATTTGTTAATTTAAGATGATTGGATAATAAGATAATGAAATTTGGGATAGTTAAGATTTATTTAACTTGTGTAAAGATTTGTTTTCTATTTAAGTTGAAATTTCCATGGTTTCAAACTTATTTCCTTATTTTGTATTTCAAACTATCTTTTTTGTTGTCCTCATCATCCTTATCTTGCTATAGACTGGTGTAGGCATCTTTCTATATTCTTTTTGTTTAGAAATCTTTCTATAATATTTGATAATTTGCACCTTGCGAAACCTACCTATAACAACAATTATCAGGTATAATTTTCAATCTTCTTGTCATCTTATCTTAATTCTATTTCACTCTATCTTTTTCTGTGCTTTTCCGTACCTCATCCTTTTTCGAGGACGAAAAGTTTTGAGTGAGGGAGAGTGTAACAACCCTAGATTTTTGTATATTGTTTAAATTGAACTTTCTGTTACTTTTAAATTTTTTTAAATTTGTTTTATTTCAAACATTTCATTTTTAAATATAAATGATGATTATTAAGTGATTTATAGTTCAAACTAGTATAATTTGAATATTTTACTAAAAGGTGAATTTCTACTCAAACTGTTTAAACTTTGACTTTTAAAATTAAAATTTAAATCATTTCAAATCTTAAATTTTATCTTTTATTATGAAAATATATTTAATATCATGAATACCGTTTTTTGTTTCGTTGAAATTGGATTTAAATTGTGAAAGTTATACCCTTTACAATATTGGGTGTATATAGGGTTATTTAACAATATTTATTGTTTCAAATTATATAAATGATATTTTACTTGATATATATTATTCTAATTTGTATATTTATGTTTTATTATGTATATTTTGACTTTAAATATTTTTAAAAATGATAATAGAATTTTTTCAAAATTTACTGTATTTATTTCCTATTTTTTAAAGGCTGTTTCTAATTTTCTGCTATTTTCTTCATATAAATTATATTTAATTAAATTTTTTATTTAATTTTGTGAATGCATTTTTTATTTTATGTTATTTTATTTTTTATAAATATTTTTACAAGTCCATAAAGGTTTTCTAAAGTTCATTTGAATCTATTCCTAATTTTAAAGCCTAGTTTGCAATTTTAAGCCATTTTCTTAATTTAAATTCTATTTAAATTAAAATTTAATTATTTATTTTATATATTTATTTTCATTTCTGAGTTTTTATCTTTATTTATCAGTTTTATAAGTATTTACAAATTTCAAAATGAATAAAAGAAATTTGAAAGGTTGTGACTCTTGATTTGCTTAAGACTTTTGGGTTTTCCACCTCTTTGTTTTCTAACTCATGCATTCATTATGGTTTGGCCGACTTCATTCTTCCTCTCAGCTGATTATTTCTCATTCCATTCCATATCTAAACTTCTCAATCTCAAAAAAATATCCGGCCTCCATCATTTTGCAAAAATTTTGGTAAAAACTCTTTCTTTTTTTTCATGTTTTCTCTTGTTTTAATGTGACTTGCACTTGCTCCTTCATCTACATTGGATCGGCCAGCACCACATCCACTACCTTGGGGCCGCCGCCACCATCCCCTTCTGACCAACAGCACCTCCAGCACCTTCCCATGCCATAGTCGAGCCCTTATGTGAAGAAAATCCACCTTATAGTGAACCAACATCACCTATATGCATACAAGCCGAGCCATCCACCTTCTATCACCTCTCTCCACCACATGGCCGACCATATACCAGCTCCACCTCCTATTCCAGACCTGACACATCATGTCACATCACCACCTGACCCCCTGAGCCATGGCCATGCCCCTCCATGCCTTGCCCGAGCCTTGTAGTGGCCTTGAACCTATGCTTTTGCCTTGTATTGGTAGTTTCTACATCACCAAATGTTGCACCACTTTCTCTAGGTTAGGCCGACCCATACACCACCTCCACCAGCCTTTTCCTGACACATACACCTCTGCCACACCTGTAGTTGACCACTTGAAGACTGGCCATGATTTCGAGTGCCTTGGCCATGACCTTTAGTGCCTTGAGAACATTGTGTTGCCTTGTAGTTGTTGTTTCATGCTCACAAACCTTTGCTCCATCATTTTCCCATGCTATGGCGGACCTTTAGGAAACCAAACCTGATCAAAAACCTTGCTGTAGCCATGCCATTTCATATCATAGCTGAAGCATAGATGGTAGAAAGCAAGTGCAATCACTTTGGCTTTGTTTTATGCATCCAATTCTAGCATTGTTTAATGGTATCTTGTGTTGAAACTTATGTGTTGTTTATACTTGTTTGTTTGAATTTGTTCAAGGAATTAATCTTTGGCTCTCCCATTCTCAAATCATATTCGAGTTGTCGTGCCTTCGTAGTTTCTGTGTTGTGTGCTTTGGTTGTAATCTCCATCAAATACAGGTGAGTATTTCTCACCAGACATTACCTACTTATATAAATAGTAAATTGACACCCTGTGAATCTGTAGAACTATATGATCATGTTATAACTGCTTATATTATTATTATATGATGTTCACACCTGTTATATCATATGTTATTGTTATTTCATGCTATTCTGTATATTTTATCGGTTTATCACACTACAAGTTCCCTGTAAATTAGAAATCACTATGGGTTGAAATGATACATACCCGAACGGACTTTAGGATAAGGGAAAATTGTTATGGGCTGAAATGATAGGCCTGAATGATTTTTAATTTATTTCATTTACTTGGGACTGCGAGTTCGAAATGATAAAACCTGGATTTTCTTTGTAAATTACGGGTTGAAATGATATATTACCCGTATCACTTTTCCTAGTGTAGAAAATTATATACAGACCCGTAGTTAATATATGTTTTCTAAAAAAAATTTCTATAATTATTTTAGAAATGTAAATATTAAAATATTTTGATTTAAATCTAATTAAAAAGGATTTTTGTAAAATATTATTGATTTTCTGAATCTATAAGTTAAATAAATTATGGAAAAGTTAGAAAATATGAATGTAAGTTATTTTGGAAATTTTGATTTAATTTTTAATGGAATTTAAATTAACTTTGAAAATATGATAAATTTATGATATTTTGAATTTAAATTTATTTAAAGTGATTTTATATCATATTAATGATTTTTGATAAAGTTGAATGTGAAATGAATGAATATTTAAGTTGAAATTTTGAAATATAACTAAAATTGAAAATTTATGAAATTGACTTAAAAGTGAACTTTTAGTTAAGCAAATAAAAATAAAACTAAGTTATATTTGAGAATTTGAACTTAAGTGTTAAGTTGAAATTTAATGCAAGGAATTTAAAATTGAACGTTGCAATTTAATAAGTGAATTATTATTAAATCTTGATTTTTGAATGGAAATTTAACTTTATAAAATCATGAACTTGAGGAAAATTAAATGATGTTTATAAATGTGAAAATGTATGATTTTATGAGTTAAAAATGTTTTAAATAAAAATTTAATTGGTTGAGAAATTATATTGAATATTTAGAGTTAATTGACTGCATTTTTGAAATGTTATTAATTACAATGTAAATGATATTACAGCATTTGTAATGTTGTAGTTGATGATAATGAACTAAAAAGCTAAATTGAATTAAAAACTATTATAGCAATTTTGTAAGTGCTATAATTTTTGAATTTAACTAAGTTTATTTGGAATTTAAGTAAACCCTATTACAAAATTTTAAAATGTTGTCTTTTGTTAAATTAAACTGTTTTGAATGTAACTTTCCGTAGCATTTTCTAAATGCTGCGAAAAGTGAAATTTCACTGTTTTGATAAACGTAAGTGAATAAATGAACTTTGAAAGTTGAAAATTTTGACAATTTAATAATTTAATTTTTAACATAATAACTTCATTTTTATGATTAAAAATGATTTTTTTTTTGGAATATAAACTGTTTTGAAATATGAATTGAAATAGTAGTTTAAATTGAATAAAATGAATAATGATTTGAAATGAATGTAGTTTTGAAAAGATATGATATTTTGATATATTAAAATGATTGGAAATGTGGTACTGAAAGATATGATATTTTGATATATTAAAATGATTTGAAACGAAGTTTTGAAAGATATGATATTTTGATATTAAATGATTTGAAAAATGAAGCTTTGAAAGGTTATGATATTTTGATGTAATTAAAATGATTTGAAAGGAAGTTTTTAAAGGATATGATAATTTAATATATTGAAATGGTTAGAAATGACTTGATATTTATTTTGATAAATATTTGAATCGAAAGATATGGTATGATGATATATTGAAATGGTTTGGAAATAATTTAATCTTTATTTTGATAAAGATTTGGGTTGAAATGATATTTTATTTTGAAGTATAAAATATACATTTTTTAAAATTATAACTACGGGTTATAATAACGATTGGTTGTTAAAGAGACCGGGATCGGATATTGTCTTATAGCCGGCCAATACCGAAAATCACTTTAACAACTGTGTACGCGGTGGAGATTCCAGAATGAAGTAGGATGGTGGCGACGTTCTCGAGGTATATTACGTGGACCCAACTCCCGTGAGTTGGCATAAATGACTAAAATAGGAGCTATACCGGGCTACACAAAGGGTCGCACCCTTTCATCGAGCATGCTCCATCGGAAACCATTCTATTACTTTTGTGATTCGATATGTGGCGCCACTTTGATTCGGGGGTATTGTTCGAGGTGGGCGGAAGCTGCTGGCTTGCCGTCACCACCGGTCCGGGAGTGCAAACGGTGTATCCACCCTGGCATTGCCTCGCATGCCGTGTCATCTCCTTATAGCGAGCCCACTACGATTTTGGTTTTAAAGATCCGACCGCGTTAAGGTTCACCATCCCCTTAACGCTATTTTCTATATGATTATACTTTACTGATTAGACACTAATGTATATAGCGTATGTTACTACATAGTAAATAGTTTAACGGATCCTTAGAGGATGGGCGGTCCCAAGCATCTTCTAAGTTGCTTGTACCTTTGCTACAGTTCACTTGAGTTGGTTTACATTGTATAAGTATGTATGTCCTGACTCGAGTGTTTGTATTTTTTTATTTACGCTCGGGTCAGCCTGAGTTATTCACAGATTTGGATTTTCACTTTCTAGAGATTGAAATCGCTGGAGATTATCTACTTGTCAAGTTTTATCTTTTGCAGTCTGTTGTTCCTTTCAGCTCTTGTATTAGTAGACTTCTATGTAGTAAGACTTCCTTTGTACTTTATTTCTTCTGTTTTATTTTATGTAACTCTGATATTTTTATATAGTAGCTTCATGAACTACTATTTCTTTTACTTCCGCTGCATTATTATTACTCTGTGTCTGTGATCTGTGATTTTTATTTACTGTATATTCTGAGTTTTGCCAAATTTTTATTTACAACTCGGTATTTTGAGCAATTCAATTCCGGCATGAGTGTCTACCTATACACTTATAATGGATGCGAATGGTTGAAAATACCGAGGCATTACACGTGTATATATATATAGTTATATATCTTCTTAAAACTTTGGATCTTTTTAAACTTGTATAAAATCCCTTTTATACTTCAAAAACTTTCAAAAACTCCTTTCTTCCGGCTATAGATTCAATAAGGGGAGATTTATCTTATATATGACAAAGATACATAACTTTGTTTATCCCAAATCAAATATTAAAATTTGATTATTCTATAAAGTCATTAACCATATTACTTACTTCCATAAAGTAAATTTCTACCATAGAAATATCCAATTTCTGTTTTATTTCATCATATATTTCACAAAATATACCTTCCATTTCAAAAACCATTTCATAATTATTTTCCTTAAATTCCAAGTAACAAATTCATTCAAACCCATACGATGTACACATATCATTCGTATGCTATACCAATCTGATCGCTCACTCGATCACACAATTTCTCTTCCGAACTAGTATCGTCCACCCGACTTTCTATTGCGGACTCAGATCTGGTTTCTTGATCAGAAACTGTCATTCTCCTTGCATAGCCATAACTATGATAGAGAATATTCAGATCCAATCAACAATCCATATCTCGGTTCGCCGTCGAAAATCGAGTGAAAATTCCAACTCGGATCGATATAACTATCTCGAAATTCTGTGCTCGAATCTGTATCAAATCACCATGCGAATAGCATAATATACGTACATCCTACGTATTTATCTTTATTGATTTATTAATCAATGAATTCCCTTTCTATTCACATTCACTTATTCATAATTGCTTCAATCCCATTTGCATTATCTCTTCAATTCTTATCTCAGATGATAAAAAATCATAAACAGTTTGCACTCTGACCGGCTTAAATTTTGAAAATAGCTTGTCGAATTTAAAAATAGATAAATTGTTGAAAATAATTATTAGTTTGTAAAATAGCTGTAAAATAGTTAAATAGTTGCAAAATAGTTAAAATATAGTGAAATGGTTATAAAATAATTAGATATGTGCAAAATAGTTTTAAAATAGTAAGCAGTTATAAAGTAGTTGAAAAATAGTAATTAGTTTATAAAACAGTTGTAAAATGGTTAAATGGTTACAAAAATATTTATAAAATAAGTACAAGATAGTATGGGATTTAAAAAGAAGGATTGCATATATAAATGGCTTGGAAAAATAGATTTGTATTAATACAATTTATTTTGAAAATAGTCAGAGCCAAACTGTTCAATTCCCAATATCCATTCCCATCAATTTAATTTAAATTTCCACTTCCATTTAGATTGACCCACTTCCAATTTAAATAACTTCAATTTCCATTGAAATTGATTTATCCAATTCAAGATGAATTAATTCTCAATTTCTTTCCAATTTCAAATCAATTTCCAGTTGAATTTTAAACCTATTCAACTTTTAATCATACTTCCAATTTGTTTAAATCAATTTGGACTAATTTCAAATCGAACCCATTTCAATTTCGAATCAATTCCAGTTTGAATTAATCCCAATTCGCATTTGAATTTGAACTCATTCAGCTTAAATTTCGTTTCAAATTTTCCATTTGAATTTTTTAAACTTATCCATCTTCAATCATAATTCTAATTAATTCAAATCAAATTTCAATTTTAAACCATCCGAATTATATAAATTCGAGTTAAATTTTTATGTTGATCTAATTCTTTAAATCAAATCAACTTATATCTTTAAACCATTTAATTCTGAATCCAAATTCCATTTTTATCCTATTACAAAGTTCAAATAATAATTCAAATCCTTTTTAAACAACTAAATCTTTGAAATTCAATTTATCTTCAAATTTAAATTTTGAAACCAAACCTTTGACGTTTTATCTTAAACATTCAAAATTTAAGTCCAAAATGATTCCATTTTATTTTAATAATGGATATATTACCACATCCCATTTCTTCATTCATTTGAACAAATCCAATTTTAGCTTAATGATTATTAATAACAACGGGATGGTGTCATTCAAATTATTTCAAAACATTCATCCATTTCCAATTTCCAGATCTCAAACCCATTTTGAGATCATACAAACTTCCCATTCAAATCAACCATTTTAACTTTCCAAATTAAATCCCAATTTCATCTTGAAATTTCCAATTCAGGTTGTTCATTCAAACTTATTTAACTTCTTCTATGTTAAATTCAATTTACTTAATCCAGTCAACCCTACTCAAATTTGAATTCCCACTTCAAATTTCAAAATATTTGCCCACCTATAAGTTCAAAAACTTATCACTTTGGGTTTTCACATCTCATTCCAAATTTAAAACTCAACATTTCGAGTTTATTTCAAACCATCATTGATATTATGTATATTCCTCACATATATACACATTTTCTTCTTGGCCCACCAAGCCGAATTTTAAAATTTAAACCACCCTTGGTTTTAATTCAAAACAAATTCTTTTAAATTTTACAAACAACTCTTATTCAAAAATAAGATTACATTCAAAATAGTTTGAATTTCCTTTAACACTTTGAAAAAAATTTCAAATGTTTAAATTTAGAATTCAGAACTTCACAATTGGAAACCCACTTTAATTTACATCCTTTCTAATTTACAAGTTATTCTCTTCAAATGGTTACTTCCTTAAAACATTTTATTGTTTATTAGAAAACAATCATCCCATTATTAAACACAATAACCATTCTATTTCTCTGGTTTGAAACCAATTCTAATTCATCTTATTTAGAAATTTTTCCCCAACTTCAAGATTTAATTTCAGTTTGAATCCATTTCAAACTTATCTTTAATTTAATTTCAATTTGGTTGTATTTCTATTAACACTTAATTTAATATCAATAATTTAACAACAATTACCTTAATATTTATTAGAAAGAAATATTGTTGTATATATCAAAATATATTCTTATAAAATCATTTAAAATATTTATATAAGAAAATAACAAGTATGCTCTCATATATATATACACTCAACTCATTCTAAGGTACCGTTGACCCTATCCTTAATGAATAATCCCACTAGAGTCAAGGTTCTCGCTTAACCTTCAGCTCTGATACCAAATATAACGACCCAGAATTTTCGATCCAAATTCTATTTAAAAAATCTACTTTTATAAATATAACATATTAATAATTATTTTATTTGTTTTGGAAAAAGAAATAATTTTAGATTAAAGTAAATGATATATAAAGAAATTATTTCATATCTATTTGCCTAAAATTCCGGAATATTCAGACATTTATTAGAATTTTATTTGTTCAAATTACAAATTTGTATTTTAAAACTTTTTAATCCTGTTAATTATCCAATTAACAAATGTCCAAAAATATGGGTTATCACATTCACAATAAGGATTATTAACTTGTTGATTTTTATTAAAATTTTCCCCTTTAATATAATGATATATTAATAATAACTTGTTCATAAGTCATGCACTTTCTATATATTTTATTCAAATACATTTGTTGATAGCTGTTACTAGTTTCTTACTTGACATATAATTTTTGTTGCAATTTAAAAAAAAATCTATCACCGTGTGATCTCATTATTCCTTTTATTACTCCAGGATGGAGATCGACACAAAGCTACCTTTTGTAGGAGATCATAAGTGGGTCGTATATTTTTGTTCTTTTAACATTCCTATTGTTCTTGTCAACACATGTTCAATTGTTTGGAGTGCTTGAAACTCCTTCCATTTTCCAATGCCAGGAGGCATGGTGGCAGGTACAGAGTAGATAACTGGTTTGCTTAGAAGTTATATTTGTTTTGTAAGTTTTTTCCGTTCTTTCCTGAGGTCTATCATCCATACAAGTTCAATGTTATAGCATACTAATGTTATTTTTCATTCGAAAGCTGAATCATTAGTATTCAAAATGTATAGGGATTATTTATGCTTTTCCTTTTTAGTGATATTAGAAGGCTTCAAATTATATTATGCTCACTAGGAAAAAAATTACATATTATTTATGATCAAGAATGTTTTTAGTTGGGTTTTGTAACTCATTTCATTATTTAATAAACCCCATGAAAGATGAGAAGTACCCAAAATGTCCACTACTACTTTAGAGAATCATTCCCATAAATAGAATTTGGAACGGGGCCTTGTAACATCTTTTTGGGTGTTATGACCATAAAGCAGTGCAAATATCAGCACACATACTGACTAAGAAACCTGGAGGTCAAATAGTTCCACTATAATTTTGTATAATATACAAATATAGTACTAATTTATATACATATATTATATAAGTTATACGTATAAATCGTATATATACCATATAAATTATATTATGTAAATTATATATTTGTAAATTATGCACGTATATATTAATTGATATATGTGTGTGTGTGTGTGTAAATATTGAACTATATATGAATTATAATATTGTAAACTACCCCAAGTAAATTACCGAGTTCGTTTATTTTTTTTACTCTACTTCACTTGTAAATGCTACTTGATTTTATGGCATGTTGTATACTTCGTATTAGTCAATCGCCTAATGAAATAGAGTGATGAATATTTATTGTTTGCATTACGAATCCAATTTAACTTTGTGTACACTTTTTTGATGAATTGATTCTCAAGCATTACTTTTGCTTTATAGGTAAACAGAAGACTGTGATGCAAAAAAAGGTTGCAACGACTTATGGATCAAATTATTTTTGCTGCTAGAACCACTTTTTGGTTTTAACCTATGTACAACTTACTTTTTTGCTATTGCTACTTGTTCTATATTTTGTTTATGAACTATTTATGACAAACTATTTATGTTTGGTGCAAGAATATTGTGCATTTTGATTATGAAATTTCATACGTTGGTTATCAAATAGGAGTCCAAAATGTGGTATTGATATAATATGTTGATTTTGAAATGTAACATTGATATAATATGCTAATTTTGAAACGTGGTATATATACACATTATGACTGATGTTTACTGAAACGGAATTTACAGAAAAGTAGAAAAACGCCTAATTGACTTAGCTTTGTATACAATATAACGGTGTTTTTAAAATGCTGTTAAAACATTCCACGGCGTTTTTTAAACGCCGTGGAATGTTTTAACAGCATTTTAAAAATGTCGTTAAATTGTATCTAAAAACATAACCAAATATAATTCAACGTCATTTATAAAACGCTGTTAAAACATTCCACGGCGCTTTTTAAACACCGTGGAATGTTTTAACAGCGTTTCAAAAACGCCATTGAATTGTTCTAACAGCGTTGTAACGACCCAAAATTTTCGATCCTGAAAATTTCAGATAGTTAGAATAAGAAGAAAGAGATGGAAGAAGAAAACAGAAAAACACAACACAGACTCTCACATTCGCAGCGGTTCAAAATATAATATCGAATAGTAACAATTTACAAAAGAATACTGTATCTGTCAATTACATTTTTATACATCAGAGTTACACACATACCCGGATGCTGGACATATACACATTAACATGTCTCAGATAAACAGAATTAATATCACAGTGGAAACATTCCATACGTTTCTGCCATCAAGCTCGCCTCCTAAGCTCCAAACGTCCTTACCTGAAAATCTGTAATACTCGGTCTGACCCGAGCATTACATCAAAGTAACACCCGGGTTAGGCTGGAAACCAGCGTGAGTAAACTCGTCTAACATGGAATACAATGCATACAACTTATATAAACCCGGGGTAACTTGTATCAATTTACAACTTCTCAAGTCGTTATAGACATCACTTACATCACACATCAATTTCTAAGTACCAAAAACTTATATTAAAAGGGTGCAATTCACTTAAATCATTCTATTCCAGCCTATTGATTCCACATATCAATTTACAAGAATCGAAGTAGTTTCGGGTATTTACTAATACCCGACTCCGGTCTCTTCGAATTCCATGTCATCTTAATCCAAGTTATTCAATGAAAAACAATTCAACTTAACATACAGGATGTCACTGTTTTATACACAACATTTTATATCACATAGCATCACACATCACGTACCAGAGATATCAACTAATCTAAGGCATACAATATTATTCAATCATTCATAAGCAAGATTAATCAACCACACCATCCCGAATTAATTTGATTAACCATAATTGAATTAAATCAATCACTTTTAAATCCTACTTATAAATTAGTTACAAACCAATTAATTTATCCTACAATAATCATCTGATTTAATTAATCCCCTTGAGTAATTATTCTTTAATTGCATTAAGTAATTAATCTTTAATTAGTCACATAGATTAATCATCCTCGACCATTCACATTAATTAACCTTTAATTAGTTATTGACATTCATTAATGATCCTTAATTAATTACTTCCATAATCCTTAATTAATCCCATACAGTAATTAACTATCCTTCAATTACTTACATTAATTAATCCTTTAAATTAATTACACTGAGTAATTAAACCTTAATTCCTTCATTAATTATCCATTAATTTATCACATTAATTAATTAACCTTAATTAATTACATTCATTAATTAAATCCAAATTAATTTCGATTAACCTTAATTAATTAACCAAGTAATTAATCATCTCTTAATCACTATGTAATCATCCCAACATTAATTATCCATTAATTACCACTCTAACAAATTATCTTTTAATTAATTGCCCCATTAATTAGATTTCTATCTACAACATTTGATTTCCTTTTGAAACTTGATTTTGAGTTATAAATTTGAATTCTTCTTACATAAATTTGCTTTTAAAATTTTTGAAAACCTGATTTCCTTTACAACCAATTGCTTACCTGAATCCAGACTATCACAGCAAAACTCGAGTCGAACCTTACTAAAAAAACCCGAGCCTATCCCTCAGACAATTCAACCAAACACTCGAGTCACTAGTAAGCACTCACGACTTCGAGTTCCTCACGCGAAAACTACGAGTCTTACCCAAGTCGCTCCTCTTCTTCTCCAAAAATTCATTTCCACGGCCAACTCACCGGCCCGAACGTGCTCGTGCACGTGCACAGAACCCCCGGCCACAACCGATCGTCACCACGACCATCTACAAGTTGTCAACGACTCCACCACTCCTTCCAATAACTCAGAATCAAAGACGATAATGCTAATCAAAAACGAGCCTCACGATCAAAAACTAGAATGAAACACAGACGACAAAAATCTCCTAGCCGCCGATGATCACAACGACTGGAACTCACTGGCTTCGCTACAGAGCAGCACCACGTCCCTACGTGGCTATCCCCTGTCTTGCGATTGACTCTGATCTCCCCATGGTGGCGAAATCATCTCGAAACCATCTACGACCAAAACTAGGTTTAGAAACTTCCTCAACCAACCCACGCCGCCACGGTGATCTGGATCCCCATCAAATAATTTTTCTAGCCTCCCTTATTGACGTGCTATCTTGACAAAACCTTCGACCATCAACGGTTCGTCGATCATCAGATAAAGGTCGAAATTCGTTTTCTGTTCGACCAATGATTTCTCACAATACAAAATACTAGAAATCAAGATTTCCATCTTAAAAATCCTAATTCTTGAAGTAGATTCAAGCAATATACTTGAAATAATTAATTGTTGAAATCAATTTCCTGATAAATCCTGAGTTTGACCGTAAGTTGAATATTCTGGTTGATATTCTTCTTAATTCTTGCTTTCAATGGTTTTAAATTTTATATCTTGTAATCTTAAACAAACTTTGTTTATACATTACATTATACAACTAATCGGAGAAGGAACCAAATGATCTTTGAATTATATTACACCTAGAAATTCAAAATAGGGTAAATACTGTTTTTTTTCTTTTAGAAAGGTTTACTCACAGTGTTAAAAAGGAGGAACTCTGCTTGCCTTTTTCCTCTGCCTCAGGCTTTCAGGTTTCAAAATTTGAACAGATGTTGCTGATTTTTGTTTCTCTCTTTTTTTTTATTCGGTTATCTTCCTCCAATGCAGAATTAAACAAAGGGTAGTGATGTTTATAAAGAAAGTAAGCTGCAGCCTCCCATCGTGCACAGCAAGCTTCCTTTTCCCCTTTTTTTATTTGATAGACTTGATTTGATTTCCATGTTTCAAGTGATCTGATTATTGAAAAAGAATTTGATATAATGTTTTGTAGGCTTGAGTTGAAATTTTGTGTGCTTAAAAAGAAATTACTATGATGATGTCTCCTAAAATGTTTACACACATATCTTCATATGGATTTATATATATACTTGCATCTTCCTATGCATATTTTTGCTTGTATTTGACATCATGTGTTTTTCACGCTTATAACTATCTCCCATATATATTACTTTTGTACACTTTTATATTATATATATATATATATATATATATATATGTATATATGTATATGTATATGTATTCACACCTTTACCAACTTCCCTATATTTAATTCATATGAGTATATATATTTACATATACATGTACTTAGTTTCTTTTACAATTTTGTTCATGTACATTAGTTCATATGGTGAACATGTATATACATATATGTATATGTAACTTGTATATCTATATACTTATGTATATGTTATCGATATCATAAAACTTTGTACATATTTACATCTACATTCTTGGATATTATATCTTAATTTTAGATAGTGGTGTATCTTTATACATTTTTCTAAAATATTTATCAATCTATATGTACTAGATATTTTACTAGTTCCAAATTTATATACTTTTCAAGTTAATATATTGGTTCAGGTATTTTAATCATCGGAAATTTATTTATGCGATCAATCAAAATCAATATTCCGATAATTTAACTCAAATAATTACCTATTTATAAACGACTAAAAATCCGGGCCTTCACATTCCTCCCCTCTTTGAATCTTTTCGTCCTCGATAAGGAACGAAGCCAGAATTATTAAAATGCTTAAAATCAGATAAATTTTATTTGATCATTTTTAAAATACTTTAAAATTTTATATAATATTACTGTAATAGTTTTATAGAAATACTTTTATAACCTAATGTTTTGACAAGTCTATCCTTGTTCTCATAGAAATTCGGTCATACGTTGATCAGGCGTACGACTGAAAATCTATAAGTGCTTGGCAGACCCGTTTTCAACATTTAGTGAAAATATTTTGAAAAAATAATTTTATTGAAAATATAGAAACGGTTTTTGAAAATAGAGGAAATGTTCTTGGTAAGAATGCTCTGGAAATCATCACCCCCATCCATGGTCGCAGTTACATCCTGGGTTACGTTGCCATTGCAGCAAAAGTCCATATAACTTAGGCATTCCGCGCCCCTCAATTACGCCATGGAACCCACAACAGATTGCAGTTACATTCCAGGGTAACGTTGTCATCACGGCAAAAGTCCATGTAACTGTAGGCATCAGCGCCCTCGATTTTCGCTGTCAAAATGAAACTTCTCCGCTCCCACATAGGTCGCAGTCTACCGATGTAAAATCAAACGTAGACCGTTGGGTCTCAGCGGCACGCACGACTTTCGCTATGTTACCATAGGTCACAGTCTACCGATATAAAATCAAACGCCGACTATTGGCTCTCAGCGGCACACACGACTTTTGCTATGGTCTGTAGTAGATCGCAGTGACATCGAGTTACACTGTCGTCACAGCATAACCCAAATGCCTCTGTAGGCATCAACACCCTCGACTTTCGCTACACACTACTCATAATCCTCAGGAACTAGTTTTGTCCGGACTCCTCACAGGATCAACTTTAGAACCCTCCCCTTTAGGGTTCAAGGCAGTACCACCCTGTGGTACTCTTGAGAAGTTCATTTCAAGGGAGCGCCCTTTTCTTCAGAGCCATTTTCAAAACACTTTATACTATACACATATAGTATCTTCCAAATCATACACCTAGTATGTTCTCATACAAAGCTCCTTTAAACAAAATTGATTATTCCAAAATCGATAATTCTCAAACTAGGCTTTCCAAATCCAATATTGATTTTACCCAAAAATCAAAAGCCTTTCCAATTCCAAAGGTTCCCAAAACCTTTTTCCAAGATCCTTTATATATATATATATATATATATATAAAACTTTGGATCATTTCAAACTCGTATAAAACTCCTTTTATACTTCAAACACTTTCAAAATCCTTTTCTTCCGGCAGTAGATTCAACAAGGGGAGATTTATCTTATATAACAAAGATATATAACTTTTTTTATTCAAAATCAAATATACAAATTATATTACTCTATAAAGTCACTTTTATCATAGAAATTTCCAATATCATTTTCATTCAAACCCGTATGATGTACACATATCATCCCTACGCTATATTGATCTAATCGCTCACTCGATCACACAATTTCACTTCCGAACGAGTATCGTCTACCCGACTTCCTAGTGCGGACTCAGATCTGGTTAACCATCATTCTCCTTGTGTAGCCTAACTATGATAGAGAATATCCAGAACCAGTCAAAAATCCATATCCATGTTCGCCGTCGAAAATCGAGCAAAAATATCCCAACTCGGATCGATAATATTACCTCAAAATTCTGTGCTCGACTCTGGAGCAAATCACTATGCGAATAGAATAATATACGTACATCCTACGTATTTATCTTCGTTGATTATCAGTTGAATCAATTTCCTTCTATTCATCCTCACTTTGATTTTATTCACTTATTCACATTGCCTTAATCCCTAATTGGATTATCACTTCAATTCTTATCTCAATTGAGTATTTAACCATTAATAGTTTGAACTCTGTCCAGCTTGAATTTAGAAAATAGCTTGAAAATATTAAAAATAGATAAGTAGTTGAAAAAATTTATTAGTTTGCAAAATAGCTGTAAAATAGTTAACTGATTGTAAAATCGTTGGAAAAATAGTTAAATAGTTTCAGAAATTTTAGATAGTTGCAAAATAGTTGTAAAATAGTAATTAATTTATAAAATAGTTGAAAAATAGTAATTAGTTTATAAAACAGTTGAAAAATGGTTAAATAGTTCCAAATATAATTGTAAAATAAATATAAAATAATTTGGCGTTAAAAGGAAAGGTTGTATATATTAAATAGCTTGGAAAAATAAGTTTATAATAAAACAATTTATATTGAAAATAGTCCAGAGTCAAAACTGTTCACTTCCCCATCAATTCAATTTAAATTTCCACTTCCATTTAAATTGACTCAATTCAAATTGAATAGCTTCAATTTCCCTTGAACTTGATTTATCCCCAACTCAAGTTGAGTTAACCTCAGTTTAATTCCAAATTCAAATAAAATTCCGTTTGATTTTAAACATATTCACTTTAACTACAATTCCAAATTATTCAAATTAATTTAGCCTAATTTCAAATTGAATCCACTTCAATTTCAAATCATTTCAATTTCTATGAATTAGTCCCAATTTCCATTTGAATTTGAACTCATTAAATCTTCGATTTTATTTCAAATTAATCCAATTCAAATTTTCCATTTGAATTTTATACTTATCCATCTTCAATTCTAAGTAATTCAAACTAAATTCAATTTGAACTAATGAAATCTAAATTTCAACTTTAACCCATCTCGAATTATATAAATTCGATCTAAATTTCCAAATGTTGATTTAACCCCTTAAATTAGATTAACCTTTATTTTAAATCAATAATCCAAATCTTTAAACAATTTAATTCTGAGTCAAATTCTCAATAGATAAAGAAAATTTTACATTAGATTGTATTACCACAAAATATTCCATACATTAATTGACTACATACTAGTAGTTCATACATTACATACATTTATCCAAAATAAGGGTCTTACAAAAGTCATAAATCTAGATGCCTTTCTGTTACCTAGAGGTTTGGAAAGAACAGAGCCCTAATATTCTTACAAGAATCCATTATATGGACTTCCTTCCAAAGGGCAAAGCCTGAACGTACACTTCTCAACAGGGTGTCCCTACTTATAACATTTACCACAAAATGTTTCTACACTGTCATCAATCTAGATAACCTTCATGCCTCCAACAGTACGTTCCACAGCTTTACTCCTCTTCTGACTCTCGGAACAATTCCTAACAATGTGTCCCGTCTTCTTACAATGATAGCAAATAGTTGACTCATTGACCGGTTCAACTGGTTTACGCTTCGCCTTCCTCACTTCAGGGCAATGATCTAAAAAATGTCCTTTCTTATGACACTTAAAGCACAAGATCTCGGAGCGAAACGATGGAATGTACCCTTCAATTCCTCCCTTGTTTTACTGCACTTGGCTGCGTATTGACCCTTATTGAAACATCTGTAGCAGGTGACATTATCATAAGATCCTGGTTCAGCCCTTTCCTTAACCTGTTTCTCATACACTAGAATTTCTTCTTCTCGATTCTTACGTGCAGCTGCTCTTTGCTCTCTGCGTCTAACCTTCCATTCTTCACTCTTAGTCATCCCTCTCAAAGACCGAATTCTAGAGGGACTTCCTAATCTATAAATTAGACCTAATTAGAAGAATTCAACTTTTACTCTGATATATATACTAATTTGCTTACCAAATTATACCTTATGTTTCAACACCTTTGGTTTTTAATTCCAAACAAGTTTCAAATAACTTCTTATTTCAAAATAAGATTGCTTTTAGAAACATTCTAAAGAATATTATTTATCATTCCCTTTAACAATTTGAAAACAAATTTCAAATGTTTTTAAATCTTAGGATTCTAACTTCACAATTTAAAACCCCACTTCAATTTACAAGTCATATTTATCTAAAAGTTTATTTCCTTAACACATTCCATTTTGCTTTATCATTATTAGGAAACAAACATCCCAGTATTTGATACAATAACCATTTTATTTTATTTTATTTTATTTTGAAACCAAATTTAATTCTTATATGAATTGTACATTCTATTCAATTCTACTTGGATATATATTTACCACTTAAATTCTTATTTAATTTCAATATCCAACAACCAATTATTGCCTTATATATATAAACTATATAACAATCCTTTATCTTTACAACCATTATATAAAAATAACAAGTACGCTCTCATATACACACACACACACACACTCAACTCATTTTAGGGTACCACTTACGCTATCCTTGATGAGTAATCCCACCAGAGCCATGGTTCTCGCTTAACCTCGCTCTGATACCAAATGTAACGACCCGAAATTTTTGATCCCGAAAATTTCAAATAGTTAGAAGAAGAAGAAAGAGATAGAAGAAGAAAACAGAAAACACAACACAGATTCTCACATTCGCAGCGGTTCAAAATATAATATCAAATAATAACAATTTACAAAAGAATACTGTATCTGTCAATTACATTTTTATGCATCAGAGTTACACACATACCCGGATGCTGGACATATACACATTAACATGTTTCGGATAAACAAAATTAATATCACAGTGGAAACACTACATACGTTTCTGCCATCCAGCTCGCCTCCTAAGCTCCAAACGTCCTTACCTGAAAATCTGTAATACTCGGTCTGATCCGAGCATTACATCAAAGTAGCACCCGGGTCAGGCTAGAAACTAGTGCGAGTAAACTCGTCCAACATAGAATACAAAAGCATACAACTTATATAAACCCGGGGTAACTTGTATCAATTTACAACTTCTCAAGTCGTTATGGACATCACTTACATCACACATCAATTTCTAGGTACCAAAAACTTAGATTAAAAGGGTCCAATTCACTTAAATCATTCCATTCCAACCTATTGATTCCACATATCAATTTATAAGAATCGAAGTAGTTTCGGGTATTTACTAATACCCGACTATGGTCTCTTCGAATTCCATGTCATCTTAATCCAAGTTATTTAATGAAATACAATTCAACTTAACACACAGGATGTCATTGTTTTATACACAACATTTTATATCACATAGCATCACACATCACGTACCAGAGATATCAACTAATCTAAGGCATACAATATTATTCAATCATTCATAAGCAAGATTAATCAACCACACCATCCCGAATTAATTTGATTAACCATAATTGAATTAAATCAATCACTTTTAAATCCTGCTTATAAATTAGTTACAAACCAATTAATTTATCCTACAATAATCATCTGATTTAATTAATCCCCTTGATTAATTATTCTTTAATTGCATTAAGTAATTAATCGCATAGATTAATCATCCTTAACCATTCACATTAATCAACCTTTAATTAATTAATGACATTCATTAATGATCCTTAATTAATTACTTCCATAATCCTTAATTAATCCCATATAGTAACTAACTATCCTTCAATTACTTACATTAATTAATCCTTTAAATTATTTACACTGAATAATTAAACCTTAATTGCTTCATTAATTTATCACATTAATTAATTAACCTTAATTAGTTACATTCATTAATTAAATCCAAATTAATTTCGATTAACCTTAATTAATTAACCAAGTAATTAATCATCTCTTAATCACTATTTAATGATCCCAACATTAATTATGCATTAATTACCACTCTAACAAATTATCTTTTAATTAATTACCTCATTAATTAGATTTCTATTTACAACATTTGATTTCCTTTCAAAACTTGATTTTGAATTATAAATTTGAATTCTTCTTACATAACTTTGCTTTTAAAATTTTTGAAACCTGATTTCCTTTACAACCAATGGCTTACCTGAATCCAGACTATCACAGCAAAACTCGAGTCGAACCTTACTAAAAAAACCCAAGCCTATCCCTCTGATAACTCGACCAAACACTCGAGTCACTAGCAAGCACTCACGACTACGAGTTCCTCACGCGAAAACTACGAGTCTTACCCGAGTCGCTCCACTTCTTCTCCAAAAATTCAGTTCCATGGCCTACTCACCAGCCCAAACGTGCTCGTGCACGTGCACAGAAACCCCGGCCACCGCCATCGTCACCACGACCATCTACAAGTTGTCAACGACTCCACCACTCCTTCTGATAACCCAGAATCGAAGACAACAATGCTAATCGAAAACGAGCCTCACGATCAAAAACTGGAATGAAACACAGTCGACAAAAATCTCCTCGCCGCCGATGATCACGACGACTGGAACTCACTGGCTTCGCTCCAGAGTAGCACCACGTCCCTAGGTGGCGATCCCCTGTCTTGCGATTGACTCTGGTCTCCCCATGGTGGCGAAATCATCTCGAAACCATCTATGACCAAAAATAGGTTTAGAAACTTCCTCAACCAACCCACGCCGCCACGGTGATCTAGAGCCCCATCGAATAATTTTTCCGGCCTCCCTGATTGACATGTTATCCTCGATAAAAACATCGACCATCAACAGTTCGTCGATCATCAGATGAAGGTCGAAATTCGTTTTCTGTTCAACCAATGATTTCTCACAATACACAATACTAGAAATCAAGATTTCCATCTTAAAAATCCTAATTCTTGAAGTAGATTCAAGTAATATACTTAAAACAATTAATTGTTGAAATCAATTTCCTGATAAATCCTGAGTTTGACTGTAAGTTGAATATTCTGGTTGATATTCTTCTTAATTCTTGCTTTCAATGTTTTTAAATTTTATATCTTGTAATCTTAAACAAACTTTGTTTAAACATTACATTATACAACTAATCAGAGAAGGAACCAAATGATCTTTGAATTATATTACACCTAGAAATTCAAAACAGGGTAAATACTGTTTTTTTTAGAAAAGTTTACTCATAGTGTTAAAAAGGAGGAACTCTGCTTGCCTTTTTCCTCTGCCTTAGGCTTTCAGGTTTCAAAATTTGAACAGAGGTTGCTGATTTTTGTTTCTCTCTTTTTTTATTTGGTTATCTTCCTTCAATGTAGAATTAAACAAAGGGTAGTGATGTTTATAAAGAAAGTAGGCTGCAGCCTCCCTTCGTGCACAACAAGCTTCCTTTTCCCTTTTTTTTATTTGATAGACTTGATTTCATTTCCATGTTTCAAGTGATCTAATTATTGAAAAAGAATTTGATATAATGTTTTGTAGGCTTGAGTTGAAATTTTGTGTGCTTGAAAAGAAATTACTATGATGATGTCTCCTAAAATGTTTACATACATATCTTCATATGGATTTATATATATACTTGCATCTTCCTATGCATATTTTTGCTTGTATTTGACATCATGTGTTTTTCATGCTTATAACTATCTCCCATATATATTACTTTTGTACACTTTTATATTACATATATATATATATATATATATATATATATATATATATTCACACCTTTACCAACTTCTTTATATTTAATTCATATGAGTATACATATACATATACCTGTACTTAGTTTCTTTTACTTTGTTCATGTACATTAGTTCATATGTGAACATGTATATACATATATGTATATATAACTTGTATATCTATATACTTATGTATATGTTATCGACATCAAAAAACTTTGTACATATTTATATCTACATTCTTGGATATTATATCTTAATTTTAAATAGTGGTGTTTTATATACATTTTTCTAAAATATTTATCAATCTATATGTACCAGATATTTTACAAGTTCCAAATTTATATACTTTTCAAGTTAATATATTGGTTCAGGTATTTTAATCGTCGGAAATTTATTTATGAGATCAATAAAAAAATAATATTCCGATAATTAAATCAAATAATTACCCATTTATCAAACGACTAAAAATCCGGATCGTCATATTGCTCCCCCTTTGAATCTTTTCGTCCTCGAAAAGGAACGAAGCCAGAATTATTAAAATGCTTAAAATCAGATAAATTTTCTTTGATCATTTTTAAAATACTTTAAAAATCTATATAATATTACTATAATAGTTTTATAGAAATACTTTTATAACCCAATGTTTTGACAAGTCTATCCTTGTTCTCATAGAAATTCGGTCATACGTTGATCAAGCGTACGACTGAAAATCTATAAGTGCTTGGTAGACCCGTTTCCAACATCCAGTGAAAATATTTTGAAAAAATAATTTTGTTGAAAATATAGAAAACAGTTTTTGAAAATAGAGGAAATATCCTTGGTAAGAATGCTCTAGAAATCATCACCCCTATCCATGGTCGCAGTTATATCCTGGGTTACGTTGCCATCGCAGCAAAAGTCCATGTAACTGTAGGCACTCCGCGCCCCTCGATTACGCCATGGAACCCACGACAGATCGTTGTTACATTACAGGGTTAGGTTTCCATCACAGCAAAAGTCTATGTAACTGTAGGCATCAGCGCCCTCGATTTTCGCTGTCAAAATGAAACTTCTCCACTCCCACATAGGTCGCAATCTACCGATGTAAAATCAAACGTAGACCGTTAGCTCTCAGCGGCATGCACGACTTTCGCTATGTTACCATAGGTCGCAGTCTACCGGTATAAAATCAAACGCAGACTGTTGGCTCTCAACGGCACACACGACTTTCGCTATGGTCTGCAGTAGATCGCAGTGACATCGAGTTACACTGTCGTCACAGCATAACCCAAAAGCCTCTATAGGCGTCAGTGCCCTCGACTTTCGCTACACACTACTCATAATCCTCAGGAACTAGTTTTGTCCGGAATCCTCACAGGATCAACTTTAGAACCCTCCCCCTTAGGGTTCAAGGCAGTACCACCTTGTGGTACTCTTGAGAAGTTCATTTCAGGGGAGCGCCTTTTCTCCAAAGCCATTTTCAAAACACTTTATACTATACATATATAGTATCTTCCAAATCATACACCTAGTACATTCTCATACAAAGATCCTTTATACAAAATCGATTATCCCAACATCGATAATTCTCAAACTAGGCTTTCCAAATCCAATATTGATTTTACCCAAAAATCAAAAGCCTTTCCAATTCCAAAGGTTCCCAAAACCTTTTTCCAAGATCCTCATAAGATCCTTTATATATAGATATATAAAAAAAAATTAGAACTTTGGATCATTTCAAACTCGTATAAAACTCCTTTTATACTTCAAACACTTTCAAAATCCTTTTCTTCCGGCAGTAGATTCAACAAGGGGAGATTTATCTTATATAACAAAGATATATAATTTTGTTTATTCAAAATCAAATATTCAAATTTGATTACTCCATAAAGTCACTTTTATCATAGAAATTTCCAATATCAGTTTCATTCCAACCCGTACGATGTACACATATCATCCGTACGCTATATTAATCTAATCGCTCACTCGATCACACAATTTCACTTCCGAACTAGTATCGTCTACCCGACTTCCTAGGGTGGACTCAGATCTGGTTTTTTGATAAGAAACCATTATTCTCCTTGCATAGCCTAACTATGATAAAGAATATCTAGAACCAATCAAAAATCCATATCCATGTTCGCCGTCGAAAGTCAAGCAAAAAAATCCCAACTCAGATCGATAATACTACCTCGAAATTCTGTGCTCGACTCTGTGTTGTATCGTTTACCCTATATCGATACCAAAACCTAGATGTTCGCTCAACCTAAGCTCCGATACCACATGTAACGATCCGCTTTTCCGTACAATTCAAGCTGACAATAAACCAGACATATCCCACCCAAATCGAACTGAAAGATGGATAGTTAAAGGGAAAGAAAGAAAAAAGAAGAAGGGAAGAACAGAAAAGAACAGAGAAACTAAAACAACACAGAGTCTTACAATCGTCGAGGAACAATATATAACATAATATCAATGAGCGGTATGACCCGAGTATAAAATACACGGGTCAGTCCAGCTAAAACAATCAGTTAGATATCAGTTTCAAGACATAGCTTTAATGCATCTGCTCGGATATCAGCCTAGCATTTTTGTGTAGTATACTGTTCTTTCCGCTTGGCTCTGATGTGTATTTTGATTCGATGTAGATAGTGTGGTCTCTGAACCACTTTTGTATATCGTTTTGTATTATACTGGGATGTATCAGTGTATATGTATTTATATATATGACGATTACTGTTCTGTGATATGATATGCATTCTGTTATTGTATTTTTTCTGATAGATCCATTAGCCACCTATAGTTTTGTATTAAATATTTATTGGATATGTCGATCCACTTGTGTAGAAAATAAATAGATAGTAATTGTCGACGTATTCAATAGTTATTTAAGAAATGCTATAGATGGTCGCTTCTAACTAGCTCTATTCTCCGCATTAGCAGACGGAATTACCCAGTAATTCTCTTTGTTAATGTGGTCTCAAGGTGGGGCGTCACAGCTAACAAAGATATTGTTATATACATACATCAACCAAAATGCAATAATAAATTACAATCATCGCTTTGGATAGTTATAACAATATGTCCTCACAATTGCTGCTAATTTCAATAATAAAGCAGCAGAAAATAAACATATACATGTATATGCCTTGAGACCTTTAACTCGTATCTTGGGCTTCAATGCATCCAAAGCAATCTATAAATATGTCCGGGATAACCCAAGTAAAATTACACCCGAGTCAGTCTGAAAAACCAGCATGAGAAAAACACACCCAACTGAACTTTTAAAGTTATCAAAACCTTTCAAAAATCAAAAGTATCTCGTAAGAACACGCTGACATAAACATGGATGATTTTTTACCTTACGATAACCAAAACATTTCATATGAAATCCTCCGGTTTTATTATAATGTCTAATATGCAAATACTTATTAATCATAGTCCAAATTGTTACATTAATTAAATTCCAACATACTAGGTTCTATAACCAAAACTAAAGGCTCTTATTGGAGCATGGTAACTAATAATAAAAGGGTAAGCTCCACCCACCGAATTCGTACACCTCTAGATAAAATGTATGAGAGGCTACAACACGTTGCACCTCTACTACTTAGGACCGGCACTACTCCCTTCTCGAGTAGCACCGAATAAGATCACTCCTCGGTTGCAATCAATAACCACACAATGGGATCTCGAAGCATACATGAATATCGCTCTAGATTAGGAATGATCATACCCTACTTGGGTGCGACCCACTTAGCCCTGCCGTATGTCTTTGCTTTATTCATTTCCTGGGTGTGAGGTTCAAAGAGGCCTCACTCTTACCATTTCCTCCTAACAAATCATCTTGGAAGGATAATATTGCCCTCCAGGCAACCAATGCAATACTACCATTCATCCATACAAGTTCGTTCTACGACTGAGCGAAACATTTGAGAGCTCCATCTCCAATTCCATTATCTTAAGATGGCTTCACTTCGAATGCTTGAGTTAGATCGAAGTGGTTTTTGGATAACATATCTGATCCCGGTCTCTTCGAAACAACAGTTGACAATTTTCGATAAACTCAATCTCGATTCTTTAGGAAATAAACAAAGATAAGATCAAAGATCTCCTCCTAACCATTAATGGACAGATTTCCTTATCCTTTGTCCTAGAAGAACGAAACGAGATTTACATGCACAGTACATCATCATCGAAGATGACTATGCCACTTAACTCGCGTGTTTCCCCTAAGTATTTCCAAAGTTACGTTGGGTCCAAATTCTATAGTCGGTTATTTAACTATGGAATAAACAAACATTTAATCAAGGATTTAATTATATAGGAAAAACCAACATTTGGTTAAGCACCAAGCAAAATTAAGCCTCCTTAATTAGTCTTTTCATTACTAAAACCATCTTGTAAATGCTTGTATCAAAATACTTTTACAAAGATATATTCACAAACCCTTCTATTTTCAATACTTAGAAAATATCCATATACTTATCTCAATGGCATAAGTATATTTACCAAACACTGATGAAGATCTCCTTTAACCAGATTCTAAAGTCATTTATAAACCATTATAAATTTCTAAAACCATTTATAAACCATTTATAAAATATTTCCTATGTCATTTATAAACCCTTTACAAAAGCCATACAATTATTTATAAAACTCTTTATAAATCTATAAACCCATTTCTAAAATTCGTTTATAAATATCCATCTATTTATAAACCACTACCTTGTAAATAATCTTTCTTTAAATCTTCATACCATTTTATAAGCCACTCTTACAAAAATCCAAGTCCATTTACAAAACTCTATTTATGAATCTCGAAAACATCATGAATAAATAATTATTATTAACTTTTAAACTCTTAAAAATAATAATTAATAATTCAAACCATTATGGATAAAACAATCGTTAATCTTTACTATATATAAATAATAATAATAAGTTACCAAAATATTATTAATAATCATTACTACCAATTTCAAACCATATTAATAATATAATTAATTAATCTTCCAAATTATTTAAATTTTTATAAACAACTATAAGCAATATAACATGAATAAACAATTTTAAAACATAATATATTTCCTTGGTAGAAATCCATTTTTAAATCTTCAACCTAGTCATTTCCATATTTATAAAACTATATTTAAGAATCTCTTTCCATTTTATAAAAAACTTCCTTTCATGAAACCCAATAAATTATGAATTCCATTTATAACTTTGTTTTCTTTATGAATCTCAATTATTCATAAATCTCATCCAAAAAATCAATCACCATCTCTATTCAATAGTATTTTATGAAACTATTAACTTATGATGTCCAAAAACCATACCTTCGATTTTAAAATAAATTACTCCTTTAAATAATTTAAGACTGGTTATTTAGGCATATATAGTTTTCAAAATCGCTTTGAAATCCCTTTTTAAATTAAATCACTATTTTATAGTATTTTAAAATACAAAAATGAGACCCGGTGCTACTAAAGCACTAACTAAACAAATCATATCAATGTCATCAATATAGCATTCAACAAATCACACATCACTATATATATGAAAAGTAAAATCAATAGTGTGAGAAAACCATTTGGATTCCTCCAACCTGTCCCCTTGCATCACATATAGTATGTAATCATAAAAATATAAATCAACCGCTTTGAGGCGCGATTCGTATACAAAGCGTTACCCGCGAGGAACGTAATAGGGTCTCATCCGCTCCAATAGGCAGGAATATATCTAATCCAACTAATAAATGTATTAAACTTTCCAAGCAGTCAATAACTATCAATAATAAATATTCAAACATCCAATAGATAATTTTTATCGACTAAAATTATTCCTGTTAACCAAAAAGATGAGATTAACTCATATGTGATTTTCAGTTGTCAAAACACCCTTATTTGAATTAAAATTGAACAGATATTCAAATTTAACCCAAAAGTTCTATTAGCTCCAAATCCATCCAATCCAATTTCATAGCGTAGCCTTCGTCGATATGATCACAACAAGACTCATCGTGCTCGATTTGGACCTTGTACGAAAAGGTTGTGAATTTACGAACATATGATATAATTAAAATTGTAATAATTAATAACAAATTAAACTTAAACATTAACCATTTCTCTCCTCTTTCCCTCCCCCACGCACGATAACCTTTCCAGGCCCCTTTCGTTTTCCTTTTCTATTAAATCACGATTGCGCCACCCACCAGCCTCGCTGCCGACCATTCCTCCGCCACTTGCCATAGCCGCCTCGCCTTCCTGCCCTGAACTGTCGTGCGCGCGACGCGAGAAAGTAAAATTGAAACCCAATTTATTTTGCATGAATGCAAGGATTTTGTTTCTTCCTCGCTCTCTCTCGACTCGATCTAACCATTGATCGCGTAGAGCTCTTCAAGCTCTCCATCTTCCTAGTTGAAGTCGAAGCCTAAAAGCGCGTGGATGGAGAGAAATTGAGGGAGGAAGGCCAACGATTTTTGGCCATTGAAATTTTAAAGTGACGGCTGAAGGACGTAGGGTTTTGAATTGCAAAGATAAAATTTCCAAGTCCTTATATAGAAAATTCTACAGCACAATTCATCCGTGAAAATTTTGAACTCTAAACAAGGCGTGCCACCTAGCATTTATATATTATACCCCTATTCTAAACACAATGGAATATGTATCGAAAGCTAATTTCATCATATTTAGAAGACAACTTTTCAAAATCTAATTATTTTAATTTAAATTTCTTAAATTAATTTCTAAGCGTTTCGAACTCTCACTATCAAATGATACATCTGATCACCACGAAATTCGACAATATATTATAATTCACTATTACGGATACAGTGAAACTTATTTCGTTGAAATCCAAGACGGTGCCCTACATATTATTGAGAGTATATAAACTGTTATTTGAATTACATTAGAATAAATTAAGAAATATGTTGAAATGATATATACCTACGATTGGATTGAAATGATACATATCCATCCCTGAAATTAAATTGAAATAAATGATCGCTTGGCCATTGGATAGAAAATTATATGGACATTTGATTTGTTAAATTTAACGATTTTAAATTCTTGGATTTGGATTTATTCAAATGATTTATTTTGTAAAAATAAAATCGAATTGAAACATGGTAATTGAATTATTTTCAATTCGAGTTTTGAAATGTTGGAAATGAAATTGGTTAAAGGAATTGGTTAAAAAATTTGATTCGAAATTTGAAGTTATAGTTGAAATACGACTTGAATTATGGAAATTAAATTGCTTTAAAGATTTAAACCTTTCTTCGAACTTTGAAATATTGCCAAGTAAAAGTAATTTAAATGGATATTTCAAACTTGGCTCGAAATAGAATTACTTAAAGATTTGAATAATTTGAACTTTGAAGTTAGTTTGATTTAAATGATTTAAATCGATATTCTGAATACTACACCAAACAGCATATTTTGTAACACTTTTCCGCTTTCAATTTGTAATGGTAATAACTGTTATAAATTTCTAACAGATATTTTCTTTACAAACATTTGTCACGGTTACTTCCGTTATAAAATCTGATAATTTTGTAAATAGTTAAAATTAATATGGATAGGATTGTAATTTTATTTCTATTGTTACTTATCCATATTTTTCATGGACAACAATTCATCGTCCATTTTATTTCCACTTTCGTGCCAGGTTATCGCCCTTCCAGATTCTAAAATTTTAGATCCTACTAACTTTATATCTCACTCACTCACTCTCTCTCTCTATCTATCTAAAATTAATATCAAATCAAATTCTGAAACCCTAATCAAGCTATCAAATCAATGGGTCAATGCTACGGCAAGGCAAGCCTAGTCTAAGGCGATGATTCCGCAGGCGCAACCGCTACAACCACTATTCCGACAACTCCTTCGGCTGCCTCATCAGCATGGTCAAGCCCTTATCATAACAGTGTAACTCCTTCCACTTCTCCTGGGAGATCGAAGACCCCAAGTCGACTTTTTCGGCGGTCGTTTCCTCCTCCGTCCCAAGCTAAGCACATCAAGGTGGCGCTAGGGAGAAGGCACGACACTAAAAAGCCTAAAGAAGGGACAATTTTGAAGGATTGAGAGAATACAATTTGTATCGGTGGACTCAAATTTGTATGTGCAGTAAATTTATCATTTGTATTCAGGGCTTTAATGACTTCATTAGTTTCATCTACAAAGGCAGAATAGTGTTCCTTTTTTGCCTCCTTTTATTATGGAAACTTCTACTGTTTATAATTCTTCTATAATGAATGTCGTTATTGCCGTCTAACATTGTTTTATTCTTCAATAATTGTTGCTAATATAGGATTTTAAAGTTTTTGAATGCGTTTAATCTATTGATGAAATGAGTACGGATTAATTATGTTGGTTATTCATCATTTATTCCTACTAAAATCTGATATAAGGCTGATGATTCTTTTTGAACCTTTGCAGAAAATGGTATAACATGAGAGGGACATTGTTGCTACAGCTGGAAAAGGTGGATCTTTCTTGCATGTTATGAGTTAGTTTATTGGTAGAGCAGATTTTCCGCTTTTATGAGGTTGACTCAAACTGACAGCATAGAAAACACCATGGTAAGTAATGCTTATGATTGATGACAAGTACATGTATAGTTATGTGTTTATTTCACTCCAAATATTAGGTTAAATATACAAATTTGAATAGTTTTTTAGTTCCTCTTTTAAACTCTAATTGCGTATAATATACTTTGTTTCCTAACAGTGTTATCCTGTAGGCCGCTTACTTGTTTATTGGTTATATATTCTTCCTTTTTTAACACGTTGGGTTTGCATAGAGCATGAAACCTCAATTTTTATGGATCCGTGGACTTATTCGGAATAGAGTTTGCTTTATTCAAGAGTTATATAGATTAAACTCATCATAAATAAGCGACTACATCAGGTTATGGATATATACGTTTTTCCCTTTTTTATTTTTTATTTTTAATAGAACATATATAGTCAGTTTTTGTACAAATCTAATTTAGATTAAATTTTGCCTTAATGTCAGTTTGTTCCAAGGGTTAGAAATTTGCTAGTGCAAACATTAATCAATGTAGTTTGTTTGAATCAAATCTTCAACAATGCTTGAACGTTTATGTTTCTTTGTGCAGAAATATGAACCTGAATACATAGTTCCTCCCAATGTAGCATTGGTTGATATCGCTGTGACCACGAGGTAAATGTTTATAACTAGCTTTATATTTGATTGTTATGCCTTTTCCATTAATGTTGATACACTTTTGCTAATTACTATTTACTATGAGACATGAGTTAAGTCCAAAACTCTTATAACTTGTCAGATTATTGCTTTCAATGAGAAAAACTTTGTCAAAAGGTTGTTATGTAATGCAATCACTATTGATGTGTCAAAAAGGGATCTGATATGTCATAAACAGTTAATTTAATAGTTATCGTTATAGCTTTTAGAAAATTAAATAAATTTTATTCAAGTTAAACCTACAATTAGAGGATTTTCTCTTTGTTCATCTCTGCTATAAGTTGTTTTGTTTGTACCAATTAAAATTACTACAATCACACATGTAAGAAAATCATCCTCTCTCTTAATCCGCCCTAATAGCTTAAAATTCGTTTATTATGTGGCATGCGATACGCCTTCCCTGTTCCCACTCTGGATACCATTCAATATATTGATAATTTAGAATGCTCACTTAACCTTTTGCAACCCAATTTCCCGACAAAATAGATACGGTTTATGTAATATGAATTAATTTTTAGTTCTTACAATCCTTATTTAAGTTTTTCGAACTCTCATGATGAAGATTTTGATATTGCTGAAGGTCTCATGACATAACCGTTTAATACTATTGATAAATGCTTCTAAAAAGATGTCTACATTCTTTGAATGCAAGCATCCAATGGAGATGAAAGCAGAAGGAGATGCTTCAAAAAGTCAGTCAGCTAATACAGAGATAGAATAGGAAAGTAAAGAATAATGTCACTGCAGAAAACAAAGGTATATCATAAATTTGGTTATAGACAAAAGAGTTGTGGATATTGAAAGCAACAAGCTTTTCTTCATAAATCTATGTAGTTTCGTCTTACTTACTAAGTTCCATAAATAAGTACAAGTGTAATCGACATGTTAATTGTATGAAATGCCTTTGTTTTATTGTATCGTAGAGAAATACTATTACTCTTCATTTATAGACCATATACTTGAGGAGTATATATGTGGCCTTCATCTTTTTAGTGCTCACGTAAACTCATTTTTTTCTTCATATTTGAATTTCATAATTCAAAAATGATAGAAAATTTTTGAGGGTAGTAATCTTATTTTAGTGCATATACAAGTTTATGTGTTTATCAACTGAAACATTCAACCCGTGAAGACATGCTAGAAATGATATTATCTCATTCGTTTGTATTTTTTACCGCCAAATTCTGCACAAATTTAAAAAATTTATTTTTATTTTGGAATCTTATTTTATTTTTTAAAGCTGTTTTTCAAAACAGCCGTACCAAATACATGTTCCAAAATATTAAAAACATTAAAAATGAAAAACTAAAAATGGACTTCAAAAACTAAAAAACAAAAAATAAAAATGTAAACAAATGGGACCTTATATTTTGAAAAAGGAAATTAGATACATGTATACGTCGAAAAAATATAAAATTATACAGCAAAATTTGCCGACGGTTTTTAAAACTGTTTTCTTGCATAGACCAGTGATTGGAGTTGAAATTATGTTTGTAGTAGGAGTGAGTGAGATTTTCAAATCTGGCATGAAGAAGTTGATTATGCAAAGAAATAGATCCAGGAAGGTTATTTCTTCCAATTTATCGTTGCAAGCCATTACAACTTATCCAAAGAACTGACTAATCAGATGCTTGGTAAGGCACAAATTGGTATATTTTAGAAGTATTCATTAAATAGTGATATAATGTTTACTTTTTTATAATCATCTAGGCATATTTTATTCTGCATTCATATCATTATTATAATTAGAAAGTTAGTATTTATTAATTAAATAATGTTTGTTAATTGAAGTGATAAATTTAGTCCTCGATCACTAAGTAGAGCAAAATCTAGGTGAATTAAATTAGAGTCAACATCTGCTAGGATAAAAAAGCAAGACCTAAAAAATATTGCTTTTAACTATTGACTTTTACTGAAAATAAATTAGGACTAAAATAAATATTTAAATTTCATACATGTTATATAATCACGCACAAAATCATGAAAACGTAAAACAAAATTTATGAAATAATAAATTTACTGTTTAAACCGAACCATAAAAGGTGCAAGTAAACAAAAACAAGTGGAGACCAGATAACCCTGACAAAAAAAGATTATATCATAATCTTTCAAATTTGTCAAATTTAAAAATTGTATCGAATTTATAATTTTCTATATTATCAAACTAGTTTGATATTAATGTTATGTTGGTGAATACGAAATTTATGTGGTCTTTTTTTGTTTCATGAGTACTATTGATACTTGATTGTTGATACTGTTGTGTTATTTTCTTTTGTAGAAACATTCAAAAGCTATTGACCATGAGTTGGGTCAGAATGCTAATATCTTGGTCAACACCTCTATAAATTTTTGATAAATGCAAACAGTTGTCATGCAAGAAGTAATTAAAGAAAAGGTGCACAAATTGAAGCGCAAATACTATTGCCCATTATACAAGTGTGGAAATTATCATTGAAGTTAAAATTTAAGTCATGAATAATCTTGGTACCAATCAACAGAATAAACTTTATGCATGTTAAAGTTCATGCACAACTTACTTTAAATAATTTTATATTACCGCTTTGATGTTTTGTTAAATGTTTATAACATGCTTAAACTAATTATGTCAGAATGATATAAGCAAGGAGGAGTGCAAAGATATTTGAAGAAAGGCAAAGAGAAAATAGAGTGCTTGAAAGTTTTCTTGAAGAAACATTTCAGCTATAGAGATATATGGTAGCAACAGGGCAATAATTGATGGATATGCAATCAAACATCACTTCTAACATCAATAGTTGCAAAGAAGGTCTTGTTGAATCTATTGGATTCAACACCGAGCAATTTTCTGAAGTAACAAATAATTTGTTCAGGGAGATACAAAGGGGACTGGAACTAAGAATACCTCGGATAATTGGAAGGAACTTTAGCCACTGAAAGCGCATCAGTCTGTGCTGGAATTTGGAAAAACAGGATATATATATATATATATATATATATATATATATATATATATATATATATATATATATATAAAGAAACATAGGTAGCATGAGAAGTTTTATCTCTATATATTTTGTTTATTTGTGCTCAATATTGTAAAAAACAAATATATGCATAGAGTCCTCCTTGTAAATACAGATTTAAAGATTGGATGATATTTTTTGACATGAATGAACCTGTTAGACTACAAAGTAACTGGGAAACAATGATTGAATTTTTGCAACAGAGTTAGAGTTTAGATTTTTGTTGTTGGTGAAGAAACATAAATATGTCTAATATTATCAAAATGGTTACTACTTACCATAGCTATAACCGTTTGTATTACCATAGCTATAACCGTTTGTAAATGACGATCGGTAAATATATTACTTTCCAATGGTTATAACCATTAGAAATATGGAATTTTCCAACGATTAAAACCGTTGGTAAATACATTATAGATTTAGTCATGTACCTATTTGTAATGGTTATAACTGTTACAAATTTGATTTGTAACAGTTATAATCAAATGACAATTTTGGTGTTGTGGAAATTGAACCCGAATTTTACATAAAAAATGGTTTAAAATTGAAAATTGAATTGAACTTAAACTATTTGAATCGAGCGAATGAAAGTCGAAATTGAAGTCAATTTGAATTGAAATTGAAATTGATTTGGATTGAAACCGAAATTGAGTCGATTTGAATTGAATTGAAATTGAAGATGACTTGAGTTGGAAGATTTGAAATTGAATCAATTTGATTGGAATTAGGATCTAAGTCCATATTTGTTAAAATGGAAAGAAGCAGTTTGATTTGAAACTATTTTCAAATAAATTATTTTAATATAAACTATTTAAAATCTACCTTTTTAAATATTCAAATTATTTTGATTTTCCAAGCTATTTTACTATATAAACCATTTTCAATACTCAAACTATTTTATATTAAATTATTCTAACTTTTAAACTATTTTAAACTATTCAAACTATTTTCTAAAAATTCAAACTGGTCAAAGTGAGAACTGTTTATATTTCAATCGTCATTTGCATGCGAATTATGTTAAAATGAAGTTATAACCTAAATCGAAATTCGAAACAAATTTTGGGAAACGAAATTGATTTCAAAGTGAATATGATAATTTTGGGAAATGAAATTGATTTCAGAGTGAATATGATATTTTGAAATGAAATGATATTTTGAAATGAATATGATATTTTGATATCAAGTATGAATCGTTTTCGAAATGTAAAAGAACCAATCGGTGTGTAATGGTCATTAAAGAGACCGGAGCATCTTACTGGCATATTGTCTGTCAATATTGGAACCACTTAAACAACTATATACGTAAAGGAGACTCCAAAACGAAGTGGTTAGATTGGGCGTACGTTTGCTGGATTTGAAGAAATAGAACTATGATGGATAGACCCCGACACTTGTGTCAATTTAAAATGACTAAAACATGACGGCTTGACAATGCTAAGTGGGCTAGCTACCCCTAGTGGACGTCCGTTCTTTGATTTTCATCTTGGACTTAGTCCATACTATACTTTTGATGTTAGTTTCGATTGGTGCACATTGATTTGGGATGACCTCCCTTTGACTTGATATGGAATGGATAGCCGCGGTGGACGGTCGTGGCTACGATGCATTACCACCAGCCCTGCTACCCGAACTAGTAGTATCCTACCTTGGGCGTTGTCTCACGTGTCTTGTCATACTTTTATCTTTATATGAGACCACTATGAGTTTGGTTTAATGTTGTCGTATCATGGCGCATCCCTATCCCTCGACGTGCTACTAGAGCGTTATATGCAAACAGTACGACAATGCTTAAAAAAGCGTTAAGGAGGATTGGTGTAAAGCATTAACGCTAAGAAAAATATTTATTTTACTCATTAAACGTTATATATGGTGTATTCTACTATATATTGATATTTTGACGGATCTTTAAGAGATGAAAAATCTCATAACATCCCTTGAGTTATTGCACGCACGTTGTACATTGAATAGAAGATGTAAAACCCTGTAAACATCTCTGACACTATTATACTCCACTTATACGTGATATTGATTTGACTCACATAAGAATATTTTAGTCTTGACTCAAGTGTACTGTCTTTTCATTATGATCGGGTCAGCCTTGAGTTTTCTACGCATTGAAGATGAGTTTTTGGAGGACGAAGACAAAGATTGGTATATTATTACTATTACTATTCCCTACATCATGTTCTTCTACCGCATTGTTTTATTTTGTTCTTCCGTACATATATATTCTTACAAATGTTGTAAAATCTTAATCAAATGTATAGTACAAACAGCTTCATGAACTGTTTATTTGATTATTATATTTTGTCATTCCACTGTGAGATTCTGTATTTGTGTTCTTCTTTTCTTATTTTTCTTAGTTAACCATATTGATTATCCGTGTTTTGGATTGTTTGAATTGGACATGTGTGTATTATTGTCGATTTAAATCTTTTGAAATGTGGGTCGTCACATGCATAATATTATATTCTAGACATATACAATGACATTGTTGTCATCATTAAAACATACAAATAGAGTTCTAATGTACTGCAGTTCCAGAGCTAATAGCTATTGTAAAAAAAAATTATGTAGGCACTCCGTTGATGTGGTTGATGTATGATTTAGGCTTTGTATATCACAGATTTGTGATGAATTATGCCAGTCAAAGTGCATACTTAATTGAAAATCTTGCTTTCAACACAAGGATGAAGCACGTAGAGGTGAGAGAATCATTTCTTATCTCCATGAATGAAGAGAAACTAGTTCATCTTCAGAAGCTTCGATAGGGGAAAATACAGTAGATATGTTTACTAAGTCCATGCTTGCTGTAAAGTTTAAGCATCGCTCGAACTTTATTCGCTTATTAAGGTGCCAGGTGTCATAAGGTGGTACTTACGAGAGTGGGATGGTAGATGGAGACATTTGTTTTCATGATGATGTTGAAATATATAGGCTTTACTTACACGAAGATAATACCTTCAACACTTTGTTGGTGGATGGTGGTCTTGTCGGGGTTTGTTAACAAAGTGCAATGAGTGATGGCTATACCAAAGCTCGTTGAGAAAGAAACAATAATCTTGTTTGAGAGTTGCTTAGAGCATGAGGATGTAAGTAAAATTATTAGGCTTGTATGGAAATATAAGATCAAAGTGAAGATTATTATATTTTCAGGATACAATATTTCCAAAGTGAAGTGATTTTGAAAATCTTTTAAGTCAAGGTGGAATTGTGAATCAAATACATCGTCTGCTTAAAATAACAAGGAATTATCTAAACGCGAAAGAATTATTTTGAGAGTTTGAAGTAATTATTCAGTTACATAATCTATTAATTAAAGAAGATATTTTGTCAAACACATGCATATTAAAGGGAATTGAAAAAATCAAGCAGATATACGTTTCCCATATATCTATGGCAATCCTAGCCATAAGAAGAAAGTTTTTCTTGAGTTAAAGCAGCAGAGGGTTTCTGCTTTGAAAGAATCGTCAGTTGGACCAACGGCTGAAAAGAAGAGGAAGAAAGTTGGGCTAGGAGGCATAGTCTCGATCTTTAATACTTCAATGAGGATACACTTGCTACCCATTCTTTCATTTTGAAAGTCATAATGGATAGATCAGAGTTAGTGCAACACCCTACCATTTTCGACATTCTTATTCAACGCAACACACAATGTGTAAACCCCTAAAATCGAAAATAATGTGTCATTGGTGATCAATAACCAATTCAGAGTATAATTTTCATGTCCCTAATCATGTAGGGTCCGTTTTTGACGAAGCGAACAGAGCATTTGAGCGGGGTATTTAATCAGGAAAGTACGTTGAAAGGAGAATGCGGTTGGAGATGCGAAAGAGTTATTTAAACAGAGTATTTGAAGAGGAGGAAGAGAAGAAGAATATAAATCAACGGCTGTGATGTTAAAACACATTTGATGCCAACACATCTTTTCTCGACTTTCTCACGATGGTGATGGGAAAGCTAATTTGTCCTTAAGACGTTGGACGCATTGGACGCGCCAAATGGGTGAGAACAGACTACCATCGGAGTTTATCTTTGAGCGGTGCTTGTTCGTGTCTCACGTTTTACATGTCTTTCCAACGCACTAAACAAAATGCATCTTTCAATGCAGTATAAACAAAGTTTTCATAAGCCAATGCTTCTCTTTAATTTTGGGAAAAACAAAAATAATGTCGGCCTTTCGTCTCCGTAATATGATTTCCACCCAGGTTACATCCCTATCTCAAATTTCATCTTCTTCAGTACGAAATGAATTCAATGGTCAATCAGAACCCTTCATTAAAAATAACAAAAAATTCATCAACGATGGAGTCGGTCTTGGAAAAAGATTACTCAGCTTAATTCACCCAATACAAAGCGCTGTGGTCGTTCTTAATCGATGGAAAGAAGAAGGAAAAACGTTGCAAAAATATCAACTCAATCGTGTCGTTCGCGACCTACGCAAGCATCATCGCTATAAGCATGCTCTTGAGGTATAATTAGTTCTGCATTTAACTTGTTTGAGAAAATGTCCACGAGGAATGAGCAGATTTTTGTGCTATGTACTTATCGCTCTTTATTTGCTGGATAAAAGGAACGTCATAGAAGAAATGTTGCATTTTTATGATGTTCACAGTGGAACAGCAAGTAAATATATAATTTTTATGTATATATGTTGACATGTTTATTATGTGTGTGTATAGATATGTGAATGGATGAGAACACAGTCTGATATCAAGCTACTACCCGGTGATTATGCTGTTCATTTGGACTTGGTTGCGAAAATTCGTGGCTTGGCTAGTGCAGAGCAATTCTTCTTAGATATTCCTGAAAGAATGAAGGATCATTCCACTTGCACATCGCTATTACACACATATGTGCAAAACAAAATGTCAGACAAAGCTGAAGCACTTATGAAGCAAATGACGATTCATGGCCTTGTTCGATGTACGCTTCCTTATAATCAAATGTTGAATCTTTATATATCTACAGGCAAGTATGATAAAGTGGATGAAATAGTTAAAGAGTTGAAAAGAAATTCGAAACCAGATGAGTTTACTTATAACCTATGGTTGAAAGCTTGTGCTAGCACAAATAACGTGGAAAATGCAGAAAATATATTTAAAGAGATGAAGGAGAGCAAGTTAGAGCCTGACTGGGTAGCATTTAGTACATTGAGTAGCATATATATCAAAAATAACAACCTCAAAAATGCAAAAGAAACTATAACTGAGATGGAGAAAAGGGTTACTGGAAAAGAAAGAACAGGATATTGCTCTCTTATTAGTTTGTATGCTAGTATTTCAGATAAAAAGAACATGTACAGGTTATGGGATATGATGAAACTGATGTTTGGGAAACTTAGTGATGTTGAGTACAAGTGCATGATTTCATCTGTTATTAAATTAGGTGATGTCAAAGAAGCTGAGAGTATATACAAAGAATGGGAAATGGTATCTAGTACACATGATTCACAAGTATCAATTCCTATATTAGCCTTTTACATAAAGAATAAGATGATAGACAAAGCAGAGAGTTTCCATGCAAGCACTATAGAAGCAAAAATCAAACCTAGTTATAGTACATATGAACTCATGGCTTGGGGGTACTTAAGAGAGTCTAAAATGGATATAGTATTGGAACTTTTGAAGAAAGCATTTGCTTTTTTAAGCAAGAGGAAGCCTGATAGTAGAATAGTGAGAGCTGTGTTTGATAAAATCGAGAAGAATGGGAATGTAGAAGATGGAGAAAAATTTTTAGTTATGCTTCGAGATGTAGGGTGTGTTTCTACAGAGATATATAATTGTTTGCTTCGTGTTTATTTGAAAGCACAACAATCTCCTCTTACATTTGATAAAAGAATGAAAATTGATAATGTCACATTGGATGAGGAAACCTGCATCTTGCTTGAGAAGACTAAGAATTTTGTATAGGAAACTCAGACAAATTTGAACTCTTGACGGAGATGTTATTTTGTTGAATTTTTTTGACATCATGTTCACTTTATAAAATATCATGTATCTCATATTATGTTTAGTTTTAAAGTCTCTATCTGTTAGGTTAATTTGTTAAATTGGTGCTTCTTGATTTCAAACATGAAATTAGTTAAACTAGGGAAGGAAGATGTGAGTAGTATATGTGCATCCAGTAGTGCTTCTATCTCAAGCTCTTGAGCAAGTTAGCGACATATGTTATGCATGATGCATCTTATGGTAACCGAAATAAACTGACACAAGATTGATTTCTTCTCTCTTGGTTACTGCCTATGATTATTTTGGTGCAGGAACATTCTTTTGATGATTGTTTTATTTCAGTGTTGGCTGCTGCAGATGCTTAGATTCATAGCCAACACCGGTTAGGTTCAAATCGGTCCAAGGGAGAATATATCAGGTATGGAATTATTATTTTGGTGCAGCAGCGGTATGTGCAGTTGGAGGCAGTAGTGATGCTTCTAGTTATTGGTACAATATATCATTGTTTGAATTATTTGGAATTAGTGGCGAAAAGCCGAGAATAGTTGGTTGATCATGTGAACTAGCTTCTGCACATTCTAGAGTCTTCTACTGGGGATGCAAACATGGATGATATTGCAACCAATACGAAGATCTGTGTAACCTGTATGCACACAACTTTATTGCGACTTCATTTGCCAGGGAACCATAATTGGTAAACATGATCTAGCCCTGATAATAAACATGACTGAACAGTTTAGTACATGCTTATTGATTGTGTCATAAATGACTTATTTAAACACAGTTCATATAGTTATGTGACATGAAGATTACATTTTCTTAAATCATCCAAATTCAAGAAAAGTGCTCTTTAACGTAATTTACACTGACGTCAAACGTATATATGCAGGAGTTAGCGGATATGGATGCTGAAAAATTACTACACCATCGCTAGCTCAAATTATATTGGAAGGTTTATAGAGGGGGAGCCTGTTGACCCAATTAAGATAGTAAATATGTAGCAAACAAGCAGAGACATCAAAAAGAAAGGCAGGCAGAAATACCTATCCTTGATTTAGAGAAAAGGATCAATACTAAAATATCAAGAAGATTCTTCATCCAAGCCAATGGATATGAGTGTGGATTAATTGTTTTGTCAAAACTGAAGAAAGCTGTCCATCAAGAACTTATAAAAGCTGCTGAATTTGTGAGCTTGACTGATAAATTTAATACACTCAGAAATGAAATTTACGAGAAGGTAGATAAATATAAGCTGAAAGGTAGATAAATTGAAGCTGGAGTTCAATGATCAATGATGGTTTATGCTATACAGGAAGAAATATGGAGTCTCAAGTGTTGAAGATATAGATGATAAATTGAAAGAAGAAATTGCAGAAGTTAAGAAGGAGGTAGCATCCGAATCAACAAAGACACTTAAGTCAAATAATTTAGATGTGGAACTCATACCATCAGTTCCATCGGAACTTAAGGAAAGAGTCGATGAATTTAACAACTTGGTGAAAGAGAACATACAAGAGGCAATGAACTCTATTGAATTGAAAACTAAAGCAAAGGCACTAAAAGTTGAAGTTGAAAAAGGCGAAAGGATCAGTTGGTCCTGAAGCTGAGAGCAAAATTTCAGAAATGGAGGCAGATATCGAAAACAGTCTGCCATGTCTTTAGATTCTCAAAAAGAGTTGAACGAAAAGTAGGAAAATTTGAAGAAAGACGTCGCCGAGGCTTTAACAGAAAATGGATGGTCAAGTGGAGACTGTGCGGTGAACATGAAGTTTATAGGCAGCTATAACTAATCGTGAGTTATGCTTAACTCTACTACTTAATATCTACATCAAAAGGCAATAATATCTACATCAAAAGGCAACATTCTTAACAGAAACTAATTTTACTTTGGTGTATCAAATATAGTACTTATGCATTTTAACCCTCTAGCCTGTGTATATATAATCAAGGCAGGATGATCCTTCAAATTTACAAATCATTTGTAAAAAAGAGTATGAGTTTTTTCCTAACCATTGATGCACAAATTTAAGCAAATCGCCTTGCTTTGATACCAATCTGTTGTACAAAAATTGTACAAATGCAGAAAAATCAATTAACAAGATCTAGATTTGCCAATTTGAACATTACTCAATATAGCAACAATTATTCTATTACTTCAAATAAATAATAAATAACTAAAAAGAAGAAAAAAGAGACGTACAATATTTATACTGGTTTCACTATCAACAAGTAAGCCCAGTCCAAAGGAGAGAGATTTTATTACACGTGAGAGAGTTACAAGAGGTTACAGATAGTTTACATACCAAAACCCTAAATTAGGGTTAACAAGAAGAGACGCTTATTTGGGGATCGCTGACTGAGTGTCAGATGAGTTTACAATGAATTCTACCCTCAATATATAGCCAGTGTAAATCTATGAGAGTCGTCGATTAAATTACCAAGATATGGTAAAAAGATAATGGAGGCAATTTATCATGTAGAGATTCATTTGTTAGGTAATTTGTTTGCCTGCAATTTGTATGTGTGTGATTTTGTGGGTTTTGGGATAATCTTGGATATGGATTGGTTGAGTCAAATGACGTTAGGATATTTTATCGAGATAGAGTAATACCCTTAAAGCACCCTAATTGCCATGATCGAATTATATGTTTATTAGAAGAATTGAGTTTCGACGTCTGTACAATGTTGGATGCAATTAAAGACATAGAGGATGAAGTAATTTGGGAATTTATTATAAGAGACTATGCTGATGTTTTTGAGCCTATCACGGGACAACCACCGAAATGAGCTATGCTTGGAGCTAAACCTGTAGGTAGACTACCTAGCAGAATGACACTTATAGACGAAAGAGTTAAAGGTGCAGCTTGTGGATCTAGAGGGTAAAAATTTCATCAAACCAAGCAGTTCACCTTGGAGAGCTACGTTTGTGTTCGTGAAGAAATCAGATGGGTCATTGAGGACGTGTATTGATTATAGAAAACTGAGTGAGAAGACGATAAAAAATCGATATCCTTTGCCTAGAATAAATGATTTGTTCGATCAATGGAGTGGAGTCAATGTGTTTTCACATCTAGATTTAGCAACGGGTTATTACCAATTGAGAGTGACATAGGATCGTAAACTATTGATGGCGTTTTAGAAAGGATATGGTTTGTATAAACGGTTAATCATGCTCTTCGGACTGACATATGCACCTACTTTCTTAGATTTAATGAACCAAACTTCTGAGAACATTTAGATAGATTTGTATTAGTGTTTATAGACAAAATTTTGATATATTTAAATAATGAACAAGATCATGAAGTTTATCTTAGAATAGTGCTAGATACGCAGCTTCAACTAAAAGTGAAGTTTTCAAAATGTCATTTCTGAAAAGAGAAGTGAAGGGCACATAGTTTCAGAGAATGAATTGACTATAGATCCGTCGAAGATAAAGCCGTTAATAATTGGAAAAGATCCAAGACCGTGAATGAGATTAAAAGTTTCTTAGGGTTAGCTGGCTTCTACCGAAGATTTATAAAGATATCTCTCATATAGCAGCACCGATGACTAAACTAACAAGGAATGATATTAAATTTGTTTGGATCGATAAATGTGAAGAAGCATTTCAGAAGCTAAAGCATTTATTGACCAATGAGTTCTTGTTAATTGTTCTAGATAGGAATCAAGATTTAGTGGCATATACCGATGCATGTGGATTTATTAAAGATTTCACAGTATTTCCTTTGCGCGATTAGGTCCGAAAAATAACAATATTAATAATTACAGGGTATACATTATATGCTTTAATAATAAAGCATCCCAAACCATGAGAAAACAATACAATACCGCTACAAAAACCGTAATTCGGAAACGTACCTATTTGGCAGACAAACAAAACTATATTTTAGAAACAAAAGCAATAGTTATTGCTTTCATAAACCTTTATCTTACTTATGTAATCCAAAAAAGTTAAAACTAGGTAAAAGAGCAATATACTAGTTGTTCCAATCAATAGCCCAAGCAACACAACATACATAATAATCATATGCAAACAAAAGCAGTACGACCATTATATGCAATAAAAGAATCTATTACACATCCATAACAATCAAAACTAATGGTTTGTCCAGGTTAGAAACTTTTCATATAAGTATGATAAATAATCTACCAAGTATACCTTATGTTCAACAGTCTTAGGTAATTACTCAACATATCATTCATACAACCTCAAACGATTTGAAGTGTCATTTTTCAAACTTTCCATCCGCCAAACAACATAGAATTTAAATATTATTTAAGTTTGTACGATGTACATATATCATTTGTACACAATATCGATTCTAATCGCTTGCTTGAAGACATAAATTTCACTTTCGAACTAGTGTTGATAACTCGACTACTCTAATGCGGACGTTGATCCGGTTCCTTGATTAGAAATATCCGTTTTCCTTGTATAGTTATAAACTATGATAGAATCTCAAATTCATATTAAAAATTTGTATCAAGTGTTCGTGTCCGAAATTGAGCGAAAAATCCTAAATCGGACTGGTGGGAATTACCATAAATTATGTATTCGAATCTGGATCAGAACTGTTATGCGAATAAGATAATCTACGCACAACTTACATATTTTATTCTATTGGCTTCATTAACACATCATTTACTTTTCATTTATTTTTATTCTCATTCGTTCATACAAGGTCATCTTTTATCAATTTATATTCATTTACTTACATAGATTATTTCCCATTCAATATTTAAATCATCAATGGATAAATTCTTAAAGTATCACATATGTTTCTTGACAGTTTAATTCACATTTATTTACTTATATATCTTATTTTCCATTAAACATTAATATTAATTAATGAATCATTTCAACATTTTCTTTAGTTCATAATCATTTACTTAAATGATACTATTCAATTTAATTATTAAGTATCTCAAAATATTAACTTAAGTTTATAACATTTCTTGTACACCTTAATTCTTTATTTATATATGGACATAATTTTATTTTGAAACATTTTTATTACTTAAGTTTTTACTTGTATAATATTCCATTAAATCCTAGAAGTATATATAGATAATCTTATTCATTTTACTTAAAAAATGTTCAATAGTTTAAATCTTCTTAATTTTCATTATCTTTAAATTTAAGGGTTACAAAACTTTCTCTTTTCTATTATCATTAAACACAGCCTTTAGTTTCAGATTTCAATTTGAAAGCTTCCGACCATTTAAAATCGTCAAAAATTCCATTTCATTTCAATAACTGAAAATCACTAATTAACAAAAAAAACTTAGGAACTAAATACTGGGTTTCATTGCAAATCATCTTGAAATAATATATATGTATACCTTTTTATATATCAACTCATACTTGATGGAAATTTAAATCAAAATTTATCTATCAAAACAAATGTGTAGCAAAGCTACTTCAGTGGTCTTTCCACTTTGAAACTCGAAAATGAACGTTGATGATGTCGTGGTCATCACCATAATCATTTTCTAACGACGGAAGAGGGGAGCACATAACTTATTTTCCATAAAATTCAGTTGAATACATTTCTTTTAAATCTTATTGAAATATTTCATTCGAAAATACTTCCAAATAATACTAAATATTTTTTTTTAAATATTTGAAAGCCAATTTCAAAACACCAGAACTTAAGTTCTTAAATTTCCAATTGAAATTCATTTTACTTGTAAATCAAAATTTATAAACCATATTTGTAAAATTACATTTCTTATAACTCACAATAGTTAATAGTTTCTAAGAACTTTGACTAACCAACAATAGATGACAATAGTTGAATATTATCATTTACTAACAAACAACACACCGAAAATAACGGTATCAATTTATGGAAAATTATTCTTTTAAACATAAAATATAATACTATGTAAAATTATTTCATTTACATATTTTTAAAACAATATTGTGTCGGTTTACCATGTTTAAGCGTTTAAAAATCCATACTGATGTCATAGCATCCTATATGCCGACCGGAATTCATAAATACTCAACAAAACAAATTAACATGATATAAAACATTTTTATAGCACTAGAAAATACGCTCTCTCGTATATACACACATCAGACTCATTCTAGGATATTACTAACCCTATCTCTAGTGAGTTTATCCCCAACAGGCTAAGGTATCTCTAAACCAAAGCTTTGATACCAACTATGACGACTCACCTTTTAGAACGATTTAAGTCGATAATAAACCACACATGTCTAACTCCAACCATTCAAAAAGACAGATTATAAATGAGGTTTAATAAGAAAATAAGAGAAAAGGAAAGCAAACACAGAATCTCGTAGCGGAATTATAAAGTATATTAATCAAATAAACAATTCATGAAGTTGTTTTACAATATACATTTGATTTCAATTTTTACAACGTAATTAGAGTACAGTCAACAAACATACCCAAAATAATGCAGTGGAATAATAATAGTAAATATAGTCAAGCAAACTCCATCTTCATCTTTAAGGAATAATGTCTTCAACACTGAAATACTCAGGCTGATCCAAATATAATGAAATGACAAAACATTCGAGTCAAAACTAAAAGTTCTTATGTAAGTTAAATCAATAATAAGTAAATATGAGTGTAATAGCTTCAGAGATGTTTACAGGATTTTCTATCTCCTATCAAGTGTACAACAAGAGTGCAATAACTTAAGAGATATTATGGGATTTTCCATATCTTAAGTATCCGACAAACTATCTATATATAGTCTAATACGCTATATATGTAGTGTCTATCAATAAACTAAAGTATTAAAATAGCGTTAAAGATTTATATTGATCTGTCTTAATACATTTCTAAGCATTGTCCTACAATTTACCTTAATAGCATCACCAGTAACGTCGGTAGCCAGAGAGGCGCCGTGATAAGGCAACGTTAAAACAAAATCGTAGTGGTCGCGTATAAGGATAAAAGTATGACAAAGCACGTGAGACAATGCCCAAGGTAAAAATCTACCAGTTTACTCTTTCTGTCTGGTCGTAACAAATCGTTGCAACGACTACCGACTGAGTCCACCAACCCTAAAATCAAATTAAGGTGCACCGATCGAGTCAAAATCAATATAGTACTACGAAGGGGTGATGTCCCCTAAAGGTAGCTAACCCCTTGGCCATACATAGGCTCCTGTTTTAGTCCTTTCAAATTGACACAAGTGTCGGGATCATCCATTATCGTTCTCTTTCTTCATTCCAGTAAACGCCGCTAATTCAACCTCTACATTCTGCATAACATCCACTGCATACACGTTTATTAAAGTGGTTCCGGTAGAATGACTAAGAGTATGTCATTCATCCGGCTCTGGTATTTTTAACAACCAAACGTCATTTTGCACACCGGTGATTCTTTTAAATTTTAAGAACAAGTTATACTTCCATCAAAATATCAGACTTGCTTCAAATCATTTTGAGTTCAAAAATAGGTTACACTTCCAAATCAAAATATTCGTATTTAAGTCAATGATTTAAATCTAAATAGTTCCCCTTTAAAATATTTTGAATATTGAAAATGGTTTGAATAATTATAATAGTTTTAATATTGAAAAATGGTTTGGAATAATTAAAATAGTTTAAATATTGAAAATAGTTTAGAATATAAAATGGTTTTAGTATTGAAAATAGTTTTGAGTAATTAAATTAGTTTGAATAATTAGAATAGTTTATATATTAAAACAGTTTGATTATTAAAATAGTTTATATTAAAACTGTTTCTTTCTTTCACGACAAGGTTCAAATTTCAAATCGTAACGAATTCAAAATTTTGACTTCCAATTTAAATCAACTTCATATTCAAAATTCCATTTAAATCATCCTTAATTTAACGATTTTAAATTGTACTTCAAATTCAGTTGAAACAGTTCTATTCAAAATCTGAAAGTTTCAATTCACATTCTCATTTTGAAACAATTTATTTTAAATCTATTTCATGTCCAAACTTGGAAATACCAATTTAACTCTTTTTAATTAAAGTAAATTCAGAGTTTAAGTTAAAATATTAACCTTCACAATTATTCGCATCCAATAAATCAAAATTATATCCCAATTTCCGCTTTAAGATTTCAGATTAAATCATTAAACAATTTCATTTAAGCAGGTCCAATTTCAACATTTCAAATCTCGAACTAGAAAATAATTTAATTCATATAAATCAAAATTTGATTTTCTTCAAATTTAAGATCTGTAATCATTTAATTTGACCAAATCCAGTGTTCATATATAATTTTCTACTTCTATTGTCAAGTGATTAATTATTTCTATTTTAATTACATGGATGGATATATATGATTTCAATCCATATTTAAATGACATAGGTATATATCATTTCAACATATTTCTTAGTTCATTTCAAATAGTCCAGATGACAATAAATATGATTTCAAATAATAAATAGGGTAACAATATGAATATGTCAAATAAATAAACAACCATACATCCAACATATCAATCAATAGGCATCCAATTGCAATCAACATTCAAGTTAACCAATATATCACCACACCTATTAGTTATCAATTGTCGGTGTTTAACTAGCAATTAAACTTCAATATAAATTTAAATGTCAATTCAATTTAATATCAGATTTAATTTAGATGTCAATTTAAATTACCAAACAACAATCAATAAAAATTTATCACTTCATAATTTTAATCAACTAACATAAGAAATTTTAGTATTGCGTGAGTGTGTTTAATCACTCACCTTTGGTTTACAGCCCATTAAAAATCCAACGAAAGCCCAAAATCTTAACAGTCCTCAAAATCAACCAAACCAGTTTCATATTGTTTGGTATTTCGATACGAATCCAATGGAAAAAAACCACGCGTTAATCGGAGTTCGCATGCAAAAATTATTCAAGTTGTTTACGCTATCTTCCTAAACCCTACTCATCGAACAACTAACCCAACAACTGCTGTTTGATTTGTCGCCGCTGCCGTTAGGCCATCAGTCGTTGATCTGAACCCACCACCAGAACTGCCTCTCCTACCATCTCCTTCGCCTAGAAATTCACCACCTCCGTTGCCCAACTTCGCTCACAAACGACCATAAATGTCGCTACATTCATGACTAGATTCCGGCACATCCGTGTCGAAAGGACACGATCCAACCATACATTTTGTAGATCTTGTTGAGCACTACAACTCATTTAGGAGTCGTCTAGATTGATTGAGAGATAAGAGAGATCAAAGAGGAAGAAGATGGAGCAATTTCGACCGTTAAAAGGAAGAGGTGACGGCCATAAAAATTAGGGTTTCATTATATTTTAATAATATATTAATCTCGATAAGCGTGCTATTTATAGCGTAAGGTCCAAAACAACTCGAACTTCAATCGAGACGTGCTGACAGGCAATCTATATGTCAAACGACCTTCCGAACAAAATGGAATTAGTTTCGAGGCTTAATTCTATTGTATACAAATGCTAGCGCTTTATCGTTCGATAAAATTTAAATTAAATTATATTCAAATAATTTATCAATTCACAATTACGGGTGAATACAGTATTCGTACTTTACAAATACGTTATTACAAACCACGACGTTCGTTAATAATTCGATTTTATTATTATTACACATTTGAATCAAACTTGAATAATTACATTTCAAAAATAACATTTTTACATTTGAAAATAAATCGATTGTTAATTGAATTTGCAATTGAAATAAAATTCCAATTCCATAACAACTAATTTCGTTTGGTATCACTTATTTTTAGACGTTAATTAAACGACTTATTATTAAACCGATTTAATCACTTTTAAATTCTAAATTGCAAGTTATATGTCATCATTACATTAAATTTCTCATCGATTTAATAATGAGATGAAAAATAAAACAATTGTCTCCACTTAGTTATTCATATCTATTAGTTTATTGTTTACAAACAAGGATTATAAATTTACGTACTAAATAATTGATTTCTTATTGTATGCTAACATATTTAGAATATTGTTTATACCATTTAACATTCATTAATGCAATCGATGGAATATACACTCAAATAGTTATTAATTATATTCAAATCAATATCATTAAAATATATTCTAATATGCATCACCATCCTTACCTCATTGAAATTTATCGTTTTAGAATTCATTTAAGATCAAGTTATATATTCTAACAATTTTTTTTGCATTAATAAATCATAAATTTTAATTTCTAACAATATTAAATTCCAAAGTCTTATTTAATTTAATATTTTTAATTGTCAAAAATACAGGTCGTTATAATATATATATATATATATTGGCACGTGCGATGCACGTGCGCAAGCATAATTAATATTAAGAAACATCGTTTGTAAGGTTTCCTGCATCTTACGCATGAGTTTGAAATATACGTAATATTATATGCTTTTACTTATACAAATTAACCGTTTGTCAAAATGCAAATGAGACTAAGTTATTTTAGAAAATAATAAAACAAGACAAAAAAAGTAATAGACTAATATATTAATATTTGGAAAAATGAAACAAATAACTAAATTAGTGCTTCTTGTAATTTGGACATGGAAAACTTGCATAATCTTCTCTTTTTAAAAGTAATCAACCACCATATTGATATACGAAGAATTTTTCTTATCCGCCACAGTGATATCATGCTTCCTATGATACCATACTCCTCAAATGTTAATATAAAACTACTTGGCGCTAGTGTAGATTTTGAGTTTCCTCTAGATTAATATCATTACAACAATTGTAAGACTTAAATTGAAGTAATAATCAATGAAGATTTAGATGGTGATTAAGATGGTATTCTCGGTGATTTTACTTTTAAGGATATTATCTTTGAAATAGGACATAAGAATGTGTGCATAAATAAATGAGACCAAAGTTGGAAATGAGATTCAAATTGGGTAGTTGGGTCCAAAAATTTGGTTTGTTGTTTCCTAGGTGAAATCATTATGGTAGAGATACATAAATTATGCGTATTAAATAGCTTGTTCCAATATAAAATTTTGGTGAATAGATATATGTGAATAGTTTAACTGTAAAGAAAAAGATGGTTGCTCACGTTAAATATTTCACAAATCACATAGTAGAACAAATCTCATGTAATAAAATGAAGCAGGCATAAAACAAAACTATCATACAGCATAACGTAGTATGTTTATATTCATTAATAAAAACAGTTGTTATTCACTTTCAATTTTTTGAGTTTCAATCATCAACAATTAACATTGATAATTTTTTTCACACTGTAGGCACATTCCAACAACTATATGAATACGAATGATTTATTTTTACATGTAAACATCTCTACTTACATAATATAAATGTACTTAAGTAAAAATAATCTATTGCTGACATATACACTTAAAGAATGTAATAATATATGACATAAATATAGCATAACTACATTACACCCTTGTTGGTACCAAATATGTGGCAAACATAACAAATCCAAAATCATTATCAATTCCGATCACACCTTGCAGAGTTGATGTTGGTTTGAGTAGTTGATCTTGGTTGTTTGTCTACAACAGTTTGAATGATGGCTGGAATTCTGTTCAAGTGGTGTTGATGAAGTGGACGGTCTGGTTATTTTAGCTGAATAACATTTTGTGTCCCTTTGTATTTGAACTTGAGATTGCCAGAATTTTTGACCGTAGGATATTCGAGAGGGCCGGTCTTAGAAATTTTGATACCTAGAGCTAATTACGAACCAATTCCCTTGTACAAAAGCTAATGCTATTATTGTTCATTGAACCATCAAAATAATTTATGTTATTTATAAATAATTAGCGAGTTCATCTAACCTTCTTGTATTACTACGCATTCAGCTTATAAATTTTCTTATACATCTTATACTTTCTCACATGCACCTTTTCTTTCTATGGAATAAATAATCCTCATATGCAAAATAAAGATCCTCGCATACAAAATAAAGACCTATAACCTAGTGCGTAAGTAGTGTAAAATTAATGAAAGGCCATTTTAATGATTTTCTAGCATTGATGCTCTTTTGTAAATAAAAAATATATTCCTGAGGAGGTTGCAAACGAATTTTCATGCAGTTTGTCCATCTAACCTGACACATACTTTCAGTTTCATTCCTAAGAATGCACAATTCTTATAAAAGAATGCAACTATAAAATATAAACATACTTTCAGTTCCATTATCAAGTATGTTGAGTTGAACTGATACTATGAACCATGTTAGAAATCAAAGTAGTGTAATAGTATGAGTGTCAATCTCAACATAATTTTAGTTCCATTATTCCAACTACGAAAAAATGTTAAAAAATGCAAAATTAAGGATTATTTTAATTTTTAATAAGATGTTAATTGTTAATTAGAAATTTTAAAAAGTAGAACTTACAGAGGCTAAAAGAGTACATCATTTGCCTTTTGTTCCTCTCCTTTCCACTGTCGACGAAGAAGATGATCGAATGTGATAACTGATGTGCTGCACCTCACCTGCACTATTGTCTGCCTACAACTATACCTGGGGCGTCTGTTGTCGTGACCCATCGTCGTTATCGTCAAAGAAATTGGAATACCTATCAGTTGTCGTCGCTTGTCTACCGCATCCTTACGATTTGTCGTCGAGTCTAGAATGTCGCGGCCCACGTCTGATTAGTTGCCGCTGATGGCGATTTGAAGTTCTACTTTTTTCCCTCTGGCCTACGTATTGAATAAATGTTGAGTAGTGCCCTAGTTTTTGATGAGACCCAAAGCGACAACTTCATTTACTTTACCAAAAGGCCGGGCCTTTTATCAGGGTAGAACTTGAGGTCTCTGATCAGAGGGTAGATGATGCAACACTTGTTAATTGTCAACCCATTTTATTTATCAAGATGTCCTAATAAACATGAATAACTATGCATATATTCAATTATTCATGTATTTACATTGCCATTGTTTAAAAGTCTCTGGTCTCTAATGGATATATGCAGCACACATCATGCAATGTTGAGCTAAATTTGTAAATAATACAACCACATGCATTCTGTCCTCATATGCGTGTATCACCAACCTTGAATTTGATCATTTTTATACCCATTGCAGTTGCACTTCCAAATTTCCCATGGCTATACATACAAATTTATTTAAGTAATACTATTTATTGGAAATGAAATAAAGATGTGAATGTAATAGTTGGAGTTGTTCCAATCTTTTTTTAGGAAATGAGGGTGCATTAAAATAGAGATACATGATCAACTTGTTAAGAGCAATAAATGTAAGAATAGATGCTACATGTTTAATACATTAACCAACAAATAAGGTGATGAATAACTCACCCATTCATTTAAAGGCAAATTCTCCATTGCACTCTGTAGTTGGTTAGATAAATCTAGAAGCAAAAAAAATGTCAGAAAAAATTTGTAGCAAATTAGAGAGGAAAATAGTGGATGTGAAACTATATATATAATAAAAGAGAAAAAGCATACCAACTGCGAACAGATTCTCTGTCTCTTATTTTTGCACTACCTAATTTGCTATGCCTCCATCCTTCACAGCAAACAGATCCTCTCGTCTCAGCCTCTAGATGTTGAAAGAGCATAGAATACAAAGTAAGTTCGATGATCAAAAAAATTCAATAGGAAAGTATGAATTTTGTATAATGTTTGTAAGAAATGTTTATATGCAGAAGAGAAGCAAATGAATTATGGGGACGAAAGTAAGTAACAGCTTGTAAATGGGTAGCAGAAATACAAAGAGAAGAACTTAGAATAATGGGATGCATAAACAGGGAATGAAGATGGAGACAGTCTTCTTTCCTTCTCTCCTGCACATATTTATCCAAGCCTTTTTGCACATATTAATCTAAATGCATGCCACGACATTCTTATTTTTGTTGTTGCATTCTTTCCGCATCCAATTGAGTTTCCCTTAACCCATTCACGTAACCATCATCGCACGCCATCACACCAGACCACCACACCCTGCCCGCTCTGCCTCCATACACTGCAAAAAAGGAGTGCATAAAATATCACAGTAGCACTCAATAAAGTGTTGCAAGAATGTCATGAAGAACCATAGTTGTGCATTGTAACAAACACAGACAAATAAATGTTTAACAAATCAGATGGCAGAATGCAAATCAACAATTTATTTCCTAACATAAAGATTCAGAGCATCAGCAACAAAGGGACGATGATTTAAAGGACAAATAAAAAGGTATGCAAGTATATACATTTATCGTAAACCGATGAACGATGAGTTACAAAAAAGGGCACAAAGTGGTAACTGATTTTGAATTAGGCAAACACACAACTGCTGCCTTTTCCACTATTACATGGCAAAACTGCAAAAAATGACAGGGCCAATGGTCGTGCAAATAATCCAAAAAAGGCCATTTCTTTTTTGTTAATTTGTCCATTATGGCACATTATGCATATGCTAAAATAATTATTCCTTAAAATATTACAGAGATCTCTTTGGCGATCATGGCACATGTTATCTATCCATGCATTCATCACACAGCTACACTATGCTGCCCTGAACAGCCCTACAACACTGCAAAATATACTGGCCAACCCTATTACTATGCTTTCTATCCACTTTCACCTTGCGATCTTTAGTAAGCAAAGCCATATTCACCATGTAGAGATTAACTTTACCGCCTAAATCAATATTGGAATGTTCAGCGTCGATAGTGTGGGGTAACTACAAAACTTAATTAAAGGATTTGAATGTATCTTTAACATTCGACTTCTAAATCTAAACTAATTGGAGAACATTAGACTTTCAAATCTATATAACTGAATCATGAAATTTTGTCACTATATAAGCTAACATGTCATTAAATGTGAATCAAAAAGATAACATTAGGTTTCATCAATAGATTAGTAAAGTAGATAGTATCTAGAAGTAGGACGAGAGAGAGTTAGATTATAGACTTCCACAATCTGTACAAAGAATGTAAATTAAGTGAAGGAAGCCATGGCCTCAACCATCTTTTGTTTGAGTGTTTGACCTACTACATCTAAATTTAAACAACAAAAGAAGCAATTCAGTTATTATGTTACTTAAGATTCGCACTTTGTACATCATACAGTTTCTAATATTTTTCTTTTCTTCCAATAAGCAACCAAATATCAATAAGTCCATGACTATGCTTGTGAAATTTAACATCAAATATAGAATAAGACAATAGTTACATCTTTACTGATCTGAAAAAACAATTCACTAAGCTTGTTTAGATATCCGACTTTATTTTGTGAGTATTGCACATGATTACCTTAAACCGACACTGGTTGCACTTTCATTACTTTCACTATTTCACGTTCATCATTCATACTGCAATTAGCAATTAAAAAAGAAACGGAAATGAAAAATTAATCAAAAACATTACCTCCTGAATGGTGTTCTACGGAAAGACCATGGCACATATAGTCAGTTTTCTTATTGAATCGGAAATGAAGAAGAATACCTAAGACAAATCCTCTTCTGCTATGAACCAAAACATCTCTGAGCTACTTTCCCAAAATGATCATCGAAATTATTAGGTAATTTGATTTTAAACATTCTTTCTCTTTTATTTTTTGTGGTTTGTGAAAAAGAAGTGGTTGAGAACGTGAAGTCGTGCAAAATGGGTCTCTCAAAACGGATCAGGAAACGTAGTGGAGATGAGGAAGACAAAAACACCCTTAATTATTCAATTTTACCAATGTTACCGTGAGATAATAAAAAGGAGATTGTTGGCAATCAGAAAAAGGCATCACTAACTGAAGTATTTTCTTTATAAGAGAATAAATTTAAATTTCTAAAATCTATAAGAGCACATGCAATACAAAACAGTCAAAAAGTTTATTAACAAAAAAAAATTAATTTTCGAATGAAATAATCGAACTAAATTGGACATTCATGTAACTATAACTAAATCAAGAAACTCATATAAACTAAGAGCAAAAAAGCATAAAAGCCAAAATAATAAATAAACCAAACCAAACATAAAAATAGTAAATAGAAGTTTCACAAATTCAAACATATCAGAATTCAAAAACGCCAAAATAGAGAGTCAACTACAGCTTAATGATGATAAAATTAGGGTTTTAGAATGTACCTAGTGTAAAAGCAGGAAAGTGACATCTAAAAGAAGCAGAGATAGGTTCAATTAGGCATTCATGTGCCTGTAACGAAATCAAGAAATTCACAAAAAATAAGAGCAATCAAGCATAAAATTCAGAATAAATAAATAAACCAAACATAAACACAATAAACTTAAGGTTCACGAATTTAGTATAAGACATCAGAATTTTGAAACGTTGGTATAGAGAGTCAACGGCATAATGATGATAAAATTAGGGTTTCAGAGTGTAACCATTGCAAGAGCTGGAAAGTGAGATCTAAAAGAAGTGGAGATCGAACTTTTTTATGCTGTCGATAATTTCCTTCTCTCTGCATTATCAGGTTTAAGATTTCTTGTTTCTTTCAGTTTTCTTTTTTTACTGTACGGAATAACGATGATATTGAGAGTGGGGAAATGAACGTGGATAAATGGGTGAGTATGGGTCAAAGTTGCAACTATACCCCTGGCTATGTGCTACTTTTTTGCTTTCTTCTCTTTAAATGGAAGGTCAGTTTTGTCAATCCAAAAAAAGCTTCACTTGGGAAGTATTTGCTTTATATATAAGATAATGAAGATATATAAAATTCAAAACAAAAGGTTAAAAATCCGAAAATGCCCTCAAATTCAAAATTTTAACTTATCCATCTTAACACAAGCCATCAACATGTCATACATTAGAAATTTTGGTGGATAATAGAGTAATTATGTATCTTTGTTAACTTTTTTGCTTAGGAATCATTTCATTCTCAAATTCACCATTTCATATTTTCTAATTAAATATATTTCTATATATTATAATCCTTATTATTATTATATTAATTCTTACATTTCAAAATGAAAATGTGTTTCCTAATCATAAAAATGTTGTTTTAAAGATGTACACAAAAATTCAAAAAATTTCTACGACTTGTTCGATAAAAAGTTGAAAATTCGAAAAAGGGATTTCAATCATATTTACTGTTTTTCATCGAACTACCTACTTATGCAAACGAAATTTTAAAATGAATTTTCTATCATTGGTCATAAATTAAAAGAGGGTTATTTTAATTATTAAAACCATAAATCGAATACTTAAAATAAATTAAATATTCACAAGGCAAAGCGATAAAATTACGGGTCGTTACTAATCTCTTATATCTTATTGCAGTGGTGCTCCACTAGGCCTGTCAAAAGTATATAAACCCATTTAACCTTACCCTTTTAACCTTATTTTAGACGGGCCTGTATCTTCAATAAATTATTTTCTTAGCAACCCGTTCAACCTATTTACTCTTAATCCAACCTGTTAACCTTATCGCCCACTCCGCCCCAGTTACATTCCAAACCTTAAATTAATGGCGATTGCTCATTATTTCGTCGATTCAAACTATTCTTTTGCCGGGTCGAGTTGATTTGTTCTTCTTCACACCTACAAGTCTTCCTCGCATCGATTTTGATCCCAGTTCACATCGAACAAGGTCGTAAGCAAGGAAGAGTTCGGAGAAAAAGGAGGCATAAAGGTATTTCGTCGATTCAACTTTTTCCTTTATTTGATTTGCTTACGATTTGTTGTTTTGTATTATTTCTTAATTTATAGTTTTAATTGTTTTAATTTTTTTTAGTTTTTATTTATTGGCCAATACGTGATAAAAAAATTAACTGCTGATGATTCTTGAGTGATTTTTTGTTGTAGTACCATTGAATGTTTGATTGAATATGTCGTTTATGTCGAAGTTTGTCTATGGTGTTAACTGCAGTCTTCTCTGATTTTCTCCCACAAAATTTTTTAACTATCAAGGTAATTCTAATGCAAAAAAAGATTTCAAACTGTCACTTCTTCTTTCATGGAGTCGGTTGTGTATGTAGTGATGGTAATTTACTGTAATAAAATTTTTTACAATTTTATTTGGAACTATTGATGTTTGTCGTATTTATATATTTCAATGGTATGTTCTTATATTAGAAGCAGGTTGATTGCTACAACTCTTGACATGGATAGTAGGATATTCCAACTATATATAGGTGAAAGCTCTGTTGGTGAAACCATTCTTACTTGCACAGGGAAGGAGCTAAAAGACGAGTTCTGCATTAATACCAAAAGTTGCAATTTATCAGATTTTTTTCCCTCTATACTGTTCTGTTATATATGCTAGTAAATGCATCGGTACTGAATAAACTGATGAACAACTGGTAGTACCTTTTTTGACGCCACTGTTAATAAATTAAAAATTGCTTTGATTGTGAGAAAATGAGATCATCGATTATCCCTTTCATTTATTTGATAGAATTTTATATAATACATTGCAACAATAGATAGACCTACAGCCATTTATATGCTTAGAACTTGAGGATTTTGGCACTATAGTGGTAAAAGTATGATTTAATTCTTTTGTAAACTTTCGTTTAGAGAGAACATAGTTCATGACACACAAAAGCTCCTCCTTAATTTGTTCCTAGTGATATTCATAAAACTTTGCATTGAACCCATCAGGCCTTGGACTGCCTGAATCGTCTATCTAAAATGTTGAGCTTCTCAATTCTTCAAATTCAATTGGTTGAGTCAGTTTTCTTTTTGCATTTTTAGACAGTACTTTTTTGCAGATTGTGTTTTGGAAATAGTTAACAGTACTATCTGAATTATACAAAGTATAAAAGTAGTTTTATGGTCTCCTCATTCAATTTGACTAATCTGAAGTATGCTGACCATTTCGTCAATTAAGCTTTGAATGTGTAAGTTATTCCTTCTAGCAGTCATCACTAAAAGTTGTGTCAACAAACAGAAGGTGAGTCACTGGCAACAATAGTCCAACGTCTGACGAATAAGTTGGAGGATATGATGGGGAAAAGTTAGAAGGCATGTGTTACATGCTTCAATAATTAATCAGTGCCGGTCTAAACTTTTTTGGGCCCTGGACAAATTTTTATTTTGACCACAATGAAATTTATAATGTAAGTACGATAAAATAACATGAAACAGTATGTAGTTTGTATCAGCAAATTAAACTTTCGATGGAAAAAGGATATATTTTAGCATAAGTAGCATACAATATTTCAACTACAAAAGAAACGATGGTATCATTAATTTTACTAGCATATTGTATGCTTTCCTTTCTTCATTGTTCTTTCTCAGTGCATAGAGTGACATATAATTTCTAATATACAATGAGTAAAGTTGTAACTGGAAATAATTATTGTAAAAAACACCATATATAAAAATGTCGAACTAATACTTTCTGATTGGTATGTAGTTTCCATATTGTTAATAACTAGATTTGCACCCTATACTATTTAACTACAGTTGCTTCCAATCATCTCCAAAATAGAACTTATGCCATGGAATTAATAACATTTTACCTACCATGAAATCAAACAACTGGAAAGATCATTTTTTATGAACTAAATCTGATATAAATAAGCTTTGAATGTATAGTTTAAACTTTAAACCTCGGAAGCGTTGCAACCGTTTAGAGGTTAAACACTTCAATTATGATGTTAATATTATTACTTGTACATGCTTTTTCAGAAAAGTTGTTGTTTTACATGTAACTTATTCAACCCTTTTATATTTAACTATAACTATAATTCTAATTTACATGTGCACTTACAGATTTTACAATATGGATATTGTTGACCAAGATACTCAATTAAGAAACACAACAGAGTTGGCAGCAGACATAGATTCAGTGGGTAGCTCTTCAAAAAATAAACGACAAAAGGACACGTATTCCGATGTTTGGAAGTACTTTGAAAAAATGAAACTATTGAGGGTCAGAAACGTACTTGCTTTTGCAAAAAATGTAAAAGAAAATATATATGGGATGGTACCTATGGGACTAAAAATTTGCTGAATCATGTAGAAAAGTGTCCCTTAATCGATAAAAGCATGGAGGTTAATCAAAGAAGTGATTTCGAACAAAAGAAATATAGAGACTTGATGACTAGAGCAATTATACAACATAACCTACCCTTCAAATTTGTTCAATATGACTGTATTCGTGAGATTCATTCATACTTAAACAATCAAGTGGAGCATTATTCAAGGAACACCTCGCGTTCTGTTGTTATGAAAGTATATGAGAATGAAAGAGTCAAACTTAAGGATTTTATAAAATCATGTAGTGGAAGAGTTAGTTTAACATCTGATTTATGGACTTCAGTAAATACGGATGGTTTTATAACTCTAACCGCTCATTTTATTGTTAATGAGTGAAATCTACAAAAGAAATTGTTCAATTTTTGTTTAATGGCACCTCCACACTTGGGCTCGGCTATATTTAGAAAAACTTCGAGTATGTTGGTTGATTGGGAAGTAGTCGATAAAATATTTGCATGCACTCTAGATAATGCGTCTGCTAACAATAAATTCGTTGATTTGTTGAAATAACATCTTTGTCATAGAAAAGCAATGGTTGCGGATGGACAATTTTTGCATGTTAGATGTGCAGCCCACGTGCTAAATTTGATAGTGCAGGATGGTTTAAAATGTGTCACTTCTTTCTTAAGTAACATACGTGAGAGTATTAAATATATCAAGGGTTCTCAATCTAGAAAGAAAAGTTTCGTCGAATGCATAACCACTCTTTCATTGAATGACGTTAGGAAAGGATTGCGTCAGGATGTTCCTACTAGATGGAATTCAACTTTTATAATGCTTAAAAGCGCAATACATTATGAACAAGCGCTTTATCGTCTTAAGCTTATTGATTCTAGTTATAGTTATTTTCCAACATCCGAAGAATGGATCAAAGCAAAGAAAATTTCACGTTTTCTAGGAGTTTTTTACGATGCCACTTCTTTATTTTCCGGCACAAATTGCCCAACGGCTAATTTATTTTTTCCAAAAATTTTCTTAGTTCATTTTACTTTGAAGAAGTGCACGGAAGAGAATGACTTTATGTCTCACATGGCAAGTGAAATGCTCAAAAAGTTTAATAAATATTGGAGTGAATTTGGTGTGTTGCTTTCCATTGCTTGCATCTTTGATCCATGATACAAAACAAATTTCGTTCGGTTTTCTTATAACACATTGTATGGCGAGTGCTTAGAGTTTGAAAGGGTGAAAAAAAGTTGGAAGCACTATATGATGAGTATAGGGAAAGGGTGAGAAAAGAATCGTCCATTGAAACATGTGTTGTGGAAATCGTGGAATCCACACAATCATTTATTGGTCCTTACTCGCAAGAATGCGAAGATATGATGGATCGGTTTGATTATTCTGAATTTGCTAGCAATCCTCGCAAGTCCGAACTTGATTCTTATTTGGAAGATGGGTTAGTCGATCGTAAAATGCAATTAGATATTCTTTCGTTTTGGAAATCGCAACAATATAAATATCCAATTTTATCTCTCATGGCAAGAGATATCTTAGTTGTTCCAATTACTACCGTCGCTTCTGAAAGTGCATTTATTATTGGTGGTAGAGTTTTAGATGACTAATCGTAGTTCATTTAAGGAGGATGTTGTTGAAGCGTTACTTTGTTCAAGAGATTGGTTGTATGGAACATCTATAATGTCAACAATCGAAGATCATACGAAAGATGTTACCGTTCTTGATAATGAACAAGCTACTTAATTTTTAACTCCTCTTTTAGCTGATTGATGCATTGTTAGAGGTACACTACTTGATTTATAGTTATCTTTCATTTTATGTCTTTTGGTCAAATTGAAATTGTTTTGTTGCTGCTGCTATAGATTTCGTCAACTATTTTATATGCAGTTTTGGAGAAGAACATGCTAATGAATTGTGAAGAAATAATCTTCAACTCACAGCGGAACGAATAAAATATAATACATCACATAAAATATTACATCAGAGTATAAACTTATACAACACATATTAGACAGCTATAATCATCTGTCTAACAATACAAATCAAATACAACAGATATAGATACCAAACAAACACAGCTGAACCATAATATAACTACACGTGGAAGCCTTCTGCTCCATATCTTCTCCAGAATTCATCAAGCAAACCTAAATCACTTGACTACTCATATTTTTGTAGTATGCTCAAATCTTCAGAAGTACTTTGTTTTTGATAAGTTTAGGACCTGTTTTGGTTCAAGAACATGTTTTAGAACTTTCTTATTGGTTATATATATGTGTGTATTGTATGCTCATATCTTCAGTTTGCAGCCACTCGTTATGTTTTAACTACAAGTTTGTGATAATTCTTTATGATATTTGATGGCAGTCCTTAATATTGCATATGCTAGTTTATTTCATAGTTCATTTTTCCCTTTCCTATGTTTCATTTCATGATTCAAACTTTATAATTCTTGTTGTTGTTGTTTACATTGCAGGAAGCATGGCTAATTGGCTAATGGCTATGAAGTATGACTAATTGTTTTTGTTGCTGACTTCTTATTGCCGCCTTGCTAGTTGCTAGGACTATGGTTGCTGTCTGAACTTAATGAAATATGAACTGTGCTAATGTATTATGTAATGTATTAGCATGAACTTACTGAATATCATCATGTATCAATATGTATGAACTGTACCGTGCTATGTATTATGTACTGCCTATGCTAGCTGCTGAGACCGAGTATTGAGTGTGGATTAGTACTTAATGTTGACTGCTGTAGGGTTGTATCAGCTAATAGCTATGTAGTATGTAATGTTATCTTTATTGTTATGCATTGCAATGTGAACTATTATATATGGGTCATAAGGGTTAACCCACATTAAAAAAGGGTTAAAAGGGTTGGATTAAAAATTATGTCAAAAGAGTTGGATCAATTTCTATGAAACCAAGTTCTACCCTTTTGACACACCTATGCTCCACCACTCGTCCGAACCATCCAACTGATCATTTTCTTCATCCCACATCGCTTCTTCTATTTGCAGAAGTTTGTCCCAATCAGTCCATTAACGCATCAGGTTGTCCCATTTGTTCTTTATCTATGTGCGAGACAAATCAAGATTCAACTTGTCGTTAAATGCGATCGTCACTGTTGCGTAAAACCTACCGACTGAACTTCTTCTGTTCGGTAGAAAATCAATGAACAGATCTATGAAAAGTTCCTCCCTTTCGGGTGTCTATAAAGTAATGTGCTGGGAGAAAGCAGAAATAGAAGATTGCGCCATATTAAATAAAAATTGCAAAATATAGTAAAAAAATCTCAAAAAATATATGTTATAGATGGGAAAAATAAACATAATAGTGGATAAAAGAGTTTTGATTTCAGATATTGTAGTGAAAGAGTAATGAAGATATATTGAATCGAACATAGAAAATGTTACAATACAATGTTACAATTTGATCAGGTACAATGCTTGTATTTATAAACATCTCTGATGACAATAGTGTAAAACTATATTGTGCTATTGGGTTTCGGCCCATGATCCAACTTGATAATGAATGCATAAGATTGCCTTGAAGTACTTTGATGGCTGGGATGCAATACTGGGAGAGTATATCAATCTGATGAAGGGAAATATTCTTCAATACTCCCCCGCAAACCCTTCAGTGGTTAGGGTTTGTAACGCTTCCATTTGCGATCTACTCTCCAATGCGATTTCGAGAGTAAAAATTATATTATCCCAAAATTGGCAGTAAATCATAAATCGTCATGCGAATACTTCAAAAATTCCTCTTGAAATCCACTCTTAAGTTCTATACTGAAGGAGATCTGGATCTATAGTAGATCTGGAATCCTTATGTGAATACTTTAGAAAATCTTCTTGAAATCCACTCTTGAGTGCGATACGAAGAAAAAGTATGTTCCTTTTAAGCTCTCGCTAGTTAATCTGCTCGATGATATTGTCCCTTGAAAAGAAAGCCACAGTCTTTGGTCATTTGATTGAGGACTGCAGTTTCTGTGGATACTCTTTCGGTGGAGATGTACCTCTGTTTAATCGATCGAGGACTGCAGTCTCTGTGGAAACTCTTTCGACAGAAGATGTTCTGCTACCTTGTAAGTTCTTCACTTTCAGTTTCTCCCTGAGGCGAATAAAGTTCAACTTGGACATGGGTTTGGTCAAAATGTCTTCTACTTGGTAAGTAGAAGATCTGTGGTTTACTTCCAACTCTCCTTTTACAACATGTTCACGCACAAAGTATAGGTCCAATTCAATATGTTTCGATCTAGAATGTAGAATTGGATTGGCAGTAAGATGAACTGTGCTAAGATTATCACACCATATAACTGATTTAATAGTAGGCTTGATCTGAAGTTCACTTAGTAGTGATTGAATCCATAACACTTCTGTTGTAGCGTTGGCTACACTTCTATATTCGGCCTCTGTACTTGATCTTGATACGGTCGTCTATTTTTTTGAGCACCAAGATATGGGATTGCTGCCTAGAAATATACAATAACCTGTTGTAGATTTTCTGTCATCAGGGTCAGATGCCCAGTCAGCATCTGCATACCCAGTAATATTGATGTGTTTGCTTGCTTGCAGTGTTAGACCATAGTCAATTGTTCCTTTGAGATATCTCAAAATTCTCTTTACTATTTTCCAATGTTCATCAGTTGGTTGTTGCATGAATTGACTAGCTTTGTTGATACTATAGGAAATTTCTGGTCTGGTAATAGTTGCGTATTGTAGAGCTCCAACAATGCTTCTATATTGTTTGTCATTGATTATGGCTTCACCTTTGAATTTTGAGACATGTAGATTGCTGACCATAAGAGTAGAAATGGAATTTTCTTGATTCGTTTTTGCTCTGTTTAATATTTCAGTGATGTACTTCTTCTGACTTAGTTGTAAAGTGGAATCTGAAAACCATTTGACTTCAACTCCAAGGAAATAGTTTAAGTTACCTAGGTCTTTAACTGAGAACTTCTGATTTAAATACTTTATCACGTTGTCAATCTCCTCTTTGTTGTTACCTGTAATATAAAATCATCAACATATATAAGTATATAGATGACTATGGTATTACTGAATTTAGTAAATAAAGAGTTATCAGATTTTGCAATATCGTAGCCCAGTTCAGTTGGAGTCTCTTTAAGCTTTTCAAACCACACCCTTGGGGCCTGTTTCAGCCCATAAATAGCTTTATTTAATCTGCAGACTAGATTCTCTTTTCCTTTCTGTATGAATCCTTATGGCTGTTCCATATACACCTCTTCCTGCAACACACCATTCAAAAAGGCATTATTCACATCAATTTGTTTGATGTTCCAATTTCTGTACAAAGCAATTGTCATAACAGTTCTTATAGTAGTGGGTTTCATAACAGGTGAAAAAGTTTCATTGAAATCAAAGCCACTCTGTTGTGAATATCCCTTAGCTACTAGCTTTGCTTTGTACTTAGAAATTGTATCATCAGCATTTTTCTTCAATTTAAAAGTCCACTTGCACCCCACAATATTTTTGTTTTTGGGTAATGGAACAAGATTCCATGTATTATTTTTCATGAGTGTATTATATTCTTCTGACATGGCTGATTCCCAATTTCTATTCTTCATTGCTTGAAAGTAGTTGCTTGGCTCTTCAGTATCTAAGGTTGCAGTGTAGGTTTTTGGTTTGAATATTCCACTTTTTGATCTTGTTATCATATGATGACCAGTTCTGATATCCTGTTGACTGTTTTCCTCTTGTTGCTGAAATCATTGTGCATCTGTGTTGCCTCAGAAGTTTGTTGTTGTGTGGGATTTGAGATTACTCTTTGTTGAGATACATGTGCAGGTGTGTTGGATGAATCCATTTGCTCATGACCTGGTCCATTATTGGACACAGTGTGTTGTGAGTCAAATTCATTTGTGCAGGAGTTGTCATGAATATCTACTGCTGTCTCAGGAACTTGTATCACAGCTTCAGGTAAGACAGGTGTGGGAGGTAGAGAACTCTTTGCATTATATACCTTTTTCTATATTCTAATATCTGATTCCTTGAAAGGAAACACTTTTTCATTGAAAACCACATGCCTTGAAATGAAAATTCTACCATTTCTATCTAAACACTTGTATCCCTTCTGGTTAGCAGTATAACCCAAAAAAGTACAAGGTGGTGATCTAAAATTTAATTTATGTGTATTGTATGGCCTGAGATAAGGAAAACATAGACAACCAAAATTTCTCAAGTTTTGATAATCTGGTTTAATGTTAAACAGAATTTCTAATGGGCTTTTAAATTTCAGAATCTTTGATGGTAGTCTGTTAATTAGAAATACAGTAGTAGCAAAAGCATCTGGCCAAAATTTAAGTGGCATAGATGCTTGTGCAAGTAAAGTGAGACCAGTCTCTACAATTTGTCTGTGTCCCCTTTCAATAAACCCATTTTGTTCAGAAGTGTAAAGGCATGTTGTTCTGTGAACAATCCCTTTCTTCTGAAAAAATTGTTTTAGAGGCATATACTATGTTCCACCATCAGATTGTATTATTTTAACTTGACAATTGGTTTGTATTTCTGCTTGTGATATAAACTGTAGAATAGCATTATAAGTTTCATTCTTTGATTTTAAAAAATATATCCAAACATATCTAGAATAAGCATCGATAAAGGATATGTAATACTTGTAACCATAATCACTGTGTAGTGGTGCAGGACCCCACAGGTCAGTGACCACTAATTCAAGTGGTTTGTTGTAAAGTGTTTCAGAAGTTAGAAATGATAACTTATGGCCTTTTCCCATCTGGCAGTATGTGCAGATATAATCCATTGTAATATCTTTGAAAGAAATGTTGCTATCATTCAAAACATGCTTTACAATAACAGTATTTGGGTGCCCCAATTTACAATGCCACAAATCAAAGATATTACAATTTTCTTCCTTTTTGATTTTAGAGTTATTACACCAAATTCTTTTACGTTCTGATTTTCTTTGATTAGTGACACTGAACTTGTACAGACCTTTATATTCTTTACCCTGCAAGAGAATATCTCTAGTTAGGATATCCCTAACTAAGCAGTGATGAGGATAAAATTCAAAATAAACTTTGTTATCTTTTGCAAACTGCGACACACTTAGCAGATTTTTCCTGATTAGTGGAACTCTAAGTAAATTATTTAAATATAGTTGCCTTTTTCCCATGATGTATGAACTGCCGATGTGTGTTATTGCAATTGATTTACCATTACCCATGTGTATAAAATTCATACATTTGTATTCTTTGTTCTCAAGATTCAGATTACTTAAATTGTTGGTGATGTGATTTGTGGCTCCAGAATCTGGGTACCAATCTTCATCTTGAATGTGCTCTGGTTTTGCAATCTCACTTTGTTGATGTCTGTTTTCAAATAGATTGCTTGAGTCATGTTGGACTTGTGCTATATTGGCACCGTAATTCTGATTTCTTTGATTATTGTTGCTTTGTCCCGGAACATAATTCAGATTTAACCTAAAATAACATTTTGCTGCAGTGTGACCCAGTATCTCACAAATCTGTCACTTAGGCCCGTTATTATTATTCCACCTGCCTCTTCCTATGGATCTGTTTGAATAAGCACCTCTTTGTGTAGCTTGTTCTGATTTGTTATTAACTTGTCCTTTTCCTTTATGGTTGGCAACATAGTTTGCAGAAAAATCTCATTCATGAACCTTTTTGTTATCAATTCTTGCCTCATGTGAAAGAAATACAGAATGAACATCATCTATGGATGGTAGGATTTTGTGAGATGATATGACAGCCACTACTGCTTCGTATTCATCGTTTAATCCATTTAGTATAGTCATAATTTGCTCAGAGTCAGAGATCTTGTGGCCTGCGGCTTCTAACAAGTCACAAGTTGTCTTGACCTTTGAAAGATACTCTCTCATGTTGAGATTGTCTTTCTTGATTCTATGTAGCTGCCTTTTGTAAAACATTACTTTTGCAGCAGATTGACTATTAAACACTTTGTCAATGGTAGTCCATATCTCATTAGCTGTTTTACATCCTATTACGTGTGACAGAAGACTTACACTTATGGATGATAACAAACAAGAACATATAAGTCTATCTTGTCTATGATATTTCACATACTCTTCATTATTAACAACTTTTTTTCTTTCTCAGTGATGCAAACTGGTGGAACTTGTATGGTTCCAAGAATATAATTCTCAATTCCATATCCCTGAATTGCTGTTTCCACCTGAAGTTTCCATAGAGGATAATTATCTTCACTGAGATGGACTGTTACCAGTTGGCTCTGTGGGCTTATCACTGTCTTGATCAGATTTTCTGCAGTGTCGGAAAGTAGAGATGTATTAGAGTTGGATGATGTGGCTGAATTTCCTTCTTCAACCATGATGAGGCTGATTTATCAGTAACACTGAATGACACAACAGGAAGAATGAAAGAAGTGATCCAGAACAGAAATTGAGATTTCAAGAACCCAACAGGTAAGTTGCAACCAAAGAAAACCTTTTAAATGATGAGATTTCTGATGAAATTTTGAGATTTCTGATGGGTTTTCTTTCTGGATGGCAATTTGCTGTTTTGTGATGCTTCTTTTCTTGATTTCTTGATCTGTTTTCTGAAACTGGATTGCTTTCTTACAAGATTCAGTATTGAATCTTGTTACAGTCAGAAAGAATACTAGCGTGGCACTGGATTTAATGCTTGAATCAATCTCCTAGATGATGAGATTCAAGTCTCTGATAGGAGATAGAACTCAAATGATGATGACTAATCTGATGAGTTCTTGTCTTCTTTCACTGTTGCATTTGCTGTTAAGCAGATTTCAAATTTTGTTGGCTCTGATACCATAAAAGAGTTTTGATTTCAGATATTGTAGTGAAAGAGTAATGAAGATGTATTGAATCGAACAGAGAAAATGTTACAATACAATGTTACAATTTGATCAGGTACAATGCTTGTATTTATAAACATCTCTGATGACAATAATGTAAAATCTATATTGTGCTATTGGGCTTTCGGCCCATGATCCAACTTGATAATGAATGCATAAGATTGCCTTGAAGTACTTTGATGGCTGAGATGCAATACTGGGAGAGTATATCAATCAGATAAAGGGAAATATTCTTCAATAGTGGAAAAAAGTACCTAGAAATATGCTTGAGCGGTTTGGTAGAAATTGAGAAAGGATAGGGTCGAGTGCTATTTGTTGCTAGTGTGGGAAGAGGGGGAGATGGATGATTATGTAGAGGAGGAGGGAGCCGAAAGAATGCAGCCATTGGAGTGAAACGTCTTAAAGGGAGTACAGATTAAGGATCTTAAGGCTAATTTAACACTAGAGGGGGTGAATAATGTTTAATGGATTCTAAGACTTATATGGACTAAATTAAAATTATGACACAAACAAATGTAGAACCTAATCGCAGAACAATCATAGAATCAAACACATATGCAGAAAGTAAATAAAAAGCACTAAAATGAAAGAACACAACGAATTTTATACTGGTTCGGAGTTACCCTACGTCTAGTCCTGCATCAGGGCAAACACCTCGTACAGATTTTTATTATACCAATGTTGAGATTACAATCCTCAATTTCTGAAGGCTTTGAGGTACCCTTCTATCGTCGAGTCTGGGGCAAACTATTTTGATTTACTGGACACAAGATCACCTAATTGATTTTCAGACACAACCACACCTTATAGAGAGACTCGATAAACTTTTGATTACAAATTGATCCTATAACCGTGAATAGCACTTTGATCATCGAGAGAGGGCAGAGAATCAAATAAGAATGAGATTCTAATTTGATTCACCTGAGAATTCGGCAGAATTTCGGCACGATCTTAAAAATATGAAAATTTAGAATATGGATTTGTGGAGAAGAAATAAAGAAAATGTTTAAAAAAATTCGTTTGTGAAGGCTATGTATAGATCAGTAACGATCATAACCATTCGTGAATAGAGTTAAACGGATAGACACTTCTTTTGAAAATTGAAACTTTTGAATTTAACAGCCACCATGTCGACATCCCTTAGTTAAAAACAATGTAAAATTTGTTTTGAAAATGGTATTGAAAGGAAAACAAGATGAAATAATTCTAGGGTAAAATAAACTAATTTTCCTATGTTTTAAAATAAAAAAAAGTAGAAAAAAATATTTTTAGAATGTATATATAAGTTTGATTTTAAATCTCAAGTGTATATATTAAAAAGAATATTTAAAAATCGAAAGATAGTTTTAAAAATAAACGAAATTTAAAACAAGAGTTTATTTAAAAACAAAGAATATTTTAAGGCTAAAACATCTTTTTGAAAATCATTTGAAAAGATAATTTTTAAAGCTAAAACATTTTGAAAAGCAGTTTTGAAAAAACCATTTTGAAGTAGTTTCGTAAGCTTTTTCCTGCAGAATATTTCATCACATCAGGACTCGAGAACTTGTATAAAATCAGGATGTTCGTGGGTTTGTAAGCTACATGTCATATGTTTGTAAGCGCTACTTGTCGTGGGTTTGTAAGCCACTAAGAAGATAGAAACGGATTCCATCCCAAATGAAATTTGGAATGAAGATTTCCGTGCTATTATGAAGTTTTAACGAAAACTAGACACTTATCTTGAAATCTTGATCTTGATACTCTAGAGTCTTCAATCTTGATATTTCCATTCTGAATCTTGAGTCTTGAGTCTTTACACTGATCAGTATTTAATAATCAATACCTGCATATCTATATATATATATATATATCCTGCATAGTTCCTGCATATACATATCTATCTAGTCAATAGTGTTAGTATATATTTTATAAAAAGATAAGTTAAAAAGGTTGTTGTCATCAAAACCAACATCTCAATTCCTAACAATCTCCCTTACTCCATGACTTCTATCATAACTCCTATTATAACTCCCTCTTACCATACCATAACTCCTATCATAACTCCCCCTTACTCCAATCATAACCCCCCTTACTCCAAGGCAACTACTATTTTATAACTTATCCCCCTTTGTCATGAACAAAAAATTCTTACTAATAAATTCCCTGAACTTGATGTAAGATAATCAACCATAATACAATAGAATAATCCATATATAAGTGTAATAAGTGCTAAGTGTGGTCATAAGTATGAAATGTGATCATAAATGTGAAATGTGATCATGAGTGTGATCATAAGTGTAATCCAAAAGTAAATCAGTCATCATCCAATCATATTTACAGTAATTATTCAATTCAATCACATATATAAACCACATCAAATGTTTTAAATAAGTCAAGCCAATGAAGTTTAAAACACACCAATCAAATCAAACAAATAACATACAGAATGACTAGACATTCCTTGGTACTTCCATCCGTCCATCTTCCCCAAAGGTAGGGTGTACTTTGATGGCGTCCCATTCTTCTTTATCTTTGTCGAGAGTGACTGGTGGATTTCCTTCGAGATTGTCCTTGTTAAGGGCTGAGATTATCTAACGAAGGGCATCGAAATGTCTCTCTTGTTCCTTGATCATCTGCATTTGACTCAATTCTAAGTGGCGCTGATTACAAAGTATGAATGTAAGGATATTCTTGAAGGAAGTAAGAGTTTCTTCAAGATTATCACTTAGATTCTTAATCGGAGAAGCCTTAATTAAAGAAATAGGAAGAAATATGAAAGGAAGTGATTAGAAATGAAGTTTGATAATTTATTTTGGAAGAAACAGGTATAAATAGGGGTAGAAAGTCGATTAAAATGAATAGACATAAGTTAGTTACATGAAATTAAAATTTGAAATTGTAACTACTTTCTGCCGTTGCATGTCGACATTGAGGGATGGGGTATGTCGACATGCCTCTGCCTAAAGTGACAATTTGCTTTGTTTTGAATATTATGAACAAATCTATGCAACTAAAATTTGTATAATATAAAAACAAGCAATTACAGAGACAAGTGAAGTTGAAAAACATGAAATAAAAGATTTTATTAATGATTCTAAGTCAACATTACATAAAATAATGTAATATTAACTAAAATAAAGAAAAATACATGGATAGAACTTGAAGCAAACAAAATAACATGTACTAAAACTAATTAGATGAAGATGAAGAAGATGATGGTCCAAGCTTTTTACTAACTTTCTCGAAGAGTTTGTTGATTTTAGTGGAAATCTTATCCATTTTCTTATTCATTGATCTTTTGAGTGTCTTTTGATTTTCCACTATAAATCTTTAATTATTGAGAATGGTCTTATTGGATGGATTAGTAGGATATTCAATACTCTCTAAGGAAATTTCTTGATCTTCCTCTTCCTCCTCTTCAATTTCCATTCCTTCATCTTCCTCTTCTTCTTCTTCTTCCTCCATTTCTTGCATCTTTTCATGAGCAAGCCTTTCTTCCTTTTTCCGAAGTGTCTCATATGGTTGAAACACTAATGGAATTTGCATAAGGAAAATGTTTCCATGGTTGAACACTTTTCTAGTCATAAATTCTTTCCTTTTGAAATCAACTCCAAAGTAATTAAAAATCCGAGTGAGATAAACTCCATGATATAATGTGTTTTCACCCATAGTAAAATTCTTGGGCCTTAGCTCATCAAAATAACTTGAGCCAAATTGATATCATAATTTTCAAAAATTGCAAAAAGAGCTTTGCAAACTTTCAAAGTTGGGTTGTTGTATTTTTCCGATCTTGGTATAAGGGTGTGTTGAATAAGAAGATTAACAATTCTTGCTTTTGGATGAAAATAACGATTTTTGAATTCAAAATTGTCATCCCCTTTAAAGATGTGATGAAATGTCTCTCGATCATTTTCATTTGAAATTCCGAGAGATTCATTCCGGTATACTTGCATCCCAAAATATTTTCTAAAATTTCACAATCCAAAACTATTTGTGTTCCTTTAACACTACTCCAAATTTGTCTGTCTTGTCCATCATAAAAACCACGATTCAAATTCGCATAAAACATCTTAACAAGATTCGGATAACATACAAAATCATTTTTTTGGTTACCTACTACACTAAGAATAGAACATTGTTGAAAAGATTTTCAATTTCATAAGAAGGAAAATATTCAAAAATAGCAAATTTCCCCGTATGAATTTTACCAAAGTTTACATAGTTGATGTAAGCTTTGATAGCTTCCGGGTCATTAAAAAGAAATTTTTTGATAGCTTTTGGAAGTATAATGATGTTAGGAGTGCTTGAAGAGACCATTGAAGAAGTTTGAGAGGAGTTGAAGATAATGAAGATAAAATTGGAAATAAAAGTGAAAAGTGATGATAAGGAGGGTGAATTAAATAGAGATTCTATAGACATGTTCTCTGGTCAAGAGGAATCTTTCCAGAGCATTGAAGTTGGTGAAAAGGTGGAGCAAAATTCAAAAGTTTGAATTCAAATTTTGAAATCAAATTTTTGAGGGGCATGTCGACATGAGGCATCCATGTATGTCGACATATGCCTATTGAATCAAAGGACAAGTGTCTATTCCTAATTTCTAAAAAATATATATATATTATATCCTATATTCTACTTATATAATTCCTATGATAACATTAAATATAATAATTCTTAAATATTAATAATTTAACATTTAAAATATTATTAAAATAATATTAGTTTTGAATTTAAAATTCAAATTTCAAGGGATAAATTTGAATTTAAAATTCAAGGAATTTTTAAAAAAAATCAAGCAAACAAACAAGTATCCATTCAAACAAGAAAAATTAAAAATAATGTAAATACGTACCTATTTTTAAATCCATACTCTCATCGTCGTCTGATTCATTAATAGCAGTGAAACACAGATTTGAGTTATCCGTCTTCTTTTCATCGTCACTGGATGATGAGTCTGAGTCATCAAGAGTTGCTGTGTATGCTTTCTTGCTTTTCCTTTACGAATCATTGTTTAAAGGGAACAATTGTTTATCTGGATACGGACAATCATTTCTATGATTTCCGACTTTATTGCAATTGTAGCATCTATTATTGTTGACATTCTCCGTATTATTTCTGGAATTCCTTTGATCATTTCTTTTGTAATTAATCATTTTTCTTTATTTTAGGAATTTCCGAAAGTTTCTTGTCATGAAAGCAATCTCCTCATCACTGTCTGGTTTCGAATCTTCATTTGTTGCATTGAATGCTAATGACTTCTTTTCTGTAGCCTTGTTTTCTTTTCTTTCTTGTAGTTGAACTTCGTAAGACATCAGATTCCCAATCAATTCTTCTATTTTCATTATACTGATATCATTTGCTTCTTGGATTGCAAGTGTTTTTTGATCCCATTCTTGAGTGAGTGAATTTAGAATTTTTATGACTTGGTCTTCCTCCGAAAAGCTTTTTCTAGTGTAATTAGTGAATGAACAATATCTTGAAATCGACAATACATGCCGGAAATGGACTCGTTTGCATGCATTTTAAACAATTGAAACCAATTAGTGAATATAGAAATTTTAATCTGTTTAACTTTGCTTGTTCCTTCATGAGTAACTTGCAAAGTTTTCAGATTTCAAATGCAGACTTACAAACAGACACTCTATTAAACTCATTCCTATCAAGTGAACAAAATAATATATTCATGGCCTTTGAGTTATTTTGTGCAACACCCTTTTGCTCAGCAGTCCACTGGGCAAAATCGGTAGTTGGTTCAACATACCCAGTTTGTGTGATATTCCAAGTGTCTAATCCTACTGATTGTAAATAAATTTTCATTCTACAAGCCCAATATGCATAATTACTGCCATTGAAAAATGGTGGTCTGACAGTAGACTGACCTTCTATTAATGAACTAGTGTTAGTGCTAACAGAACTAGTGCTAGAGTTGACATTACCAGTGTTGGGAGCCATTAAAACAATTTTTCAAGTTTCAGATTATGAATACTATGAAAACCAATGCTCTGAATCAATTGAAAGGGAGTGCGCATTAAGGATCTTAAGACTAATTTAACACTGGAAGGGGGTGAATAATGTTTAACGAGTTCTAAGACTTATATGGACTAAATTAAAATTATGACACAAACAAATGCAGAACTTAATCACAGATAATCACAGAATCAAACACAGATGCAGAAAGTAAATAAAAAGTAGTAAAAAGAAAGAACACACCAGATTTTATACTGGTTCGGAGTTGTCCTACGTCCAATCCTGCACCAAGGCAAAGCCTCATATAGTTTTATTGTACCAATGTCGAGATTACAATCCTCAATTTCTAAAGGCCTTGAGGTACCCTCCTGTCTTCGAGTCCGGGGCAAACTCTCTTGATTTACGGAACACAAGATCACTCAATTAATTTCCAGGCAGAACTACGCCTTATAGAGAGACTTGATAAACTTTTGATTACAAATTGATCCTATAACTTTGAATAGCACTTTGATCTTCGAGAGAGAGCAGAGAATCAAACAAGAATGAGATTCTAATTTGATTCACTTGAGAATTCGACAGAATTTAGGCATGACACGATCTTAAAAAGATGAAAATTTTAAAATATGGATTTATGGAGAAGGAGTGAAGAAAATAAGAAAATAGTTTAAAAAAATTCGTTTATGGAGACTATTTATAAACCGGTAACGGTCATAACCATTCGTGAAGAGATTTAAACGAATAGACACTTCTTTTGAAAATTGAAACTTTTGAATTTAACGGCCACCATGTCGACATGGGGTATCCCATGATGTCGACATCCCTTAGTTAAAAACAATGTAAAATTTGTTTTGAAATGATATTGAAAGGAAAACAAGATGAAATGATTCTAGAATAAAATAAACTAATTTTCCTATATTTTAAAATAAAGAAGAGCAGAAAAATATTTTTTTAGAATGTATATATAAATTTGATTTTAAATGTCAAGTATATATATTATAAAGAATATTTGAAAATCAGAAGATAGTTTTAAAAACAAACGAAGTTTAAAACAAGAGTTTATTTAAAAACAAAAACAAAGAATATTTTAAGGCCAAAACATCTTTTTGAAAATCATTTGAAAAGATAATTTTTAAAGCTAAAACATTTTGAAAAGCAGTTTTGAAAATCATTTTGAAAAAAATCATTTTGAAGTAGTTTTGCAAGCTTCTTACTGCAGAATATTTCATCACATCAGGACTCGAGAACTTGTACAAAAGCAGGATGTTTATGGGTTTGTAAGCCACTTGTCATAGGTTTATAAGCTACTTGTCGTGGGTTTGTAAGCCATTAAGAAGATAGAAATGGGTTCCATTCCAAATGAAATTTGGAATGAAGATTTCCGTGATATTATGAAGTTTTAACAAAAGCTAGACGCTTATCTTCAAATCTTAATCTTGATACTCTAGAATCTTCAGTCTTGATATCCTCATTCTGAATCTTGAGTCTTGAGTATTTATACCGATCAGTCTTCAGTAATCAATATCTACACACACACACACTGTATAGTTCCTGCATATACATATCTATCTAGACAATAGTGTTAGTATATATTTTATAACAAGATAAGTTAAAAAGGTTGTTGTCATCAAAACCAACATCTTAGTTCCTAACAACGTCACGACTTCGGACGCGAACGTATCTTTGCACTTCAACCAGCCGAATGTTACATTTGTTGGAGTTGGTGCGTCGACGCATCTGACGTGTCATTAACAGGAAAGGGTAATTTTTGGCTGTGAACGTCACTTCAATGTTCTTAACGATGACTTAGCCAAAATTTAGTTGTTGTCAGTGATTACTGAAAAGCGACACACAAAAGAGTACCAATCGTATATGATAAATCAAGGTGTTGCCAACAAACAAGGTTTATTAAATTTTGTTGTTCTGATGTATTTTCTATGCACCGTACTATTTAATGTAGTTTATTCTAAATGTATTTCAATTTTTGTTTCTTAACTATAAATCAGTTACATTAAAAATCGCATTTTAAGTCCTACGTTTAAATTCTCCATTCAGGGCTTTCTTTTCGAATGCCCCACTCAAAGGCAGCTGAGATTCCTCTTTACCGTTTTGTCTCATGCCCGATTCCTTTCTCAAATTTCGTTATCTTCAATGCATAACGGTTTGAAGATCAATCAAAATCTTTTGTTGATGCCAATCGCAATTTCATCAAATAGAGGGATGGTCTTGGAAGAAATCACTCACTTTAATTCATCCCAAAACAAAGTGCCATGGCCGTTGTTAATCAGCGGAAAGAAGAAGGGTAAACCTTGCAAAAATATCAACTCAATTATGTAGTTCACAACCTATGCAAGGATCATGCTATAAGTATGCCATTGAAGTATAATTGATTTTGCATTCGTCACGTTTGAGGAAAATGTCCTCCAGGAAATAAAAGATTTTTATGCTAAATAATTGATGGTCTTTATTTGCTCGATAAAATGTAACTAAAGAAGATCATGAAATTTGCATCTTTATGATGCTCACAGTGGAGTAGCATGTAAATATATTAACTTTATGCAGGTCAGTAGGTGTGCCTATGTTGTTATCATGCATGTGTATAGATATGTGAATGAAAGAGAACACAGTCAAATATCAAGCTACTGTCTGATGATTATGTTGTTCATTTGGATTTAGTTGCAAAATTTCGTGGTTTCGCTAGCTAAAAGCAATTCTTTATGGATATTCCTAAAAGAAAGAAGGATGAACCCACTTGCGCATCAATGTTTCACGCATATCAAAAAAAGTGTCGGGCAGAGCTGAAGCACTAATGAAGTGATTGACGATCCATGACCTTATTAGATGCACACTTCGTTATAATCAAATGTTGAATCTCTGTGTATCTACATGCAAGTATGATAAAGTGGAGGAAATGGTTAAAGAATTGAAAGAAAGTCGAAACCAGATGAGTTTACTGATAATTATTGGATGAAAGCGTGTGCCAGTACAAATGATGATTAAAATGCAAAAATAGTTTATATATATAAAAGCAAACAGCCTCTAAAAGGAAAAATAACCATAATAGAAATGGAGATAAGGGGTGCTGAAAAGAAAGAGAAGGGTACTGCCCTCTTACTAGCTTATGTTAATAGTTGATATTTGTAACATATATAGATTATGGGATAGAATGGAACTAATGTTTGTGAAACTCAATGGTGTTGAGATTAAGTGCATGATTTCATTTAAAATTTGGTGATGTTAAAGAAGCCGAGAGTACATACAATGAATGGGAAATGTTATCAAGTACACATGATTCAAGAATATCGATCCCTATGTTAGCTTTTTATCTCAAAAATAAGATAATAGACAAAGCCGGAGTTTTCATTCAAGCGCCATGGAAGCAAAAATCTGACCTAGTTGTAGTACATGTGAACTCATGGCTCGGGGATATTTAAGAGATTCAAAAATGGGTGAAGTATTGGAAATCTTGAAGAAAGCATTTGCTTGTTTGGGTATAAAGAATCCGGACATAAGATATTAAGAATACTGAGAGTCGTGTTTGATAAACTTGGGAAGGATGAGAATGTGGACAAAGGGGGGAAATTTTTAGTTATGCTTCGAGATCTAGGGTTTTGATTCAACTATATAATTATTTGCTTTGTGTTTATTTGAAAGTAGAACGATGTCCTCTTATAGTTGATGTAAGAATGAAAAGTGATAATGTCTCATTTGATGAGGAAACCTGCATTTCGGTTAAGAAGACTGAATTTTGTATGGCAAACTTAGACTCAACCTTGTTTTATTGAGAGGGATAATATTTTGGTTGAATATGTCCATATAATTGAGAAGGGAACTGCTAGACCTAAGATCGATGTACCAAACATCTAAATGAAACATAGCTAGTCATCAAAACTTCATGTCAACCTTAAGGGGATGACATGATTGAAAAAACTGTAAGGTAATCAAATTGATATATAACCATGGAAGAGTTCTTACAGAACACATCCAGAGGAAATCACAATGTAAACACCACTTCACTCACTTCAAACCCATACAGCAGTTACACTTTTTTCACACAACACCTTGGATTAAAACAGAAACGTTGATGATTTCAGACTTAAATATGGAAATCTAAATGAAGATGGAAGGGATCATGAGAGCAACACATGAAGAGAAGGCCATAAATGGATAAGTGGTAGTGCTAGCACTGTCAAATGGTGTATTATCAACAAGGGGTTGTGCTCCTACTCCACCTCCAATAGCCCTTGTAGCTCCTGCGAAGCCAGCATTTGTATTCGTGTTCTTATATTGATGATTGTCTGCAGCTAATTGTTCTCCTCCTTCACTTTCACTTTCACTTTCACTTTCATTTGGATTTGTACTGGCACTGGGCTGCATCAGTGGCTGCACTCCATCAATCACGGTCTGCTCAGCCGGTGCAGCAGCAGTCACTGTAGTAGGAGGAGATAACAATGGTGCTTCTGCTATAATATTATTATTGTTTGAACTTGGAATTAGTGGTGTTTCTGGCACAATACTCCCATTGTCTGGATATGAAATTATTGGTGCAGCAGCAGTATGTGCAGGAGGAAGCAGCAATGGAGCTTCTGGTATAATATTGTCATTGTTTGGAGTTGGCGGTGGTGTAGAGTCGAAGATAATAGGTTGGTCATGTCCACTAGCTGCGGCAGATTCTGGACAGTCTGCTACTGGTGAAGCGAACATTGATGAGACCGTGATAAGTACTAAGATGATGCAGAAGCTTACTGCAGCTGACATATTTTTTGATGGTTGAGTTTGAGGTTAGTTTAGTACTTGCTTATATTGATGAATTTGCACCGTATTTTGCATATGAGATGCTATGCCTCTGCTTGTTTATGTAGTGTTCTTGTTTATGAGATTGGTGTAGTGGTTATGGGTTCGGTTCCACTCAGAATGGATTATGAGTTTCTGTTGCATACTGTATGGAGTTGGAAACATGTATTGGTTGCAACTAAAACATCTCTCTTTTTTTGTTTGTTTATTTTACAGTTTTCTCGATAAACTTGCATACAGTCAATTCGTCAATTTCGATCAAGCATTTGGTTTTGCCTAGAGTATTGCAAAGGTTAAGCAAACTCTTTGAATATTCAATTTGCTGATGAATAGTATACTAGACTAGAATTTCGAAAAACAAATAAAAACAGAAAGCAGCGAAGTGTGTGCAACAGCTTGAATATGCATGCGTTGGTAGTTTTTTATTTTATTTTTCCTTTCTCGGTTGAGGTCCAAACTCTTGCATGTTGAGGTCATTCTGAGAAAATGCAGTTAGACTTCCTTAAACAAGCCTAGATATTATTTCATTTTTTTTTAACTGAATGATCATTCTTTCAGATTCAACCTTACCTTTGTTATTTATTTGTGAAAATAAGAATCCATCACTCACTTTCAAACTTAATATTAGAAAAACCATTCTATGAAACAAGTTTTACGAAACACATTTGTCAATGTTTTCAATGAAGATTTGTAGTATAGACCTCAAATTTTTATTTTACAAAAAAAGTAGTTAAAATTGCAAATACTTATTGTAGAATGCGAATATGCATAGTGTAGACTGTTCGCTTGGTTGAAAACATTTGAAGCGCTTTTTCCTAATGCCTGTTTTTTTTTAGACCGGGAGGAAATGAATTTTAAAGTTTATGTTTTTATTTAAACAAGTTATAAGTTGCAGTTGCCAGCTGCTTCTATTTCCTTTTCAAGCAGAATATCCTATGTTCTTAAAATGCAAGCAACTAGTCCAACTGCTTCGCCAATGACTTTTCAACCATCACTTTTCCCCTCTCTTTAACAAACACTTCTATTTTCCAAATAAAATTTCACCTAATACCGCCACCAACCTCATTAGCCATTTGTTCCTTAGTTTATAACAACTAGCAAGATGGAAGACTAAACCTCAAAGAAGAACAGCAATGAAGTTATCCCTTCTTCCAAAGCAGAAATACTTCTTTCCCACAAACAGTTTCATTTCAATCCCAGAAAATATCAATCAAAATTCCTCAAAATACAAGAATTTCTTCTTGATCATCCTGTACTGCATATCTTGCCTCTTCAGCCTCATCCTCGGGTTTCGCTTTTCTAGAATCATCATATTTTTGCTATTCTCAACTCCAAATTATACTCTCTATACAACTACCCTAAACCTAAGCCAAAACCAGACACAAAAGCCTGTCGGTGTAGGCAGACATGGTATAAACATCCGCGACTGTCCCCACCCAAACCCAAAAGAGACAATACATGCACACCACATACTTGATATGATCCAAAAGGAGCAAAGAATGCAGTACAGTGTTAAAGACAGTAGAAAGATTATAGTGGTGACGACAACTCATGTAAGGAGTTTCCAGAGAGCTTATATGAACTCATTGATCCATTCATTTAGGCTTGTACCTTATGATCTCACCTGGATTGTGGTTGAAGCCGGTGGAGTCACGAATGAAACGGCTTCGATACTCAGAGGAGCGCATATGAATTATCTTCATGTCGGATTTAATGAAGGCCAAATGCATGTGCATGCTCTTAGGTGAGAATTGCTAAGTACCACTTCTATTCATTTTTTTTTCTTTTATGTACAAAAAGAACTTCATTATGAGTTAACGTCGGATGGAACAGATTGATAAAGGAGCGGAAAATGGATGGCGTAATCATGTTTGCTGATGACAGTAATATCTACGACATGGAGCTTTTTGACGAGATTCAGAAAGTGAAATGGTTAGGGTCATTTTCTATTGGAATTCTTGATTATAACTTTACTGGTTGGAATAGAACTGATGAGAAAGAAGAAGATGGAATTACTACCATTCAAGGACCGACGTGCAATGCTTCAAACAAGCTGGTTTCTTTTCCAACTAAACAAGAATGGGCTGCATTTGCTATGAATTCGAGGTTGCTATGGAGTGATATTGATGGTAAGCCGGAGTGGGCTCGAGATCTTGATGATTTTTTTGTAAATGGAAAAGAAATTGAGAGCCCTCTTGATTTCTTTCAAGATGCTTCTTTTGTCGAGCCTCTTGGAGCCTGTGGCAAGACTGTATTAGCGTGGACGCTGCCCACCTGAAGTTCGAGCTAATAACGAGTTTCTAGCAGGGTAGTGTTTAGTATTTAATTCCACATGTATCACCCATAAAAACTATCCATGAAAATGAATGCTTTAATTAAATTTTGGAATAAAACTTTGTCAGTTAACCATTTTTTTTCTTTTGTTAAAACAAAGATTTTACTCAGTCCATTTTGTCATTAGAACCAACTGAAAAAGAATTTATGACTGCATATACCAAAGATGGTAGAGTCTAATTTTAGCTATTGAATTGTTTTCACTCTTAAGTTCATTACGCCATTGTTGAAAAAAAAAAGTTTATGAATGTGTAGAAAAGATGGTAGAGGGCTATTATTGTCTGGGTATGGAATTACTGGTGAAGAGTCGAGAAAATTAAGCTGATCTTGTCCGCTAGATGCAGCAGATTTACATCCTACTACTAATGGAGATGCAAACGTGGATGAGGCTGGGACAAATACTATCATGATGCAGAAGCAGAAGCTTGCTGCAGTTGATATTTGAATTTGAGATTAGCTTGCTAGCAAGTGATTATATTGTGTGTTTGTATCATAGCTTTGAAGATCGAACCATGATGTTTCATGATCGAAAGTTTAAATGATCGGATCAGTTGGACTGTCAAAACCGCGATCATGAAAATTTTATATATGTGTCTAGTAAACATAAAATCACTGTACTAAACACAAAATAAATATAAATTTTGAAGTCAACTAAAAACTAATTGCAAAAAAAAAAAATGAAAAAGAAGTGAAGATTTAAGTGCAAAACTGGCACAATTTTCATGTTTTGTATGTAGACGTCCTCGGGGAATGTTTAAATTGAATTTTCCGCTTTGTAAGTACGTTTCCACTCTTTCCTCATAATTGTCTAGATCAAATAAGCGTTGATTTTGGTTGGTTGAATCCTTGTTTTTTTAACTTGCTTTGTGGATCAGAATTTGATATTCGACTTCAATGATTTTCTACATTTGAATGCTTTCTGTTTCTTTCTTCTTATGAACTCTATTGTTTCTTTTCTTCCAAATGTGATACATAATTGTCGTTAATAGTATACTTGCTTTGTTGAACTCCGTTGTCTTTTTTTAAAACTACTTTTGAATTTATATGATACTAGTTCTGATATTGTGCAAAGACTGAAACTGATTGAGCTTTAACTTGCTTTTAGTAACAAACCGTATATGTCTTGAATAAATACAATCAAAAAATATATGGTCAATACTTTCTGAATCTTTTTTGCACAGCAGGCAATTGAGTTCTCCTTTTTTGTTCCATTTATAACATCTGCCTCTGATAGGCAGCTTGTTTAGTACTGCAAAGTATGCACAATGTGTCGTTTTTTTGGTAGTTTGCTGTGTTCTTTATAACATTGCAACATTTAACTTCTACTTCTGTATCTTTAATATATTCCCAAGTGTTTTTGAAAGCAAATTTTCCTTTTAATGCTAGTTTCCAGGACCAGATGTCTTTTTGTAGATGACATATATATCAAAATTTATTTAAGACAGCATTGAATAGTGATGCTGTTGATGGTAATACTGTATTTCATTTGTAGTTTTGAATGATGATGTTCACTTTTACATTTTCCCCACAAAAATGTAGAATATTATTCCAGCCTAAAAAGTTGACCAAGGATTTCTCATTAATCCAAGGATCAAACCATAGACAGATTTGCTTTCCTACATTGAATTTTCTTTTAGTTAATTTGATGTCAATTTCTGTGCTTTTTGGGATGTTTTTTCAAGCAAAAGAATAATGATTTTTTACTTACATTGTCCAAAAGTTTTTGTTTTCGACATATTTTTCTTTCATCCATTTTGCCCTTAAAGATTCTCCTTCTAAAATTTTCCAAAAGAGTTTGAGATTACAAACTTCACTTGATCTTTAAAGTTTTTGTGTCGCAAACCATTTGTTTTCTTTGTTTTGCATATTATTTCCCATGATATTTTGTGGTATTTACCTCTCCAAATGAAGTTTGCACATATTTTCTCTATTTTTTGAATTGATTTTGATGGAATATTGTGAGTTTATAGCCAATACATAATGATGGAAGTGATGACAGCATGTGTAAGTTCTACTCTTCCTGCAATGGAGAGTGATTTACTAGACCATCCTTCCAACCTGTTTTAAATCATATCAAATAATCTAGCACAATCTATACCTGTAATTTGATTCATGCGGAGGGGAAGTCCTAAATATTTAACTGGCAATTCACTTTCCTTGAATTTTAATATTTTGCTTTTGCTTTTGCTTTTGCTAAGAGGAAGTCCTAAATATTGTTTTCCAAATATATTTTTCTTTTGCTTTCATTTATTCATAACCTAACAACTCCTTTAGTTTTCCAAAAGTGTTTGAGATTGTAGTAGCACTTTGAAAATATGCATTTAGAAATAGTAACAAGTCACCAGTATATAATAAATGAGAAATGCTTGGTTTTATTCTATTAATTGGTTTTACATTTTCATTTATTTGTACTATTTTCATTTGCAAATATAGAAATTCCATGGCAGTAGTAAATAAGTATGAAGATAAAGGATCTCCTTGCCTTATATTCCTATTGATGTGTATAAATCCACTTGAAGTTTCATTTATAAGTACCGAATAAGTAACATTTGCAATGCATTCCTCGACTAAATTGCAAAAAAAAAATTCAGGGAAATTTGATTGTTTCATCATATGAACAATAAAGTGTATGTTTATTTTACCAAAAGCCTTGTGCGGTTTTTTACACGCTTTTTTTTTGTTTCCCTGATCAAAATTTCTTATCGTTTTACGAGCAAGCAGAGTATTTTCCACAATTAGTCTGCTAGGGATAAAAACACTTTGATTTTCAAAAATTAGATGTTTAAGAAAAAAATATATTCAATTAAATAAAATAATTTCTATGATTTTATATATATAATTGCAACAGGCAATAGGCCTATAATCACCCAACCCATTAGGAATTTTGACATTTGGAACCAGAGTAACTAGGGTGTGATTAATTTTCTTTAATAATTTTCCTGAATTAAAGAATTCTTTAATTGCCTCTAATACATTGTTTTTAATGTCCTTCCAATGTGTTTTATAAAATATTACCTCAAACCCATAAGACCTTGGGCTTTTATCATTTTTAGCATTAAATATTATGACTTTTATTTCCTCCAAATTTATTAAAGCAAAAAGAATCTCCTGACAGTTATCATTCAATAAATATTTCATAGTCGTGTTTGGAAATGTTTTTCAAGCATGAATCAAAATTATATGGTTCAGAGAAATAAATAATAGCCTCTCTTTCTATTTGAGAAGTTTTATTGATTAGCGATCCATTATTATTAATTAGTTTTCCTATGCCATTTTTGAATTTTATATTTGACATTTTGACATAGAAAAACTTGCTTGCTTCATCTTAATCATTTAGTCAAACCACCTTAGTTTTCTGCCTCATATTGATTGATTGCATATGTAAAGCCTTAATTAATTTATCATATAGTTGGAAAAGGTTATTTATTTGTAATTTGTCTGAGCCATCAATATCAATGGAATTTTGTGCTCTCTCGCATTTCTCTCTAATTTGTTTTGTATCATTTCCGTTTTTATTTTTATTCGAAATTTTTAGATTTTGTGTTTTTTATTTTGGAGCATTTTACTTAATTTAAATTGGGTTGTTCTTTGTAAGTTAATAGAGGCTATTTTTAACAACCTCTTTGTGATTATTTTCAATTATCTATCTAAAAGGATTTTTTTTCCAATTTTTGATTTTGTAAGTAAAGCATTTGAATTGGAGTATGATCACTTGAAGCTTGAGACAACGGGTTACATCTGAAATCAGGAAAACTGCTAATAAATTTTTGGTTTATAAAGATTCTATCAAGTTTACATTGCATATTTCTATATACCCCTAATTTCCAAGTGAATTTCTTTCCAAAAATGGTAGGTTCCACAAGCCCGATTTTCAAATTGAATTTATTGAGAAATTCTAATTTTTTAAATGGAATTGGGTTTTCCCTTCTTTTTTCATAAGCATGAAAAATAATATTGAAGTCTCCTAATATCTACGTTATACTAGAAGTGCTATTAACCCAAAAAATGGATCAATACCCAGAAATCAGATGAAAGCATCAGTTCAGATAAAAGTAAAAGAAAAAGTAGAGAATAAACAAGAGTACACAAAAAATATATAGTGATTTGGCATAATCTTCGACCAACGTCCACTTTAACTAAGTTTTATTATTGTTTGCTAGTTGTTATCTCTTCGGATTACAACTAGTTTTTACCTAGATCAAAGTTACGATGAATTTGAATATGTTCGGAAGAGATAAGAAGTGAAGAAGATGTCGATGAAGCTCCAAGTCCAAGAGTGTTAATAGAGATTCAACCGAGAGAAGATCCTTTTCTGATAGCAGGTAGGTTGGTATTTATAAAGGAATCGAGTAGCATTGAATCAGGGGCCCAATAGCAATGAAGTCCAGGAGATAGCATGAAGCCACACCGGAAAACCCAAGCCATCCTGAGTCAAATCCTTAGCTCGGGACGAATTAAGGTGCTTTAGCCCAATCATGGTGAAAAATTTTCAAGTCCTTCTTGTGCCTTTCCTAAATGCACTCGCCAAATTTCAAGTCATTCCGTCTCCATCTCGATGTTCTCCTTAACTCGAAATGAGTTAAAGACTTAGCCAATTTTCCAACCAGTTGACTCAATGCCTTAACTCGGGACGAGTTAAGGACTTGGCCAATTTTTAAACCAGTTGACTTATGGCCTTAACTCGAGACGAGTTAAGGAGTTAGCCAATTTTCCGACCAAACTTTCTGAGCTCAATTCTCTAGCCCCTCAAGGCATGCCTTCCAATTTTCAAGGTGTTTTGTTCTTATTTGAATCTTCTAAGTCCGGTTGAAATATGCTTTGCTAAAAAGAGAGTTTACACTTGCCCCATAATGTTTGCCTTTTGAATGTAAGGCGTGTTTTGCTCAAGAAGAAGTTCCAGTAATCAGTCTTCAATAGTTGCGCTCTCCGGCTACTTCAATCTTGGTGAATCGTCCAGTTCTTTCATATTCTCTTGTCAATCATGGGTCGCTCCAAACCTGTTACAGCCTAAAACTCTAGACTCTGCCTAAATGTAGTTTATACATCATAATCATTCCGATTTCATTCAGAGTTATTATATCACATATCACTTATTACATCTCGTCCCGTATTCATCTAGGATTTATCAGTTTTAATACGGTGTTCAAATCCTTTTATTTAGTCTGTTTCCATTATAAGGTTCGATCTCTCCAGTTCATCTTCCATCGAATTTAATGTGCGACCTCTCTGAATCGTTCATCGTTTAACTTAGAAGGATCTCTCTGGATTGTTAATTGTTTAATTTAAGGGTGATAATCTCTTCGGATTGTTTAATGTTCCAATCTAGGGTTTCACTCTCCAATGAGGGGACTTACTTCTTGCACTCCGGACTGTATATAGCTTTATAGTGAACAAAAAAGCCCATCCTTTTCATTCTTCGATGACGTGGCTCACTCCTTGCACTCTAGCCGTATCTCTCTGGATGGTAGCTCTAAGACGATCCAAATTTGGATAAGCCCATCCACTTGCTCTTCGGTAAGGGGACTTGCACCATGCACTCCGGCCACGTCTCTCAGGACGGAAGCTCTATGGCGATCCAAATTCATACAATCCCATCTATTTTCTCTCTAGCAGGAGGACTTGTATCTTGCACTCCGTTCTTGTCTCTCCGGACGAGACATAAAGCGATAAATATCAGTAATCGCATTCTCAAGAATTTTTCAAAATTCAAATATTCAAATCAAAGAAATTAAGCAGAAATCTTAATTATCCATTTCAAACATCCAAGTCAAAGCTTGCCTAAGGAACAATCTAGGTTTTATACAAGTGTAAGTGGTCCGAGGTTATTATTATCCTAAGCAATCATCCCAGACATCCGACTTAGAGTGTGATTAAGGACCAATATAGGTTTTGTGGATGTTTGAGTGGTCTGGGGTTATTATTTTCCTAAATAGTCATCTTAGACATTCGACTTGGAGCGTTCCTATGGATCGTTTGGGATTTCATGCATGTGTAAGCAACCTGAAGCTATATTGCATTATTTATTCAACGTTAGGGTAAAGGAATCGAACCTGACCCCAATCTATCTCGATCATGGGATCGTCATCCAATGGAAGTCTCTAATCCATAACTTCAAAACGCTCTCTATTCCAACATTGGTCCTCTAGTTCCAGCTCCTGCTATCATGCATTTGTATTTCGATTTTCCTCTCTGGCTCTAGCATCGCCCATTTCAGGCATTAAATCACATCGTAGATCCAAAGCAATCATGCCCCACAAGTCATGAGGGCATTGTTTAAGTTTGTTTTACTCGAACTCGGGATGCTCCTCCATTGTTTCCTATTTTTTATGAGTTCCAACCGCTCCAGCTACTCCTTATCATCCAATCCTTTGGAAAAATCCATCCAGCATCTCATGTTGTCTAGTTATTATCCCATCTTGCATTTCCTTCATCATTCTCTCCATCTCTTCCTTGGTCACATAGATGGATTGGTGAGAATTTGTGGACACTTCATAGCTGTCCCCAAGCTCTGGTTGACTTGCTTTGGTTTTAGATCTAGTATTAGGCCTCTTCATATTCTCTAAATCTCAGATCTAAGCTTCAAGTTTTCTGATCTAACCTTGTTCATAGTGAAAGCACCAAAATATTAACTCAAAAAATGGATCAACACCCAAAAATCGGATGAAAGCACCAATTCAGCTAAAAGTAAAAGAAAAGGTAGAGAATAGACAAGAACAAACAGAAGTTTTTATAGCGGTTCGGCGTAATCTCTCACCTACGTCCACTTTAACCACGTTTTATTATTGGGTGGTAGTTGTAATCTCTCCAGATCACAACTAGGTTTTTCCTAGATCTAGTTAGAATGAATTTGAATAAGTTCGGAAGAGATAAGAAGTGAAGAAGGTGCTGGTGAAGCTCCAAGTCCAAGAGTGTTAAGGAAGATTCAACCGAGAGAAGATTCTTTTCTGGTAGCAAGTAAGTATTTATAGAGGAGTCGGGTAGCATTGAGTCAGGAGTCCAATAGAAATGAAGTCTAGGAGATAGCATGAAGTTATATCGAAAGAACCAAGCCATTCCGAGTTAAGGTGCTTTGGCCAATCATGGTGAAAATTTTTCAAGTCCTTCTTTTGCCTTTCCAAAGTGCTCTTGCCAAAATTTTAAAGCATTCTGTCTCCATCTAGATGTTCTCCTTAATTTAGGACGAGTTAAATACTTACCCAATTTTTCAACCAGTTGACTTAAGACCTTAACTCGAGACGAGTTAAAGATTTAGCCAATTTTCCCAACCAGTTGACTTAAGGCCTTAACTCAGGATGAGTTAAGGACCTAGCTAATTTTTCGACCAGTTGACTTAAGGCCTTAACTCGAGACAAGTTATTGACTACCCAAGTTTCTGATCAAACTTTCTGAGCTCAATTCTCTAGTCCCTATAAGTATGCCTCCCAATTTCAAGCCATTTCGTCCTTGTTTGAATCTTCTAAGTCCAATTGAAATTTGCTTTGCTAAAAAGCTGGTTAACAGTCGATTAAGTGCCCCTAGTGCTGCTTAATTTTTAGTATAAATTATTCGTATCAATATACATTTATATAATGAGATTATATTAAGTGCATCATCTATGTGTTCACAAACTAAACACAAAGAAGTAAAATTTAACTTATAAATTAATAGGTTGCAAAAGCTAGATTTGACTTTCGCTATTCATTAAAAGTAAGAGTACAAACCATGCACATTTGGAAAATAAATATTGTGACGGTCTGAATTTAAGCGTTCGAAAATCAACATCCGTACTTCACTTGTACTCGAATGCCACAGATTAAATCATTGAAATTCGATTCATGCCGGAGGTTATAACACATTAAGTACAACAACACAGCAGAAGAAATGAATAATATATATTTATCATTGATATACAATTGACACAACATCAGATACGAATGAATATCAATATAAATTAGAGCCAAAGATATACAATAGCGGAAGACAACACCAGAAGATGGATTAGACTTTGCAACCATCGATAGAGGAAAGATATCTCCAAAATATAATATCTTCAGGACTCAACAAGATAGATACTCCAACACATAGCGACTCCATTGCCAAAGCTCCAAACTAGAAAGGCTCCAAACCAGAAAGCTAGAACTACCATCAATGCTGAAGTGAAGCAACTCGATCCAAATGCGATTGCCAATATCCAGAGATTGGGTGCTATCGAATCTACACCTATTATTTGACTATCTGAAAAATCCAACTCTAGACTGCCCGTGTGGAAAATTGTGGGCACCCAGAGTTTAGAAAGGGAACAATAAACTCCGGGTCAATCATGGGAATGGTATGAGCAAACAAAAACAGTTCAAACAAAAGAATTTAAAATTGAAATCTGCAATGCTTTTTGAAAAATGAAACTACCATAAGGCCTCCGGGCACACACACCATGCAATCACACACTTGAGGGGAGATTTCTCCTTGTGATAGTCAAACATGCTTACTACGCAAAACCCCTTTGATATTATTATTAGTGCATAGTGGAAAACATTTCGAAAGTATAATATTAATCTTAGCCAGCATAGGTACCATTATATTATGCCTGCTATAGCTACCACCTGATGTTGCAGGTTATACAATTGCAATTGTAAAGGGCTCGTATTGTTTGATTGGATTTCCAACAAATGGTCAGACTAAGTAACTTCCTATTGCCACATGGAAACGCCTCTGGAGGGACGCCCCGAGAACCTACCTGGATCTCTGCCAACACAAGGCTGGTTTACTCCCTTCCCGGGGGTAACATCTAAGATACGCCATCTTCAGTCGTTTGCGACCTTTAGCCGAGGTACCTCAATCACAAAGCAACATCACATAGTAATAAATTTACAGTGTCCACATGAGTTAAGTATCTGGACTCCATACCATGATACCACCCTTTTCCAGAAGAAATGGACATTCCCTATGGGCGCGAACCCTGCAACCTTGCCGCAACTTTTCTATTTCGACCATTTTTGGGGTATGAGGTCCTGATGCAGTCTCGTCCTCAAAGCTACGCTTTTCACAAAGCCATGCTTTGATCAACAAATGATCAGCAGCACTTCGTATGCCGCATTACCAAATTAGGAATGTATCACTAGTAACCATCAACTACATAACCTCTGAACTCGTACGTCTCAGAGAAGGGTGTTAAGCTAAGAGAATAAATCTCCGCCACCAAACAGAAATGTATTTGATAGAAACCAACTTTACATCTCAAAGTGTAATGTCAGACACACATCCATACAAGTCTGTTCCGGGTTCGAACAGAACCGAAGGCACTTCCAAAGAAGCCCTTGCAAATCCAGATAATCCCTAATCACGTCTGGACTCCCCATCACATATGGAGATCTCTATACCGTGAACCAGTCGGTGCAGAGACATTCGACGAGTTATCCTTTCGCTTTCGAAAATATCTGATCTTCACCGCCAGTCTTTAAATGCTACCTATAACGTCGTATCATTATTCGTAATGGGTTATATGACACAAAGGTCCTCTCCTGGCTAAACCGAATAATGAGCACAATATTTAAAAACATATGGATATGGGATCTCAGTTAAGTCTCAAGTTAAAGTTCAAAACCTTTCTTTCAAATGGTTTAAACAAATTACCATTTTCAATCTTTTAAACAAAAAGATTCATTTCACAAAGTTCACTAATCTTTCACAAAGACTTATTCATAGCCTTTCAAATCTTTTATAGAAAGGATACACTTTTAAGATCCCTTTTTAATTTGAAGCAAAATATACCAATCTTTAACAAAGATTCATTCATATTCTTTCAAAACAATTTCCCTTTCAAATTGGATTAACTCATCCAAACTTTAAATCAAAGATTTAATTCATAGTTTTCAAAACCATTTTCAAAGATTCATTCATAACTTGGAAAAACCACTTTCATTTCACCTTGAAATCCTTTTAACAAAAATAGGAAATTCTTTCCTTATATAAAAGCTTTTATTATTTGAAAACAAATAGTTTCCATTCGGAAAAATCCAGTTTCATTTGTATAAGTTAAAGCCCTTGGGTTAAGTTCAAATTCTCAAAATAATACCTTTTAAAATAGTTTAAATCCATATAAATATACTTATAACTTGTATAACAATTTTACACAAAATTCTCAACATAGAATTCAATTTCAAATCTTGAATTCAAATTCAAATCAAATTATTTACATTTCAAAACTTTATCAAGTTATTCAAAATAACTTTTATCTTCAAAACTCATTTTCAAAAGCTTTTCACATTAACCCAATTCTATTTCCAAAACCTTTTGGATTCAAAATTCAATTTTAAAACTATTTCAAAAATCTATGACTTAACCGATTTCCTCGTGCAATCCATATTTGTGTGTGTATGGTGTAGTTTAGGGGTTTTACACAATAGTGAACGTCATTAATCATCACATATTCAAACACATCAATATCGATAAGCGGTATATTCCTATAACGCTTATCTTCCATTCACAGATTTATAGATAAATGTATTACAGATAAATAAATAAATAAATAAATTAATTAACATAGTTCAATTCACAGAACAGAATATTACAGTCCAGAGATAACAATCAATTCAAGACATTTCGTACAATGCAAACATTCATAAGCAATCCAAGCATTCAATAATCATCTATAAACAGATTAATTGTTTAATCCTAAATAAATTCAATTTAATTTTCAATTAAATTAATTACTCATGAATCAATTATTCAATCTTGATTTAATTTATTTACAAATCATTTGATATTAATTTATGAAATTAATCAACCTTAATTATTCTTCTTAATCAAATTCCTTTACTTAATTAATTATTCCTTAATTAATCATATTAAATTGATTATCCTTTATTAATTACTTTAATTCATAACTTTTAATTATTAAGTAATTAACCTTTAATTACTTTCATTAAGTAATTATCTTTAATTAATAAATTAATCTTAATTTATTATATTGATTAATTAACTCTTTAATTAATTATCTGTTAATTAATTATCCTAACTAATTAACCTTAAATCTACACATAGATAATTTAATCACCTCAATTAATTATCCTTTAGGTTAATCACATAAATTAATTAACCTTTAATTGCTGACTAAATAATTAAATCTTTGATTACCCAAGGCTTAAATTTACTTAAGATAACCTACTTATCTTAATCACATATTTAAACACATCATCAAAATTTTATTTGAAACGCTTAAAAATATTTTAAATAACCATCCTAATATAGTTAAACAATTTTTTAAACATATCCTTAATTTTAAGATCAATTCTCTGAAAACTTATCATACAAACTTGTTTAAATAAATTTAATTTTGAGATAACTTAGTTCAAAAATCTTTTGAAAACTAATTAAATTTAAAACTTATTTAACCTTAATAAATTTAAAATAATTTGTCCAAAACCTTTACTAATCTCAAAACTTAATCAAGACAATTATTGTTTAAAAACAATGGGTTAACAAAAATCAAATTTTGATTTGTTTTAAATTTTCAAAACTGTCGTTATAATCACTCGAACAAACCTCGAGATAATCCCGACCCAGACCCGAGCTCAACTTTAGGTTTCTTCTCTTCTTTCCTCTTATACATTTGCTTAGTTTCAAATTTTCACAACTGCTTAAATATGACAATACACACTTGAATATACTCGAGTAAATACCCGAGACAGCAACGACATTCCACGAGGTTGACTACGAGTCCCTCCTTTCTTCTCCAAAGCTTGAACGACCAGAAAAACCGTGCACTTGTGCACGTGTACACCTGACTGGGGTGCTTCCCACCATCGAAACACTTCCCGACAAGTCGACGATGACTCTCTTATCTCAGGCAAACATCCAGGTCGATGATTTTGACTGGAATTCGAAATTGATTTGTTCGAACAAATACTGTAACATATTTCTGATTATAAAACTCACCACCGCCGATGATCTCTTCCACCAGACTCCTCGTGATCGTAACCATAGCTATGCCGAGAAACATCACGTCGATTCCCCTAGGTCCGGCCTTGTCCGATCAATCCACGACCCTGCATTCGCCTTGAATTCCATATCGAACCCATCGATACCTAAAACCCTACATCGACGCCTCGCCACCACCCCGATGTTCGAAAAATCTCCTGATCATTTTTCCCAACCTTAGCCACCACCAAAGCACCTTCAGCCCAAAGCACGAGCCCCCATTCGTCGTTGATCACCAGGAAAAGAGCAAAAATTCTTTTCAGTTCAACTTCAAATTTCACAAAAACTACCAACTTAAAAATCTTAATTTTGTTATCAAAATTCATAAATTTCCAACACGAATCACGCCATATAATTGAAACTTGGAATTTCGATACTCGAATTTCTGGCGTAAAAAGATTTATTACTGTAATACTCAAATTTTAAAATATTTATTCCATAAATATATTTGCAACTATTTTTAAAATTAGCATTACACTGTTATGATCAACTTTCATTTAGAAATCATCACCTAAATCTATTTATAATCTGAGATACAAATTTTTCTAAAGTTTTGGCTTTCCTGTTACTAAACAGAACGAACCCTATCAATAACATAAGCAGGCATGCACATCCATTTCATACATATACACATATATTCATATGCATACCAGAGAGTTTACAGTATCAGCATCAAGCAGTCATCACAACATATCAAACAAAGGATAGTTTGCTCACCCTGAAGTCTAGAACAGAGCAACAGAGAGGTTTTGAACAAAATCTGGGAATTTATTTTACTTTGATTGATCTGAAATCTTGCTTTTGTCCTCTGAAACTTGGTTTATCTGGATCTGTTTTGTTGATGATGATCTGAAATTTTGTTTCTAGTTTGAATTCAGGTTGAAAATTCGAAGAGAGGTTGCTTAAACTCAAATCTGATTTGCTTTGAAGTGATGCTCAATTTGTTTTCAGACTTTGGATTGCTTCCTTGCTTCAAAAGTGAGTTGAATTTGATTTGTTTTTGATCTGAGTTTGCTTTGATCAGGTTTTAAATCTTGATTGCTTTCAAATTTGAAAATCTCAGGCTCAAGTGCTTTTGTGTTTTGAACTGGAATCTGGTTTCCAGGTTTGAGATTTTGAAGTTGTTTTTTTCTTTTTTTCTTTTTGGTTTGCTTTATTTTTGATTTCCAGGTTTTTGGATTTGTTTTGCAGTTTTGAAAGAGCTTGAGAAATCTGATCTAACTCTTTCTTATGCATGTTTATAAAATTCAATTAAAAGAAAAATTTATCCTTTGCCACTTGTATGATTATGTTAACACTTGTAAATACAAATGACAATTAAGCGACACATGTTTCCTTAAATTATAAAATGTTTACATTTGTCAAAATTAGTATTTTTATGTTAAAGACCTTAACCATATTTCTATTTATCAATTTTGTTTTAAATCCCTACTTCAAATTTAATTTATGAAACATATTTTTATGTTTTGTATGTTAATTATGTATTATGAGATAGATTTATATATATATATATATATATATATATATATATATAGACAAAAATTATTTTTATCTTTAAAGAAATGATCCTTTAATAAATCTTGTTTAGTTTCAAAAGATATGTATATTAAAGTTTTTTATTTATTCTTATCTACATTTATATTTATACATTTTATTTTGTACTTATACAATTTTAAAACAAATGATTTGGAATCAAATTATTCATTACTAACAATTAACTATATATTAGTTCCTTGAAACATAAAGTTTAATAAATACAATGTTTATTTATAAGATATTCATCTTTGAATTTTTTTTATCAAATTCCAAATTAAAATCTATCTATATAAATAAAGATATATCTTATTTAATTTTGAAAAATCTAAATACCATTTTATTTTCTAAGATATTTAAATTTGAATTTAAAATTTTCAAATTCTATTTTAAATCTATTTTATATACATATTCATTCCTAAAAATTCAAATTAATTCTCTATTAATTCATAATTTAACCAAAATTTTATATTAATTTCCAAATTAATTAGGCTTAAAAATCAGGAATGTTACAGATTCCCCCCCTTAGGAAATTTCGTCCTTGAAATTTGAAAGACAAGGAGACAACAAAAGAATATAGAAAGATAGAGAGATGAATTACCAGATCAAGCTGAATATCTATTCTGCATTTGGCTTACCAAATCAGAATATCACTAATAGATACGAGAACAAACTCATTTAACACTTCACAAGATACTCTGGTCACCTGGTTTATGAATATACAGGTGTATTGGTTAGTCCGAAGGATAACTAACCGTTCGTAGAATATACCGAGACCCGGACAATATATATATTGATTTAATCTTCCATAACTTTCAAACACTTGGTATAAACTCCAAACCCAGATTGGAATACCCCAAAATATATTAACTTGTCCCTCTTCGGACTTTGACCCACACGAGAAATAATAATAAAATTTCAAATTTGGGTTTTAAAATCGTTTTATCAATACAATTCAAATTCAGCTTCATATTCTATTAACCAATTTATTTCAATAAAATTTCAATTTCATTAAAGTTAAAAACGAAAAGATGATGACGAGAATACGAGATAGGAACTTATCTACACGATTTGCAGGGCCAACATCACACCAAAGCTTCTCCCTTGAGCTGCCACGAAGATATCAAAGAATTTGAAATTGGATCAAAGGTGACTGACAGAGAAAGATGTTTCCATTGTTGTTACAGGTATTGACCATTGGAATTGGTATTTCCATGTCCCCTACCTCGTCTTTTTCTTGCAGTCATCCTCACTATCAGTGGATAGCAAGAGAATTTACTGAGGCATATAGACGAATATCTTAGGGATATACTCATTCTAGGGTATACTTCACCCTATCTCTAATGAGTTACCTAATGTGTTATACTCCAAAGCTAAAGTTTCAACCTTCAGCTCTGATACCAAGTGTGACGGTCCGAATTTCAGCGTTCGAAAATCGACATCCGTACTTCACTTGTACTCGAATGCCGCATATTCTGTAACGACCCAGAATTTTTATTAATTAAAATTTGAATATTTAATTAATTTTAAATATTAATTAGTGAATTTATAAGTCGAATAAATTTTTATTCGAATAATTGGATTTAATTGGATAATTAAATCGATAATTTAATATGTTAAATTATGGAAATAATTGAAAATTGAGTTAAATATGATTGAAAATGATTTGTAAAATTTTATTTTATCATATTGGAGTTAGAATGATGTTATAGGACTTTTAAAATCGAATTAAGAGTTAATTTGTGAAAATTGAATATTTTATTATTTAATCGACTAGTGAAATTAGCCATTTTTCGAACAGTCTCAGAATTGGATGAAACTAGTTCCATTGGATCCATAATAGTTTGTTATTATTGGATTTCAATTTTCGTAGCAATCGGAGTTATCGTTTGATCGTGGCAGCTCGAAACGCATCGAAATTGTTTTAATATTAAATTGGCGAGTTAAAATAGTCATTTTTCAAACAGTCTCGGATTTCGACGAAACTAGTTTCATCGGATCTGTAATATGATATTATTGTGTGGTTTCAAATTTCGTGTCAATCAAACTTACCGTTTGTCCGATGCAAGCTAAAACGCCTAGAAAATCGTTTAATCGGTTTAATTTTAAATTGAACGTTTATTGCCATAACTCGCACAGATGATCGAATTAGCTCTCGAAACACGTTCCATTGTGTTCGGAACGTGAGGTAAACTTTAGAAACGCCAACCGGCACGCTTCGTTTGGAGTTCGGAAAATCCGGGATGAATAGTGTCGCGTGAATTTTCTTTAAAAGCCCCCAATATTCATTTTTTTCACAAAATACATAACCCTAGGGTTTTGAAACTGCAGCCGCCTCCATTAAAAATCTATGGCCAGCAATCTCTCTTCTTTTCTCCTCAATTACTTCCAATCCATAAACACTTAGAGAAAGTGTTCAACATGAAACTTGTAGAGCATGAAGAGAGCTTCGAATCTATACGGAGTTGATCGAAATTGGAGCGACGTGGAGGGAGAAAGGGGGGCCTACGCCTGCAGGTTGCGCACGCAATTCGACGTGCTACAGGAGGTCGAGTTCATCATGGTGGTGGCCGTGCGTAGCTCTTGGCGAGAGCTTCGAAGTGGCGAAGCCCGATCGTCTTCAAAACGTTCGTGGAAGGAGCAAAGTTCAACCCTAGTTTGGAAATATATGGGTTTTGTGTGCGTGTTCTTCCTATACATGAACGTGAGTTTGGGAAGAAAGGGTGGACGGTGGTGATTTGCAGGCAAGGGATCTAACGGCTGTGATGAGCTTAGGTTAAAAATTAAAAAGAAATATGTTGTAAATTATATAAATAAATTCGTGTAACTTCTAAAATGCATATCTTTTTCATACGAGGTCGAAAACGCACGAAACCAGTTGCGTTGGAATCGTATAGACGAGAACTATGCTATGGAATTGGATTGGAGTCGTTTGGAGTTAGTGAGAATTTCGGGTAAAATTAAACGTCCGTTTAATTTTATTCGAAATAAATCGCTAAAACGAAATTGAAATCAAGGTGAGAACTTCTCACTCAATCGAATCAGTTTCGATTTTATTTTAAATAGTTAGATTTAAAATTCTTGAATGCATGTTTGAATGATGATTGTTATCTATTGATTGTTAAAATAGACATTATGCGCCGTTAGTAAGCGGATGTTATTTATTAAAAACATATACCGCGAATATTTCATAAACAGTGAAATTGGTATTATATATATAATAGCAATATATATATATATATATATATATATATATATATTGGCATATGTATATATTGCAGTTGTTGATTTCTCGCATTATATAGCGGATGAGACCCTATTGCGCCGCCTATTAAGCGGATAATATTTTAAATCCCATATACCGCGATAATTTCGTACTAGAACGGAATTGGTATTGTGCTAACATCTTTGGATGCAGAAAAACAGGTTGGAGGGATCCAACTGGATTCCTCAACAGTATTTATTTGATTATGGATATTTTGATATTCGTTGATTATCATATCGATATATGATATCGTTGTTGTCATGATTGACTATTTGGTGTGTAGCATCATTGGGCCAAATTTTGGAATTTTAAAAGGATTTTAATTTTTTTTTGAAAGTATACGTTTTATAAAATAATTTTGCAATTGATTCATTTTAAATAAATAAACGTATAAATTTTAATGTTATAAAATTATGATTTTTGAGAAATATAGTTAAAAGTTGATTTTTGAAAATATGGGGTTAATGATTTTATGAAATAGTTTAAATCAGGATTTTTGAATTTATTGTAAAATGTTTAAATATAGGATTTATGGAATTTGATTATTTTATAAATCAGAATGGTGAAATTATAAGGGAGTTTAAAGACGTTTTTAAAATAATAATACAAATTGATTTGTATAAAAGAATTATATAATGGATATTTGTAAATTTAAAATATTGGGATTATAAAACGAGTTTTTATAAGTGTTAGAATGAATTATGAATGAATTTCATAAATGAATGAAATTTATAGAATTATAAACGGTGAAGTTATAAATGGAATTCTATAAGCAGTATGTTTATAAAATTTGTAAAAGTTATTAAAAGAATAGATATGGGTAAATAATTGAATCTTATAAGCTATAAGATTTATAATTTGGGAAGTTAAAAAGTACGATTTTGTAAACAAATAAATTATAATTATTTAACTTAAATTATGGACTTTTGGTTTATAATTGAGTTATAAATTGAAATAGCTTAATAAAGGAGGTTTATAAAAGGAAGTTGTTATAAAATAAATAGAAATGGAATTTATAAACGTTGTTTTATAAATCCACAAACGACTGATTTTGATAAGTAAATTGTTGTAACTTATTAATGGAGTTATATTCACGTTTTAGACAGTGAATAATCCTTTTTAAATAAAATGTATAGAAATGATGAAATTTGTTAACGAAGTATATTCACGTTTTTGAATAGTGAATAATAATTTAAAGAAAATGTTTTGAATGTGATGTTTTAAATAGAATTAAAATGATCTAACGATGTTTTTTTAAATGTGTTAAGATTCGAAACCATAGATTTCAACATTCATTGTTGAAATAGACGTTTTCGAGAAATAAAAGGAAATGATGGACTATAACACTGTTGTTATAGTAAATGATTTCCGAAAGGAAATGTTTTGTATAGTATTGGGATTTATATATCTATTTTAATTTCGAATCCCTATACTAGTGATTTTGGGTTGTCGTAACGATGTTTTACGCAACATTCGTTTTGGCCCAAATAAATATGTTTAAAAGAATGATTTCCTTAAAGAATGAAATATGTACTAAATTTCGATTTAAGTATATTGAATATTTTCCAAGTGTAGAAAATAAAAAGATTTGTGAATTACTTATTAAATAAGTATGGAAATGTTTTTCCATTATTAAGTGAATATTTTGAATTTATCTTTTTAAAGATAAATTGAAAATGAATATTTGAAACCTATTGAAAATCGTATATCAGTAGATATTGTGAAATATAAATTCACTATGGAATTTATAAAAGGAAGTGGAATTTGTTTAGAAAAATAAATATTGATTTATTTTTGAAGTATTGAAAATTATATATCTTGTAAAGATATTTTGGAAAATAAATAATTTGGAAAATTATTTGGAATCTGGTGATGTGTGCATATCCATTGATAGTTCAATAACTGACTATCAATATTTACCTTTGAAAGGTATTTGTTGTGATTTGCTTGGATTTGAATGCCACACTTATTTTTAAATTATTGCGCTCGTTATTCGGATTACCCATTCCGAATAGTGATACGACGTAATGGATAGCATTGATGACCGGTGTTGAAGACCGGATATTTTTGAAAGCGAAAGGACAACTCGTCGATTGTCTTTGCACCGAGTAGCTACGGTATAGAGACCCCCTATGTGATGGGAAGTCCGGACGTGATTAGAGATTATCCGGATTGCAAGGACTTCTTTGTAAGTGCCTTCGGTTCTGTTCGAGCCCGGATTAGACTTGTATGGATAGTATGTCTGACATTACAAATTGAGATATAAAGCCGATTTCTTTCAAATATATTTCTGTTGGTGGCGGAGAATTTATTCACTTAGCTTAACACCCTCCTCTGAGACGTACGAGCTCAGAGGTTATGTAGTTGATGGTTATCAGCAATATATTCCCAATTTGGTAATGTGACATGCTGAGTGTTGCTGTGAAATGATCATTGTGTTGATCATTTGTGATAGGATCATTTGTTTGATCGTTTATCTTTGTGATCATTTCTATGATCATTTGTTGACCCAAAGCACAGCTTTTGTGTAAAGCGTGTTTTTGTGGACGAGACTTCGCCGAGCCTCACACCCCGGAATGGTCAAAACAGGAAAGATGCAGCAAGGTTATGAGGGGTCGCTCCCTTTAGGGTATGTGCATTTCCTTCTGGAAAAGGGTGGTATCATGGTATGGAGCCCAGATACTTACTCATGTTGAAACACTTTATTTATGATTGTGTGAATTGATTATGAGCGCTCGGATAAAGGTCCCAAAGGACCGGGGGATGGCATACTCGTGTCAGTAGTTACCCAGTTAGGGGTAACCCGACCTTGTGTTGGCAGAGATCCGGTTTGGTTCTCGGGGACGTCCTTCCAGAGGCGTTCTCATGTGGCAATGGGAAGTTCCTTTGCCTGACCATTTGTTGGAAATCCAAAGAAACAACACGAGACTTGTACGGCTTTAGTTGTAGAACCTGCCATCTAATATGGTAGCTATAGTAGGCATAATATAATGGTACCTATGCTGGCTAAGATTTATATTCTACTTTCGAAATATTTCTACACTATGCACTAGTAATAATATCAAATGTTCTTTTTAATGCGTATCAAGCATCTTTGACTATCATAAGGAGAAATCTCCTCCGATTCTGCGTTTGCATGTGTGTGTGTGCGGGAGGCCTTATGGTAGTCTCATTTTTAAAAGCATTGCGAATTGACTTTAAAAATATTCCTCTATTTTGTTTTCAAAGATAAATAAACTGTTTTGAGTTCTTACACCAGTCACATAACTGACTTGGTGTTTATTGTTTTCCTTCCTAAACTCTGGGTGCCCATCAATTTCCACACGGGCAGTCAAGAGTTAAGGTTTATAAGGATATTCAGGAGTTTCTAGAGGCAAGCTGGATGGCATGGCGTATTATTAGTATATAGTATTTCTTTTTCGCTGTTTGTAGTTGTTGTTGTACACTCTGATGATATGATGTAATGTAATGTGATGTAATGTAATAACTGATATAGTTCTTTGTTTAAAGATTATTCATTTATCTATTATATGTTGTTCCGCTGCGATTGTGAGATTCTGATGTTGTTGTTCTATTGTTTTCTTTCTGTTCCGTTCTATTTTCTTTTCTCTCTATTTTCTATCTTTTTCTCTCTTCTTCTGGCTTTTTCTTCTTCTTTAAAACCCTTAATGTTCGTTTTTCCGTCATTCGATTGCTCGGCAGTTGATACAGTGAACGTATTGATGTCTGTTTTCGGAAGTCGAAGAATCGGGTCCTTACAATGTGGTATCAGAGCATATGGTTAAGCGACAACCATGGCTCTGTTGGGTATTACTCATTACTCATTAGAGATAGAGTCAGTAGTACTCTAGAATGAGTTGAGTGTAATAATAGCTATGAGAGCGTATTTGTTAGTGAATATAAAATTGTTTTATATTGTGATGATTGGTTTATGGAGTGGCATATGAATCTTCGTCAGCACGGTATGCACAACTATGCCGAAGGGGTTTATAAACACTTGAATAGAACAATTCGACACAGTATTGTTTTAAATTGGGTAAATGAAATAATTTTACCTGAGTATATTTTATATATAAAGAAATAATTTTTCAGAATTATTAAAGTGTATATAAGTTGATTGTTTGGTTGTTTGAATAATCTAAATAAAAGAATAATTGTATAAGTAAAAAGAATTATAAGTATGAAATTATAATTAAAATGGTTTACAGTTGTGAAATAAACTTATATATATAAGAGGTGAAACTGTACGAATATATTTATGAATATGAGTTGTAAATAAAAAAATGAATTTAAAGTTAAATGGAAATTTACTTTAGAATTTGGAAGCTGAATTGATTTATAAGTGGGAATTTAAGTTAAGTAAAGCCAAATAATGTTTGAAATGAAGTATAACTTAAGATATGTAGAATGAAGTTGATTTCGGTATCAAAGTAAATTAATAAAGTTAAGTGATAAATATGAACTTAAGTTATGTAATGAAATTCAACTATAGTAATTGAATTAATGGATTGAATGTTAATCAATTAAATGTAAATTAAGTTGATATGAAATAATGAATGTAGGTGTTAATTCATTAAAATCTAATGTTATTGGAAGTTGAATAATTGAATGAAAATCAATTTAATTAAACCAAATTGAATGAATATAAGCAAAGGAATTTGGTTGTAATTAATATACATTGGTTGTTATATGATTGTTAGTTGATTGTGTATAATTCATTAAGTGTTAATGAAATTGAAAGCTAAAGTAATTGAAATCCAATTGGAAGTTAAGTGAATCTTAAATTGAATTGAATTTGATTTGGAAGTAAACCAACTTGAATATGAATTAGTGAATATAAACTAATTGAGAATGAAAGTTAGTAAGAACATCCACTGTTAATGAATCAAATGTGATTGAATTGAAAACCATTTCATTGAATATTAATGAGAATATGAATGAATATTTATTGGTTATGAATTTGTTGGATGATAGTTGATTGATAGTTGCATTTGTTGCTTTTGTTTCATTTGCTATGTTGGCATGTATAGTTATTATGTTGCTATATGATGTATATTGAGATTATTTTCATATATGCATGTTCTCATGTTGTTTGTTGAGTGATTAGTAGGTGCGGATCGCGTTTGCTTCGCATTTGGAGCTCGCTTTCGCGCTATATTAGCCGTATATGCTCGCTAATAAAATATAAGGTACATATCTCGGATTAAATATCGTACTTTTACACTTGTTTCCCTGCGAGATGCCTCATTACTTGATGAGATGTATATTTGTGATATATATACTGTCATTTTTTTTTCGGATCGAGCCACGCAAAGGAGACTCTGGCGAATTTTTCCGAAAATTTAAGGCATTAGAATATTTTTGAGAAAAATTGGAAAATTTTGAAAACTTTAATTTTGATTTGGAGTTGAAAGTTAAACAATGGTAGTTGTTTTTGAAAAGATAACTAAGTATGATTTGAAAACTTAGTAAAGTTATTATAAGAAGTTTAACTATGGATTTTGGGAAAGTTAATAGATTCTATAATTTTTCTTACTTGGTAATTTCGAGGACGAAATTCTTTTAAGGGGGGAAGTACGTAACGACCCAGAATTTTTATTAATTAAAATTTGAATATTTAATTAATTTTAAATATTAATTAGTGAATTTATAAGTCGAATAAATTTTTATTCGAATAATTGGATTTAATTGGATAATTAAATCGATAATTTAATATGTTAAATTATGGAAATAATTGAAAATTGAGTTAAATATGATTGAAAATGATTTGTAAAATTTTATTTTATCATATTGGAGTTATAATGATGTTATAGGACTTTTAAAATCGAATTAAGAGTTAATTTGTGAAAATTGAATATTTTATTATTTAATCGACTAGTGAAATTAGCCATTTTTCGAACAGTCTCAGAATTGGGCGAAACTAGTTCCGTTGGATCCATAATAGTTTGTTATTATTGGATTTCAATTTTCGTAGCAATCGGAGTTATCGTTTGATCGTGACAGCTCGAAACGCATCGAAATTGTTATAATATTAAATTGGCGAGTTAAAATAGTCATTTTTCAAACAGTCTCGGATTTCGACGAAACTAGTTTCATCGGATCCGTAATGTGATATTATTGTGTGGTTTCAAATTTCGTGTCAATCAGACTTACCGTTTGTCCGGTGCAAGCTAAAACGCCTAGAAAATCGTTTAATCGGTTTAATTTTAAATTGAACGTTTATTGTCATAACTCGCACAGATGACCGAATTAGCTCTCGAAACATGTTCCATTGTGTTTGGAACGCGGGGTAAACCTTAGAAACGCCAATCAGCACGCTTCGTTTGGAGTTCGGAAAATCCGGGATGAATACTGTCGCGCGAATTTTCTATGAAAGCCCCCAATATTCATTTTTTTAACAAAATACATAATCCTAGGGTTTTGAAACTGCAGCCGCCTCCATTAAAAATCTATGGCCAGCAATCTCTCATCTTTTCTCCTCAATTACTTCCAATCCATAAACATTTAGAGAAAGTGTTCAACATGAAACTTGTAGAGCATGAAGAGAGCTTCGAATCTATACGGAGTTGATCGAAATTGGAGCGACGTGGAGGGAGAAAGGGGGGCCGACGCCTGCAGGTGGCGCACGCAATTCGACGTGCTACAGGAGGCCGAGTTCGTCATGGTGGTGGCCGTGCGTAGCTCTTGGCGAGAGCTTCGAAGTGGCGAAGCCCGGTCGTCTTCAAACCGTTCGTGGAAGGAGCAAAGTTCAACCCTAGTTTGGAACTATATGGGTTTTGTGTGCGTGTTCTTCCTGTACATGGACGTGAGTTTGGGAAGAAAGGGTGGACGGTGGTGATTTGCAGGAAAGGGATCTAGCGGCTGTGATGAGCTTAGGCTAAAAATTAAAAAGAAATATGTTGTAAATTATATAAATAAATTCGTGTAACTTCTAAAGTGCATATCTTTTTCATACGAGGTCGAAAACGCGCAAAACTAGTTGCGTTGGAATCGTATGGACGAGCACTATGCTATGGAATTGGATTGAAGTTGTTTGAAGTTAGTGAGAATTTCGGGTAAAATTAAACGTCCGTTTAATTATATTCGAAATAAATCGCTAAAACGAAATTGAAATCAAGGTGAGAACTTCTCACTCAATCGAATCAGTTTCGATTTTATTTTAAATAGTTAGATTTAAAATTCTTGAATGGATGTTTGAATGATGATTGTTATCTATTGATTGTTAAAATAGACATTATGCGCCGTTAGTAAGCGGATGTTATTTATTAAAAACATATACCGCGAATATTTCATAAACAGTGAAATTGGTATTATATACATAATAGCAATATATATATATTGGCGTATGTATATATTGCAGTTGTTGATTTCCCGCATTATATAGCGGATGAGACCCTATTGCGCCGCCTATTAAGCGGATAATATTTTAAATCCCATATACCGCGATAATTTCGTACTGGGACGGAATTGGTATTGTGCTAACATCTTTGGATGCAGGAAAACAGGTTGGAGGGATCCAACTGGATTCCTCAACAGTATTTATTTGATTATGGATATTTTGATATTCGTTGATTATCATATCGATATACGATATCGTTGTTGTCGTGATTGACTATTTGGTTTGTAGCATCATTGGGCCAAATTTTGGAATTTTAAAAGGATTTTAATTTTTTTTTGAAAGTATACGTTTTATAAAATAATTTTGGAATTGATTCATTTTAAATAAATAAACGTATAAATTTTAATGTTATAAAATTATGATTATTGAGAAATATATTTAAAAGTTGATTTTTGAAAATATGGGGTTAACGATTTTATGAAATAGTTTAAATCAGGATTTTTGAATTTATTGTAAAAAGTTTAAATGTAGGATTTATGGAATTTGATTATTTTATAAATCAGAATGGTGAAATTATAAGGGAGTTTAAAGACGTTTTTAAAATAATAATACAAATTGATTTGTATAAAAGAATTATATAATGGATATTTGTAAATTTAAAATATTGGGATTATAAAACGAGTTTTTATAAGTGTTAGAATGAATTATGAATGAATTTCATAAATGAATGAAATTTATAGAATTATGAACGGTAAAGTTATAAATGGAATTCTATAAGCAGCATGTTTATAAAATTTGTAAAGGTTATTAAAAGAATAGATATGGGTAAATAAATGAATTTTATAAGTTATAAGATTTTTAATTTGGGAAGTTAAAAAGAACGATTTTGTAAACAAATAAATTATAAGTATTTAACTTAAATTATGGACTTTTGGTTTATAATTGAGTTATAAATTGAAATAGCTTAATAAAGGAGGTTTATAAAAGGAAGTTGTTATAAAATAAATAGAAATGGAATTTATAAACGTTGTTTTATAAATCCACAAACGACTGATTTTGATAAGTAAATTGTTGTAACTTATTAATGGAGTTATATTCACGTTTTAGACAGTGAATAATCCTTTTTAAATAAAATGTATAGAAATGATGAAATTTGTTAACGAAGTATATTCACGTTTTTGAATAGTGAATAATAAGTTAAAGAAAATGTTTTAAATGTGATGTTTTAAATAGAATTAAAACGATCTAACGATGTTTTTTTTAAATGTGTTAAGATACGAAACCATAGATTTCAACATTCATTGTTGAAATAGACGTTTTCGAGAAATAGAAGGAAATGATGGACTATAACACTGTTGTTATAGTAAATGATTTTCGAAAGGAAATGTTTTGTATAGTATTGGGATTTATATATCTATTTTAATTTCGAATCCCTATACTAGTGATTTTGGGTTGTCGTAACGATGTTTTACGCAACATTCGTTTTGGCCCAAATAAATATGTTTAAGAGAATGATTTCCTTAAAGAATGAAATATATACTTAATTTCGATCTAAGTATATTGAATATTTTCCAAGTGTAGAAAATAAAAAGATTTATGAATTACTTATTAAATAAGTATGGAAATGTTTTTCCATTATTAAGTGAATATTTTGAATTTATCTTTTTAAAGATAAATTGAAAATGAATATTTGAAACCTATTGAAAATCGTATATCAGTAGATATTGTGAAATATAAATTCACTATGGAATTTATAAAAGGAAGTGGAATTTGTTTAGAAAAATAAATATTGATTTATTTTTGAAGTATTGAAAATTATATATCTTGTAAAGATATTTTGGAAAATAAATAATTTGGAAAATTATTTGGAATCTGGTGATGTATGCATATCCATTGATAGTTCAATAACCGACTATCAATATTTACCTTTGAAAGGTATTTGTTGTGATTTGCTTGGATTTGAATGCACACTTATTTTTAAATTATTGCGCTCGTTATTCGGATTACCCATTCCGAATAGTGATACGACGTAATGGATAGCATTGATGACCGGTGTTGAAGACCGGATATTTTTGAAAGCGAAAGGACAACTCGTCGATTGTCTTTGCACCGAGTAGCTACGGTATAGAGACCCCCTATGTGATGGGAAGTCCGGACGTGATTAGAGATTATCCGGATTGCAAGGACTTCTTTGTAAGTGCCTTCGGTTCTGTTCGAGCCCGGAACAGACTCGTATGGATAGTATGTCTGACATTACAAATTGAGATATAAAGCCGATTTCTTTCAAATATATTTCTGTTGGTGGCGGAGAATTTATTCTCTTAGCTTAACACCCTTCTCTGAGACGTACGAGCTCAGAGGTTATGTAGTTGATGGTTATCAGCAATATATTCCCAATTTGGTAATGTGACATGCTGAGTGTTGCTGTGAAATGATCATTGTGTTGATCATTTTTGATAGGATCATTTGTTTGATCGTTTATCTTTGTGATCATTTCTATGATCATTTGTTGACCCAAAGCACAACTTTTGTATAAAGCGTGTTTTTGTGGACGAGACTTCGTCGAGCCTCACACCCCGGAATGGTCAAAACAGGAAAGATGCAGCAAGGTTATGAGGGGTAGCTCCCTTTAGGGTATGTGCATTTCCTTCTGGAAAAGAGTGGTATCATGGTATGGAGCCCAGATACTTACTCATGTTGAAACACTTTATTTATGATTGTGTGAATTTATTACGAGCGCTTGGATAAAGGTCCCAAAGGACCAGGGGATGACATACTCGTGTCAGTAGTTACCCGTTAGGGGTAACCCGGCCTTGTGTTGGCAGAGATCCGGTTTGGTTCTCGGGGACGTCCTTCCAGAGGCGTTCTCATGTGGCAATGGGAAGTTCCTTGGCCTGAACCTTTATTGGAAATCCAAAGAAACAATACGAGACTTGTACGGTTTTAGTTGTATAACCTGCCATCTAATATGGTAGCTATAGTAGGCATAATATAATGGTACCTATGCTGGCTAAGATTTATATTCTACTTTCGAAATATTTCTACACTATGCACTAGTAATAATATCAAATGTTCTTTTTAATGCGTATCAAGCATCTTTGACTATCATAAGGAGAAATCTCCTCCGATTCTGCGTTTGCATGTGTGTGTGTGCGGGAGGCCTTATGGTAGTCTCATTTTTAAAAGCATTGCGAATTGACTTTAAAAATATTCCTCTATTTTGTTTTCAAAGATAAATAAACTGTTTTGAGTTCTCACACCAGTCACATGACTGACTCGGAGTTTATTGTTTTCCTTCCTAAACTCTGGGTGCTCATCAATTTCCACACGGGCAGTTAAGAGTTAAGGTTTATCAGGATATTCAGGAGTTGCTGGAGGCAAGCTGGATAGCATGGCGTATTATTAGTATATAGTATTTCTTTTCCGCTGTTTGTAGTTGTTGTTGTACACTCTGATGATATGATGTAATGTGATGTAATGTAATAACTGATATAGTTCTTTGTTTAAAGATTATTCATTTATCTATTATATGTTGTTCCGCTGCGATTGTGAGATTCGGATGTTGTTGTTGTGTTGTTTTCTTTCTGTTCCATTCTATTTTCTTTTCTCTCTATTTTCTATCTTTTTCTCTCTTCTTCTGGCGTTTTCTTCTTCTTTAAAACTCTAAGTGTTCGTTTTTCCGTCATTCGATTGCTCGGCAGTTGATACAGTGAACGTATTGATGTCAGTTTTCGGAAGTCGAAGAATCGGGTCCTTACATATTCAATCATTGAAATTTGATTCATGCCGGAGCTTATAATACATTAAGTACAACAACACAGCGGAAGAAATGAATAATATATATATATATATATACATCATTGATATACAATTGATACAACATCAGATACGACTGAATATCAATACAAATCAGAGCCAAAGATATACGATAACGGAAGACAACGCCATAAGATGAACTAGACTTTGCAATCATCGATAGCGAAAGATATCTCCAAAAGATAATATCTTCAGGACTCAACAAGATAGATACTCCAACACATAGCGACTCCATTGCCAAAGCTCCAAAACTAGAAACGCTCCAAATCAGAAAGCGAGAACTACCATCAATGCTGAAGTGAAGCAATTCGATCCAAATGCGATTGCCAATATCTAGAGATTGGATGCTATTGAATCTACACCTAATATTTGACTATCTGAAAAACCCAACTTGAGACTGCCTGTATGGAAAATTATAGGTACCCAAAGTTTAGGAAGGGAATAATGAACTCCAGGTCAGTCATGGGACTGGTATGAGCAAACAAAAACAGTTCAAACAAAAGAATTTAAAATTGAAATCCGCAATGCTTTTTGAAAAATGAAACTACCATAAGGCCTCCCGGCACACACACCATGCAATCACACACTTGGGGGAGATTTCTTCTTATGATAGTCAAACTTGCTTACTATGCAAAAACCCTTTTGATATTATTATTAGTACATAGTGGAAAACATTTCGAAAGTATAATATTAATCTTAGCCAGCATAGGTACCATTATATTATGCCTGCTATAGCTACCACCTGATGTGGCAGGTTATACAATTGCAATCGTAAAGGGCTCGTATTGTTTGATTGGATTTCCAACAAATGGTCATGCTAAGGAACTTCCTATTGCCACGTGGGAACGCCTCTGGAGGGACACCTCGAGAACCTACCCGGATCTCTGCCAACACAAGGCCAGTTTACTCCCTTCCCGGGAGTAACACCTAAGATACGCCATCCTCGGTCGTTTGCGACCTTTATCCGAGGTACCTCAATCACAAAGCAACATCACACAGTAATAAATTTACAGTGTCCACATAAGTTAAGTATCTGGGCTCATACCATGATACCACCCTTTTCCAGAAGAAATGGACATACCCTAGGGGCGTGACCCCTGCAACCTTGCCGCATCTTTTCTGTTTCGACCATTTCCGGGGTGTGAGGTCCTGATGCAGTCTCCTCCACAAAGCTACGCTTTTCAAAAAGCCATGCTTTGATCAACAAATGATCAGCAGCACTTTGTAAGCCACATTACCAAATTGGGAATGTATCACTAGTAACCATCAACTACATAACCTCTAAGCTCGTACGTCTCAAAGAAGGGTCTTAAGCTAAGAGAATAAATCTCCACCACCAAACAGAAATGTATTGATAGAAACCAGCTTTACATCTCAAAGTTTAATGTCAGACACACATCCATACAAGTATGTTTCGGGTTCGAACAGAACCGAAGGCACTTCCAAAGAAGCCCTTGCAAATCCGAATAATCCCTAATCACTTCCGGACTCCCCATCACATATGGAGATCTCTATACCGGGGACCAGTCGGTGCAGAGACATTCGACGAGTTATCCTTTCGCTTTCGAAAATATCTGGTCTTCACCACCGGTTTTCATATGCTATCCATAACGTCGTATCATTATTTGGAATGTGTTATATGACACAAAGGTCCTCTTCCGGCTAAACCGAATAATGAGCGCAATATTTAAATACATATGGATATGGGATCTCATTTAAGTCAAAAATTAAAGTTCAAAACCTTCCTTTCAAATGGTTTAAACAAATTACCATTTTCAATCTTTTAAACAAAAAGATTCATTTCACAAAGTTCACTAATCATTCACAAAGATTTATTCATAGCCTTTCAAAACAATTTCCCTTTCAAATCTTTTATAGAAAGGATACATGTTTAAGATCCCTTTTTAATTTGAAACAAAGTATACCAATCTTTAACAAAGATTCATTCATATTCTTTCAAAACAATTTTCCTTTCAAATTGGATTAACTCATCCAAACTTTAAATCAAAGATTTAATTCATAGCTTTCAAAACCATTTCCAAAGATTCATTCATAACTTGGTAAAACCACTTTCATTTCACCTTGAAATCCTTTCAATACAAACAGGAAATTCTTTCCTTATATAAAAGCTTTTATTATTTGAAAATATATAGTTTTCGTTTGGAAAAATCCGATTTCATTTGTATAAGTTAAAGCCTTTGGGTTAAGTTCAAATTCTCAAAATAATACCTTTTAAAATAGTTTAAATCCATATAAATACATTTATAACTTGTATAACATTTTTACACCAAAATTCTCAACATAGAATTCAATTTCAAATATTGAATTCAATTTCAAATATTGAATTCAAATTCAAATCATATTATTTAAATTTCAAAACTTTATGAAGTTATTCAAAATAACTTTTATCTTCAAAACTTCTTTTCAAAAGCTTTTCACATTTAACCCAATTCTATTTCCAAAACCTTTTGGATTCAAAATTCAATTTTAAAACTATTTCAAAAATCTATGACTTGACCAATTTCCTCATGCAATCCATATTTTTGTGTGTATGGTGTAGTCCAGGGGTTTTACACAATAGTGCAACATCACTAATCATCACATATTCAAACACATCAATATCGATAAGCGGTATATTCCTATAACGCTTATCTTCCATTCATAGATTTACAGATAAATGTATTACAGATAAATAAATAAATAATAAATTACACACAGCTCAATTCACATAATAGAATATTATAGTCCAGAGATAACAGTCAATTCAAGGCATTTCATACAATGCAAACATTCATCAGCAATCCAAGCATTCAATAATCATCTATAAACAGAATTAATTTTTTAATCCTAAATAAATTCAATTTAATTTTCAATTAAATTACTTACTTATGAATTAATTATCAAATCTTGATTTAATTTATTTACAAATCATTTGATATTATTTTATGAAATTAATCAACCTTAATTATTTATCTTAATTAATTACCTTTACTTAATTAATTATTCCTTAATTAATCATATTAAATTAATTATCCTTTATTATTACTTTAATTAGTAACTTTTAATTATTAAGTAATTAACCTTTAATTACTTTCATTAAGTAATTATCTTTAATTAATAAATTAATATTAATTTATCATATTAATTGATTAACTCTTTAATTAATTATGTGTTAAATAATTATCCTAACTAATTAACCTTAAATCTATCACATAAATAATTTAATCACCTCAATTAATTATCCTTTAGGTTAATCACATAAATCAATTAACCTTTAATTGCTGACTAAATAATTAAATCTTTGATTACCTAAGGCTTAAATTTACTTAAGATACCTACTTATCTTAATCACATATTTAAACACATCATCAAATTTTTATTTGAAACGCTTACAAATATTTTAAATAACCATCCCAATATAGTTAAACAATTTTTTAAACATATCCTTAATTTTAAGATCAATTCTCTGAAAACTTATTATATAAACTTGTTTAAATAAATTTCTTTTGAGATAACTTAGTTCATAAATCTTTTGAAAACTAATTAAATTTAAAACTTATTTAACCTTAATAAATTTAAAATAATTTGTACAAAACCTTTACTAATCTCAAAACTTAATCAGGACAATTATTGTTTAAAAACAACAGGTTAACAAAAATCAAATTTTGATTTGTTTTAAATTTTCAAAACTGCCATTATAATCACTCGAACAAACCCCGAGATAATCCCGATCTAGACCCGAGCTCAACTTCGGGTTTCTTATCTTAATTCCTCTTTATACATTTTCTTAGTTTCAAATTTTCACAACTGCTTAAATATGTCAATACATACTTGAATATACTCGAGTAAATACCCGAGACAGCAACGACATTCCACGAGGTTGACTTCGAGTCCCTCCTTTCTTCTCCAAAGCTTGAACGACCAGAAACAAACGTACACTTATGCACGTGTACACCTGACCAGGGTGCTTTCGACCATCGCTACGCTTCCCGGCAATTTGACGATGACTCTCTTATCTCAGGCAAACATCCAGGTCGATGATTTCGATTGGAATTCAAAATCGACTTGTTCGAACAAATACTGTAACATATTTCCGACGACAAAACTAACCACCGCCGATGATCTCTTCCACAAGACTCCTCGTGATCGTAACCATAGCTATGTTGCGAAACATCACGTCAATTCCCCTAGGTCCGGCCTCGTCTGATCAATCCACGACCCTGCAGTCGCTTTGAATTCCCTGTCGAACCCATTGATACCTAAAACCCTACATCGATTCTTCGCCACCGCGTCGATGATTGAAAAATATCCTGATCATTTTTCCCAACCTTAGCCACCACCAAGGCACCTACAGCCCGAAGCACGAGCCCCCATTCGTCGTTGATCACCATGAAAAGAGCAAAAACTCTTTTCAGTTCAACCCGAAATTTCACAAAAACTACCAACTTAAAAATCTTAATTTTGTTATCAAAATTCATAAATTTCCAGCACGAATCATGCCATATAACTGAAACTTGGAATTTCGATACTTGAATTTCTAATGTAAAAAAGTTTATTACTGTAATACTTTAATTTTAAAATATTTATTCCAAAAATATATTTGCAACTATTTTTAAAATTAGCATTACACTGTTATGATCAACTTTGATTTAGAAATCATCACCTAAATCTATTTATAATCCGAGATATAAATTTTTCTTAAGTTTGGCTATCCTGTTACTAAACATAACCCTATCAATAACAAAGACAGGCACGCACATCCATTTCATATATATAGTCACATATTCATATGCATACCAGAGATCTTTATAGTATCAACATCAAGCAGTCATCACAACATATCAAACAAAGGATAGTTTGCTCACCTTGAAGTCTGGAACAGAGCAACAGAGAGGTTTTGAACAAAATCTGGGAGTTTATTTTACTTTTATTGATCTGAAATCTTGCTTTTATCCTCCGAAACTTGGTTTATCTGGATCTGCTTTGTTGATGATGATTTGAAAATTTATTTCTAGATTGAATTCAGGTTGAAAATTTGAAGAGAGGTTGCTTGAACTCAAATCTAATTTGCTTTGAACTGAAGCTCAATCTGTTTTCAGACTTTTGATTGTTGCCTTGCTTCAAAACTGGGGGGAATTTGATTTGCTTTTGATCTGAGTCTGTTTTGATTAGGTTTCATATCTTGATTGCTTTCAAATTTGAAAATCTCAGGCTCAAATGCTTTTGTGTTTTGAACTGGAATCTGGTTTCCAGGTTTGAGATTTTGAAATTGTTTTTTTTTCTTTTTGGTTTGCTTTCTTTTTGATTTGCAGGTTTTTGAATTTGTTTTGCAGTTTTGAAAGAGCTTGAGAAATCTGATCTAACTCTTTCTTATGCATGTTTATAAAATTTAATTAAAAGATAAATTTATCCTTTGCCACTTGTATGATTATGATAACACTTGTTAAATACAAATGACAATTAAGCAACACATGTTTCCTTAAATTATAAAATGTTTACATTTGTCAAAATTAGTATTTTTATGTTAAAGACCTTAACCAAATTTTTATTTATCAATTTTGTTTTAAATCCCTACTTCAAATTTAATTTATGAAACATGTTTTTATGTTTTGTACATTAATTATGTATTATGAGATAGATTTATATATTTATAGACACAAATTATATTTATCTTTAAAGAAATGATCCTTTAATAAATCTTGTTTAGTTTTAAAAGATATGTATATTAAAGTTTTTTTATTTATTCTTATCTGTATTTGTATTTATACATTATATTTTTTACTTATACAATTTTAAAACAAATGATTTGAAATCAAATTATTCATTACTAACAATTAACTATATTTATTAATTCCTTGAAACATAAAGTTTAATAAATCTAATATTTATTTATAAGACATTCATCTTTGAATTTTTTTTAATCAAATTCCAAATTAAAATCCATTTATATAAATAAAGATATATCTTATTTACTTTTGGAAAAATCCAAATACCATTTTATTTTCTAAGATATTTAAATTTGAATTTAAAATTTTCAAATTCTATTTTAAATCTATTTTATATACATATTCATTCCCAAATATTCAAATTAATTCTCTACTAATTCATAATTTAACCAAAATTTTATATTAATTTCCAAATGATTTAGGCTTAAAAATCAGGATGTTACAAATACAATGATATCTTAATGCAAAAAACTAATCACTATCCTTCGGTCCATGAAAATGAGTTAATTTTGTTAGGGATAATGATTTTTTTTGCTATAATCTAGCTTCCTTTTGTTTTAAAAATAATATCTTTTTTGCTTAACAGTTCTTAATCATCGCTTAAATTTAAACGAAGCATGGTAAGCGCCAACTAAGCGCGCTTAAGCGCTCATTGCTTAGTTATATTGTATTTTCAAAAAATTAAGCGTTGTACAAGCATTTAGCGCTTAAGTGTGCTTTTCATAGCCTACAAAGTTTATTAATATTTTCATTAATTTATTCTGGTTGATTCCAAAGAAGGGATCTTCCACTTTCACTGTTATAAGCATAAATAAATGCAGCATCTAACTGAAAGCCTCCCTTGTTTGTAAATTTACAATGAATATATTGTAAATTTAAGAAGTGCTGATTTAACTCTGAAATACCATAGTATCATGATTCTGTCAATACCCCCATCATGTTATTGTTTATAACATTCCAGTTTATGTTTCTATTCTGAAATTATTCAATCTTAGAATTATCCAATTTATGTTCCAATATATCTACCATACTTGGTTTATTAGCGAATGACAATTTAGCTAAATCAAGATTTCTTTCAGCGAATTTAGGCCACTTACATTCTATGCAATTATAGACATTATTGTAAATTCAAATAGTAAAATTACAAAAATATAAAATATAAAGGATACTGAAAGGATTTGCAATTACAGTAAGCCTTTGTAACTGCTAATGTTAATACTCCCAGTGGCCTTCTCCCTTTCTTTTTGCACAATTTATTATTTTGCACTTTTAGTTGCTCTTCCCATAATGGATTTTTGCAGATGTATTTTGCTTTGAATTCACATTGCTCACTGATTTCTGGATTACAACTAGAATTTATATCCTTTAAATTATTTATTATGCACTTTTTCCTTCCGTTCTTGTTTGTAGGAGAAGTAGATGATGATATAAGTCTTGCTACATTTTCTAAAAGAATTTGTGATATGTTCTCAATGGATATACTGTTTCTGGGACTTTGGCACTTAATTTGTTCTTCTATGCATTATTTATATTTTCTATTTTAGAACATATTTTTATCCTTATAACATCCAATTCTACATCTTTTCTTGAGCAATCCTTCAGAGGATATGCTTAATGACTTGTACATATAATCCTCTGCATTTGGACGAGTGTTTACTGCTTGTATTGGAATTGCGGTTTCTTTTTCAATATGTTCTGTAGAGTCTTCACTTTGCTGAATGGATTGTTCTTTATGTTTCCTACTTTGAGTTTGATGATTAGAATATAGTTCTTGACTTTGATATATCTTTATTTGCTCGATGATACCACTAGTTTGAATAACTGCATCTTGTTTTCCAAAGTTGCATCTTTTCCAACGTTCATTTTTTCAAAATATTCTATTTTACTTAAGGCTACATTGCTTACTGAATCACCTGATTTTTGCGTTGAATATTTTCATCCAGCTTACCCCTTTCAAAAGTTTTTCCAGTTAAACTTTCAATTGGGTTTTCTGCAATAATATTATCACTTTTTTTATTTTCTAGATCGATTGAATTAGTTTTTTCTTTCCACACCTTTTTTGCTGTGCAATTCTCTGTGGAATGTCCCACACAAATTCATTTTGTGTTAGATCATGAGATGATGGTTTTGATGACAATAACCTTATGATTTGTTATAAAATATAAATACTAATATCTTTTTCTAGGTATATGTATGTGTAGGATATATATATATATATATATATATATATATATATAGTTACTGAGAATGAAGAGTGTACAATATAGAGATTCAAGGCTAACGAATTCAAGATTATAGAAATCAAGACCGACGACTCATGAGTATCAAAATTATCAAGAGTTCAGGAGTTCTAGATATTAAGATAAGTAATAGAGTCTAGATTTATGATAAAACTTCATGATAGCACTAAAATCTTTATTCGGATTTTAACCGTGGAATGGAATCCACCTGCTCGCTTTAACAGTGGAATGGAACCCACGACCTCTTTAGTAGGATGGAACCCACGAGCTTCTCTAGTGGAATGAAATTTACGAAATATTCAAAATAATTTATTTTAACTATTTTTCCAAAAACTATCTTATAAAATGTGACGACCCGAACTCGATGCCCGACAAATGACATTGAAATCCGTATCGCCGGAGCTTGGAGCAACATTAGATGATGAACAACACAACGGAAACAAAGGATGATTACATTGATAAACAACATAGATACATTGTGAGTTACATCATGATACAACATATCCATAAATATCAGAGACCATAAACAACAGCGGAAAGGATAACAACGGGAGAGATAACTCCAATATGATCTTCGATAGAGAGTGAATCCATAATCTGCAACTCCAAACCAAAATTCCAAATCCAAAGCTCTAAACTTCAAGCTCGAACCACCATCAGGCAGAATTTGTAGCAAATGCGATCCCAAATGCGAATGCCAAACCAAAAACTTCAAAAACTTCAAAGACTTAAGAAGATTTCCAAATGCTACCAAACCAAAGACCTCGAAGGCTATCGAATCTACACCTACTATTTGATTATCTGAAAAACCCACTCTAGACTGCCCGTGTGGAAAATTGTGGGCACACAGAGTTTAGGAAGGGAACAATAAACTCCAGGTCAGTCATAGGAATGGTATGAGCAAACAAAAACAGTTTTGAATAAACACAAACAGCAAAAATAATTTAAGATTGAAATCCACAAAGCTTTTAAAAAATGAAACTACCATAAGGCCACCCGTCACACACACCATGCAATTGCACACTTGGGGGAGATTTCTCCTTATGATAGTCAACATGCTTACTATGCAAAATCCTTTTGATATTATTATTAGTGCATAGTGGAAAAATTTTTGAAAGCATAATATTAATCTTAGCCAGCATATGTACCATTATATTATGCAGCTATAGCTACCACCTTAGGTGGCAGGTTATGCAACTGCAATCGTAAAGGGCGCATATTGGTGATTGGATTTCCAACAAATGGTCAGGCTAAGGAACTTACTATTGCAACATGGGTACGCCTCTGGAGGGACGCCCCAAGAACCTACCCTGATCTCTACGAACACAAGGTCGGGTTACCCCTGCCCGGAAGTAATACCTACAAGTATGTCATCCCCGGTTGTTTGCGACCTTTATCCGAGGATCCTCAACCACAAAGCAACCACAAGCTAATAAATTTGTAGTGTCCACATGAGTTGAGTATCTGGGCTCCATACCATGATACCACCCCTTTCCAAAAGAAATGTACATACTCTTGGGGCGCGACCACTGATAACATTGCTGCATCTTTCCTGTTTTGACCATTTCTAGGGTGTGAGGTCCTGATGCAGTCTCGTCCACAAAGCTAGCTTTTTACAAAAGCCATGCTTCGATCAACAAATGATCAGCAACACTTCGTATGCCGCATTACCAAATTGGAAATGTATCACTAGTAACCATCAACTACATAACCTCTGAGCTCGTAAGTCTCAGAAAAGGGTGTTAAGCTAAGAGAATAAATTCTCCGCCACCAAATAGAAATGTTTTTGATAGAAGCCAGCTTTACATCTCAAAGTGTAACGTCAGACACATATCCATACAAGTCTATTCCGGGTTCGAACAGAACCGAAGGCACTTCCAAAGAATCCCTTGCAATCCGGGTATTCACAATCCCAATCGGACTCTCCATCACATAGGGAGATCTCTATACCGTAGCTACTCAGTGCATAGTCATTCGATGTGTAATCCTTTCGATTTCAAAAATACCCGGTCTTCACCACCGGTCTTCAAATGCTATCCATATCAATGTATCATTATTCAGAATGGGTTATATGACACAATGGTCCTCTCCCAGCTAAACCGAATAATGAGCGCAATATTAAAAATATATGGATATTGGGATCTCAGTTAAGTCATAACTTATTATCCAAAACCTTTCTTTCAAATTGTTTAAACCAATTACCATTTTCAAATCATTAAACAAAAAGATTCATTTCACAATTTTGACCAATCTTTCACAAAGATTCATTCATATCCTTTCAAAATAATTTCCCTTTCAAACTGGAATAATTCATCCAATCTTTAAATCAAAGATTCCATTCATAGCTTTCAAAATCATTTCCAAAGATTTATTCATAACATGGAAAACCATTTTCATTTCAAACTTGAAATCCTTTCAACACAAATTGGAAATCTTTTCTTTATATGAAAGCTATTATTATTTGAAAACAAATAGTTTTCGTTTCTAAAAAAAATCCGGTCACATTTTTACAAGTTAAAACCTTTGGGTTAAATTCAAATTCCAAATACAATATTTTAAACCCATATAAACACATTTATAACTTGTATATCCTTTTTAAACCATAATTTCCGAACATGAATTCAATTTCAAATCTTGAATTCAAATTCAAATAAAACTATTTAAATTTCAAAACTTTATCAAGTTATTCAAAATAACTTTTTATCTTCAAAACTCCTTTTCAAGAACTTTTCATATCAAACCCTATTCCATTTCCGAACCATTGGAATTCAAAATTCAACTTTTAAAATCATTTCATAATATTGAATTTAAATTTCCGTGACTTAACCAATTCCCTCGTGCAATCCATATTTGTGCGTGTATAGTGTAGTCCAGGGGTTTCACACAATAACTCAACATCATCAATCAACACAGATTCAAGCACATCAACATCGATAAGCGGTATATTCCTATAATGTTTATCTTCCATTCAAAGATCCATAGATAAAGAAAATCACATTCATCATAGCTTGAATCAAAACAATTCATATCACAAAGCATCACACAACAGGGATATCAAAAAATTCAAAGCATTTCATACAATTCAATCATCCATAAGTAAGATTAATTATTTATCTGATTAATTTAAATCAGATTAATTACTTATGAATAAAATACTAATTTTGGTTAATTAATATTAATCAATTACAAACCATCTTAATTAATTAACCTTAAATCATTTATTAATTTACCTTAAATGATAAATCAATTAATCTTTAATTATTAATTAAGTAACCTTAATTAATCATCCTTTAATCATTAAATAATTAACCTTTAATTATTTAATTATTCTTTAATTAATTATACTTAATTAATTAATCCCTAGTCAATTGATTAATCAATTTTTAAATCATAAATAAATTATCCTTAATTATTAATTAATCCTTAATTATAAATAAATTATCCCTTAATCATTTAATTAATTAATCTTTAATCAAAAATCAATTAATCTTAATTTTGTAATTAAAAGTCCTTAATCATGAAGTTAATTAACCTTAATTCATTCCTAAATTATTAATTAATAAATCTTAATTATTAATTAACTGATTGACCTTTAATTAATCATAAAATTAAATTAATCATCTTGAATAATTTATCTTTAAGTAATTACATAATTACATTGGGTGATTATCCTTTTAAATTACTTTTATTAAGCAATTATCACTTAATTGATTTCATTTAAATAATAAATTTTTAATCACTTAAGACTTAAATCAATTAAAAGATAATCCATTTATCTTAATAAATTACTTTAATTATCATTAAAAACCTTTATTTAATAAACCTTGTAATTTATTATCATTACAAATAAATTCACTTAGATTTTAAAGTTAATTAATCAATTAAAACTTTATTTCTTAATTAACTTCTTAATAGCATTAAGTTTATTCAAAATAAACTTTAAAATAAGGGTTATATGTATGTTTTAAAACATTTTAAACTAAATCAATTTAATACAATTTTATTTAAAAACCTTTTTCACCAACTCAAAGCTTGGATAAACATTTACATTTACAAACAAATTGATTTTTAATCAAAATTGTTTCGAAATAAACTTGATTGGGATTTTTTTTAAAGTTGAAAACTGTTTTTTTATATAAAATTTCAGACCTAAGCCATTTCTCGATTTACCCGAGCACAACTTCGAGTCTTCCCTCATTTCCCTTGGCTTCGAGTCGATCTCTCACTTTCACGTGCTTGTACTCGAGTTCTCATCGTCTTCCATGACTCATAAGGCAACCAGATACGTACAATCATACGTGCACGTGTACCAAAGATCGACGCTGCTCTCATCGTCGCTTCGATCACCAACACATTATCGACGACACCCTAGGCATCACGAACACCCCGAACCCATTATCTCGTTCGCAATCGAAATCGAGTTGAACAACGGAATACTAGAACCCAAAACCCAATTCATAAATCCACCTCGCACCATCGCATAACGACGCCAGCAACCTTGCAACTCCGCCTGAACCTACGCCGTAGTCTCCAGCTTCAATTCCACCTATCGCGATCGCATCAAGTTCGCCCACGGCGATGCAATAACCCATTTTCCAACCATGACCCAAAACTGGGTTTAAACCCTAATTTAACTTTGCATGATCATCATGATCAACTAAAAATCCATCTAATATTTTTTCAATGATCCTTAATCCCCACTCTACCTCCAGCAACAATTACGTTGATTAACTCTTCACTGATCAACGAAATTTTTAGCAAAAATGTATTTTGTGTTCAACTTACAAATACTCAACATCCATAAATCTAAAAATCTTGATATTGATATTAAAATCCATCATTTTGAAGTTTGAATCAAATTATCAAGTCGAAACAAGAAATTAAGAATATTAATTTTTCAGTTATAAAAAGCTTTACTGTAATTTCGTTTTCTTTCAGCAATCTATTTGTTGATTATACCTAGTTATACTTTTATAAATGGGTTTTTATTATTACAAACAATTTTCTTTTAGATTTCACAACCTAAAATTGAATGTATACAGAGGCATTGAATTTTTTTCTTGATTTAGATGCCTGAAACAAAGAACAGAGGCTTATTTTTCTAGTTTCTAGACATGCACACATATACATATATCATATTGCAAGCATAAACAATACTTTTCACAACAATATCCAAGTACGTATCATAGTCATCAGATATAAGACAGCTTTAAACTTTTTAGGGTATCAGTTTGCTCACTTGATTCTCTTTTGAGCAGAGGACAGTTTTATAATGTTGAATTTTGTTGCTTGATCTTTTCTTGATTGTAGGCTTAATTTCCAGGCTTGATCTTTGCTTTGCTTGATCCCTGGCTTATTTGCTTTGAAACAGTAACCATTTTTGAACCAAAACCCGAATGCTTTTGATTTTTGATTTTTTTTTCTTTTTAGTCTGGTGATCTTCAGGCCTGAAAGCTTAATTTTCCAGGCTTTTGTTTGTTGTTTCATATTTAAAATGCACAAGGTTGTTGCTATGATACTTTCAGATTTTGATCTGTGTTTTGTTTTGATATTGAGATTTTTTTTTCTGATTTCAGTTTTTTGGAATTTTTTTTAGAGGATTTGTTTTCCAGGTTTGATTTTTTTCCTTTTTTTTTTTGAGAGGATGAAAAGTGAAGAGTTTAGAAACTTTGAACTGAAATGCCACTTGTTTTACTAGCTAACACCTGCTAATTTTTTATGAAAAAGGTTTACATTTGTTAACTAATATTATGTTCTTCTCACACTTGTTAAGATATTTTAAAATCTATTTTTACAAATGTCAAAATGTACATATTTGTGTTTATATCCTTTGTTAAATTTTATTTATTTATAAACTATGTTTCCAACCCTTAAGTACTTATTTTAAACATATGTATTATATTTGTTTACACTTGTTAAAACAAATGTTTTATATATACAATTCTATTATTCAATAAATTCATTTTCTTTTATAAAATCTTAAGAAAAAAGAGAATTTTAAAATAAATTACACTTTAATAAATAACACACATATGTATATTATAAAATTTAGCTTTTAAACAACTTTTAATCTTTTACTATATTAATTTTTAAAATATAACTTTAATATATTATATCATATATTATAATTAGAAAACAAATTCTTATTAACTTAAAAATAAAATTTTAAATCCAATATATTTATTATTGAGTTTTCAAATTCAAATTTCAATTAAAAATTCAATATGTATATAAACAATTAATATTTTATTTTATTTTGGAGAAACTCAACTTAATTCAAAATTTAATTTTCAAAAATATATTAATTATCAAATTTAAACTTGGCTAAAATCCGGGATGTTACATAAAAAGTCATCTCTATGAATTTAAATATTTTAGCCTTAATTCAAAAAATATTCTTATCATCCTTTAATATTTTAATCTCAAATTCAGTTTTTTTTAACTATTTCTTGATTTTCTTATTTTAGCTATAAATCTAAAAAATATATTTTAAAGAAGTCTATAATTTGTTTTTAATATTACATTTATATTATAGATTATATATTTTAAGATTGCTTTCTAAAACTTTTTTATAAGTTTAAACTATATTCAAATTGGTTTACAAAGTTTAGAAATTATCTTGACAAATTTTAGAATAGAAATCATTTTAAAGAAAAATCAATTTTAAAAAATAACATAGGCACGTCGACATCCCTATACCCCCATGTCGACATGTTAGCCGTATATTTTAAAATTTTAATTTTCAAAAGAAGTGTCTATTCGTCATAACCTTTCACGAATGGACATGACTGTTATTCTCCTATATATACCAGTTGTTTTCAACGAATTTTAAGTTAGTTTTTCTTCATTTCTTCACTTCTTCTTCACTCAAATATTCTCTTTTATTTCAAATACTTTAACAAAATTCTACCAAAATTCTAAGTGAATCAAACTCAATCGTCTCTAGTTTGATTCTCTGTCACTCTCTCTCAAAGATCTCGGTGCTATTTAGAGTTATAGGATCACTAGTAATCAAAGATCGAAAGATCGAAGTGTATCGAGTTTTTCTCTATCAAATTGTGATTAAAAATGGTGTGATTGTAGCCCATAAATCAATCGAGTGTGATTGTAGCCCGTAAATCAATTAGGTAACCTGATAGCCTGGTTAAATCAATAGAGTTTACCCTGGACCGGAGACAGGAGGGTGTATCTCATGGCCTTGAAATTGAGGTAGTAATTCGACATTGTATTTGAAAAGAAATCTACACAAGAAATTATGTGGGACTGGATGTAAGGTATGTCCGAACCAGTATAAAATTCTGGTATGTCCTTTCTTTTACTGTTTTTATTTACTATTTGCATCTATATGGTTCTGTGATTGTCTCTGTGTTTGTGAAACGCATCAGTTTGGGTTTAATTTGAAAATATTTTAAAAAGATTCATAAAATTAATTAAACATTATTCACATCCGACCTCTAGTGTTAATTCTGCCTTAAGATCCGTAATTCGTATTTCCTACATTTGCTATCGGAGCATTGGTTTTCAAAGTTACCATAATCTGAATTCTGAAAAAGTTTAAAATGGAAATTTTTTGAGGTTCTGTTAACACTAGTTCAAAACTGTCCAAATCATCATTGTCTCATAAGTCTGCATATTGAATTATAGAAATCGAGTTATCAACTGAATTGGTGTGTTGTCCAGGAACAGACGTGTTATATGGCTTTTGGAGAATCAACACTCAATGGATAAATTATGCAAATAAAAAATATAAATGAATGCTTGATAGTGGATGTTCAAGATACATGACTAGTAATCCGGAGATACTAAATGACATAATTTATGAAGATGGAGGAATAGTCAACTTTGGAGATAATTCAAAAAGGATTTGCGATTAGCATCGACAATGTCGGTAACTCTAAAACTACTACTATTTCTAATGTTCTGTTAGTTAGGAATCTAAATACAACTTATTAGCATAAGTCAACTATATGACAAGGGCTACAAAATTAATTTTGAAATGGATATATGTCACATCGAAGGTAATAAATCAAATATTATCTTTGAAGGAATTAGGAAGAAAAATATTTATATTTTCAGTATGAAAAAATCTCAAATGATAAACTACGTCTTTTGGTTAATACAAGTGACCATTGGATTTGACATAAAAGATTTAGGCATTTGAATTTCTTCTTATCCAGACTTTCAAAACTTGATCTAATAAGAGGTCTTCCTAAAAATGGATTTTAAAGTAGATAGTATTTGAGTTACTTCATTTAGATCTGTTTGGTCTATCTCAAATTCAGTCAACAAATCACAGTAAATATGTTTTTGTAATTGTAGATGATCATTCTAGATTTACATGGACAATTTTTCTAAAACATAAAATTGATGCTTTTGATTTATTTAAAACTTTTGCAAAAAGAATTCAAAATCAACTTTCTTCAGAAATGAAAACCATTCGTAGTGGTCATGGTAGAGAATTTGAAAATGAAAATATTGAGAATTTATGTAATAAAAAAGGAATAAATCATAATTTTTTCCAAGAACTCCACAACAAAACGCAGTGGTAGAACGTAAAAATAGGTCGATTCAAGGGTGTGTAAGAACTATGCTTTCAGATGGTAAATTATCGAGAAATTTTTAGGCTGAAGCAGTCGCTACAGCTTGTTACATTTTGAATAGGATTTTAATTAGACCTTTAGCCAATTAAACACAATATGAACTTCTTTTCAATAAGAAACCAAAAGTATCTTATTTTAAAGTTTTGGAAAGTAAATGCTTTATTCTAAATACAAAGGACAACTTGGATAAATTTGATTCTAAATCCGACAAAGGAATCTTTATCGGATATTCTTATAGAAGTAAAGCATATAGAGTTTTCAATTTAAAAACTAACACCACTGAAGAAATAATGCATGCATCTTTTGATGAAAATTTCAAAGATTTTGTTCAAACAAATGATGAAGATGATACTTTAAATAATGAATCAAATGAAACAAATTGTGAAACTGTTCATCCTAATAAAAGGATCAGACTTTGAAAAGATCATCCTATAGAAAATATTCTAGGAAATATTGAATTTGTTGCTAGAACTAGAAATCAACTAAACAAGATGAGTAATGTTGCTTTTATATCAACTATTGAACCGAAAAATCCAAAGGAACCATCATCTGATGATTCATGGATTCTTGCTATGCAAGAAGAACTCAATCAGTTCACTAGAAATGATGTATAGGAACTTGTTGCTAGATCCGAGGACAAAACTATAATAGGAACTAAATGGGTTTATAAAAACAAAATGAATGAACAAGGTGATGCCGTTATAAATAAAGCTCGATTAGTCGCGCAAGGTTATTGTCAAGAAGAAGGAAAGGACTTTGATGAAACCTTTGCCCCTGTAGCAAGATTAGAAACTATTAGAGTTCTATTTGCTTTGCAAACCAAAACAAATTCAAATTATTTTAAATGGATGTCAAAAGTGCCTTTTTAAATGGTTTTGTTAAAGAGGATGTTTATGTTTAATAACCTCCACTTTTTGAAGAAGAAAAGTTTCCAAATCATATTTACAAATTAAAGAAAGCTTTATATGGTCTGAAACAAGCTCCTAGAGCCTGGTATGATAGAATAGATCTTACCTATTACAATCAAAATTTGGAATTAGTAGAGTAGATAATACTCTTTTCATCAAAGGAAACAAAAATAATATCCAATTTGTACAGATTTATGTAGATGATATCATTTTTGGATCAACAAATAATGAAATGAACAAAGAGATTTCTGAAATAATGACAAAAGAGTTTGAGATGAGTCATATAGGTGAACTTACTTTCTTTTTAGGATTGCAAATAAAACAATTAAATAGTGGTATTTTCATTAGTCAAGAAAAATATGCTAGGGATCTAATTAGTAAGTTTGGTATGACCACGCGAGCGGAAAACCCACTCCTATGGTAGCCAATGAAGCCTTGAATAAAGAGGACATGTCAAAAGATGTTGATAAAGAACTATACAAGGGAATGATTGGATTGCTACTCAATATAATTGCGAGTAGGCCTGATATCATGCATAGTGTCTGTCTCTATGCAAGATACAAATCTCAACCCAAAGAAGCCCATTTAAAAGCTGTTAAACATATCTTAAGATATGTTAAACACACTTTAGACCATGGCTTATTTTACCATAAAAATGATTCATTTGATTTAATTCCATATTGTGATGTTGACTGTGCTGGTTGTAATCAGATCGAAAAAGTACAAGTGAAACTTGTCACTTTTTAAGACATTCTCTGGTTTCTTGTTTAGTAAAAAGAAAAATACTATCCCACTATCAAGAACTGAAGCAGAATATATCTCTACTGCTTTGTCTTGTTCTTAAGTTATCTATATGCAACAGGCCCTAAAGGATTTTGTATTAAATATTTCATAATCGCTAATTTATTGTGACAATAAAAGTGCAATAAATTTATCCAAAAATCCTACTCATCATGCCAGAACTAAACACATTGATATCAGACCTCATTTTCTCAAAGATAATATAAGTAAAGAGATTATTTCTCTTGAATTTATCAACACTGAGAATCAAATAGCTGATATTCTGACCAAACCCTTGATTCTATCAACCTTTATTAAATTAAGAAGAGAACTAGGCATTTATTCTATAACTGAGATATAAAATATAAACATAGCAACATATATATTTAAATAAATAGAGAAAAACAAATTTATCAAAATTTCAAAGGGATGTCGACATGCCCCTGCCCTTGTGTCGACATACAACGATTAGATTTGAAATTTTGATTTTCGCTCTAAAATCAGTTTGGTGGTTATATAACCATAGAATTTCGAATTCATCTCTCTTCTCGCTTCATTTTCTCTGTAATAAACTTCTGAAAATACAAAGTATTGGCCTCCTCCTTTAAATCAAACCAAAATGCAACCATTTCCTTTCCTTCTCCTAACTCTGGTCCATTCCAACTTACTACATCGGCTCGAGTAATGAAGATCGAGGAAATCATGAAGGATTCTCTGCAAATTATGACTAAATTACAAGTCATGCAAATAAGGATGACAAAGGAACAAGAGAAACAAGGAAAGGTTCTTAGAAATTTGCAAAAATTTCTAATGGATAATCATGCAGACCCTATTGTGATCGAAGATGATTCCTCTAACATACGCATTCATAATCCATTAGAGGACGAAGAAGAAGAAGAAGAGGAAGAAGCGCAAATAGACGAGGACGATAATATTGTTTATGTTGGAGAAGTCTGTTTTGACAAAAATGGTAATTTGGTCGAACAACATGGTAAGTTTGTCTCCATTACCTTAATTGTTCGATTCATAAGTCACCATTTATCAAGGACTCTCATTAGATTGTTGTTATATTCATGTTTTTATATTTTGTGTAATTGTATATATTTGTGTCAATGTTTCATATATATGTGTGTAATGTAACATCATATATAATAAAATTAGATTTATGTTTCGCTTATTATACTTCATTATTAGCATTTAGTTCCATAGCATTAGTTTAAGGGGGAGTTATATAGTTTAGGCTTAGTTTTTGTTGATGACAAAGGGGGAGAATAATAAAATAGGATAGTTCGGCTTTTAATTAGGCTTAGATCAAAGAGGAGTTAGTAGATTAAGCGGGAGTTGTTGGAATAAGGGGGAGTCAGGGTAGAATCAGAGTTTCATAGTATTTTATAAACATTGGTTGTCATCATCAAAAAGGGGGATATTGTTAGTTCTTGAGATGATGGTTTTAATGAAAACAACCTTAGGACTTGTTATAAAATATAAATACTAATATCTTTGTCCAGATATATGTATATACAGGATATATATATATATATATATATATATATATGTAGGTACTGAGAATGAAGACTGTACAATATAGAGATTCAAGACTGATGAATTCAAGATTATAGAAATCAATACTAAAGACTAATGAGTATCAAGATTATCAAGAGTTCAAGATATTAAGATAAGTAATAGAGTCTATCCTTATGTTAAAACTTCATATTAGCACTAAATTCTTTATTCAGATTTTAATTGTGGAATGGAATCCACCTTCTCGCTTTAATAGTGAGACGGAACCCACGACCTCTTTAATGGGATGGAACCCACGACCTTCTCTGGTGGAATGGAATCCACGAAATATTCAATTCATTTTAACTATTTTTCCAAAAACTATTTTTTAGAAAGTCATCTCTATCAATTTAAATATTTTAGCCTTAATTCAAAAACTATTCTTATCATCTTTTAATATTTTAATCTCAAAGTCAGTTTTTTTAAACACTCTCTTGATTTTAATATTTTAGCTTTAAATCTAAAAAATGCCTTTTAAAGAAGTCTATACTTATTTTTTAAATTTTATATTGTAGATTATATATTTTAATATTACTTTCTAAAACTCTTTTATAAGTTAAACTATATTCAAATTGGTTCACAAAGTTTAGAAATTGTCTTGACAAGTTTTAGAATAGAAATCATTTTAAAGAAAAATCAATTTTCAAAAATAACATAGGAATTTCGACATCCCTATACCCCCATGTCGACATGGTAGCCGTAGATTTTAAAATTTGAATTTTCAAAAGAAGTGTCTGTTCGTCATAACTTTTCACGAATGGACATGACTGTTATTCTCCTATATGTACTAGTTGTTTTCAACGAATTTTAAGTTAGTTTTTCTTCATTTCTTCACTCCTTCTTCTCCACTCAAATATTCACTTATATTTCAAATGCTTTTAAAAAAATTCTGCCAAAATCCTAAGTGAATCAAACTCGATCGTCTCTAGTTTGGTTCTCTTCTACTCTCTCTCAAAGATCTCAATGCTATTCAGAGTTACAGGATCATTAGTAATCAAATATCGAAAGATCGAAGTGTATCGAGTCTCTCTATCAAAGTGTGATATGAAACGGTGTGATTGTGGCCCATAAATAAATTAGGTGTGATTGTGGCCCATAAATCGATTAGGTGATCTTGTAGCTTGGTTAAGTCAAGAGAGTTTGCCCTGAACTCAGAGACAGAAGGTTGTATCTCGTGCCCTTGAAATCAAGGCTGTAATATCGACATTATACTTTAAAAAAAATCTGCAAAATAAATTATATGGGACTGGATGCATGGTAACTCCATACCGGTATAAAATTTCGATGTGTTCTTTTCTTTACTGCTTTTATTTACTATTTGCATCTGTGTCTGGTTTTGTTATTGTCTATGTGTTTGTGAATTGCATCTGTTTGGGTTTAATTTGAAAAGATTTCAAAAAGATTCATAAATTTAATTAAACACTATTCACCCCCTCTCTCATGTTAATTCTACCTTAAAATCCATAATCCGCATTTCCAACATTTTGCACATCTTGGAGGGATCTATTCATATTTGATTCTCTGAATTAGATTTTCACCATCATGCAATTTAATGTAAGCTATTTTAGGTAATTCTGTATTAGCATTGATTTCAATGAGAATTCTTATGTAACCGAGTCTTGTTTCATTTGTTGTTTGCTCATCAAGTTTTATTGGAACCCCACTACACTAGCTATAACACCGAAGGCTTCTTTGTCCCATAATTTCAAGTTTAGTTCTGGTAAGCTGATCCAAATTAGAAGGGCTGAGAGCAAGTCTCTGTCAAAAACTAGTTTTTTTAACTCCTTTTTAATATTATAAACTTTTCATTGATGAAATATGGTCCCCCATTTATTGCCTTTTCACAATCAGAACCATTTACAAATCTGATTAATAAAACCATTAATTCTGGGGTATATCTGAAAATTGCCTGAATTCTGTAACACCCTTAATTTTGTTTAACATTATTCGGATGATTTAATTAGATAAATTATATAGATTAATATGATCTGTAGGGATAAAGAAAATGAGATTTGATAAATAATTTGGTTCACGTATAACATTCCCGGTTTTTAGGCAAAATTAAATCTAGTAATTAATATTAATTTTTATATAATTTGTGAATTAAATTAAATTTTACAAAATAATAAGATGTGTTTGTTTATATAAGTATGGATATAAATAGAATTTTGGTTTTTGAAATTCAAGAATAAATATTTTAGAAATAGAAATTGGATTTATTAACTTTATATTTCCAAGGAACTAACATATATATATGTATAAGTATTATTTATTAATGTGTGTATATATATATTGAAAAAAAATGGTTTGTATATGAAATTAATTATTAGTGTAGGATTGAATATTAAATCATTAACTTTAGGGTTATAAAAATACAAATAATAGGAAATGGATCAATAAAAATGTAACACATATGTTAAAGGGTTATGACAACTGTAAACATAAGCATATATATGTAAATTAAAAATGTCTATATATATAAAACATAAAAATATGATTCATAAATTAAAATGAAGTAGGGATTTAAAGCATAACTTATAAATAAATTAAAGCAAAAGATTAAGACATAAAAATGTATGCTTATAACACTTGTAAAATAAGTAAAAATATACATAAATAAGTGTAGGTTAAAGAGAATATGAATTTAACAAGTGTTAAGTAAATTTTATTATGTAACAACAAGTGTCTTTTGTTCTTCATTTTTCAAAAATAATAAATAAAAATGTAACAAGTTGTATATATGCATCTACTTCCCCTATTCCTTATTTATTTCATACTTTTTCAAAGTTTATCAAAAGAAAATCAAACCTAGAAACAACAAAATAAAACAGATCTGAGAAAAAGAAAAATCAAAACAAAATGCAAAGATCCAATTTCAAAAAAAAAATCAAGTTCTCAATTCAAACCTGAAGCAAGTTCAAATTCAAAACCTGGAAGGGAAATTTAAAACACAAAATAAACGGATTCAAGAGCAAATCAAAGTAAGGATCAAAGATCGATTCAAATTCAATAAATCAAATTCAAATTAAACAGAACAGATTCCAGTTCAAAGCTAAAACCTGGTTCTCTGTTTCAATTTAAAAGGTGAGTAAACAAGCTTTTAATATGTTTTCAGGCTTGTTGCATGCGATGATCTTGAAGTAAATTAGTGATAAGTGAGTACATGATTGTTTTATATGATCATATGCATATATATATATATGAATTTAATGGGTGTGCATGTCTATTTGCAAGATATTTGTTCTGTTCTTGTTGCTCAGGGTTTAAAATCAACAAAAAATCAAAAAAATTAATTAGTTCTCCTTCTCTGATCTTCTTTAGGACATGATGCATAAACAAATTTTGTGTGTTATAACATGGTATAAATTTTAAAAGTAATTTCAAGCTAAATCTAAAGCTGGGTTTAATAAAAAGGAAGAAGAATTGTAGTATTTTAATTATATCAAAAATTTGACTTGAATGATTTCTGGATTCAAGTATATAATCATTTTTGTTTTTGAAATCTAGGAATTTTTAAATATTAAAACATGATTTTTACGATAGTAAATCAAAGGAATTATAGAGATGAATGTTATTTGGGTTTCGAGCATTTTCCAGTGATCGACGGGACTTAAGTGGTCGGGGTTTCTGCTGAAGGAAGCCTGGTGATGGACGATGTCGGCAAAAATGGTTGGAGAAATTCTTGTTACCCATGGTGGCCGAACGAGGTGAAAATAGGGTTTAGCAACCCATTTTGGTCGATGATGAAAACTTGTCGATTTCGACGTCGAGGACGAGCTGGAAGTGATCGATCGAAAAGGAAAATAGAGCTTGGTTTTCGATGAGGCCGTGGACGAGATGGCGAAGCTCCAAGTGGTTGGAAATGAGCAGGTGGAGGTGATTACCGACGACCAGTTTTGATTCAGCGAGGATCGATCGAGTTAAATTTGGACGACATGATCGATTGAGGTATTTGAGTGGCTAGATGGCTTGAGAAGTTCGAAGTCGACTTGTTGATGGTGGTCGTGGACGCCGAAGCGTCGCCGACGACCGACGCATGTGCACCAGACATTTTGTGCACCAGAGTTTTTAAATTTGGGAATGAAGGGAGTTTCTTGGGTTGAAGCTCGGGGTCAAGGATGATTAGCTCGGGATTTGCTTCGTGTTTTTCGTGAGGTATTAACTTGTAACAGTTTTAAAGTTTAAAGAAGGAAACTTGGGATTTTGATCGGGGAAACCTGAGTTTGCCTCGGGTAATAATTAAAAGGTTAACAAGTTTTTAAATTCAACAAAGTCACGTTTAAAACTAATTATCTTTAAAACTGTTTTAAGTAATAACTGATTATTTAATGTTTGTTAATTAAAGTTGAGAAATTCATTTTTATGTTTTAAATAATTCGGTTAATCCTTATGTTGTTTTTTTAAAACTTAATCAATCATTTAATTTAGCAGTTAATTGATTAAGATAAAGTGTTTGAATTATTAATTTAAACTTAATTCTTTTTTAAGTTAGTCTATAGATTAATTAATTCCAAGTCTATTAAGAAAGATTTTAAACGATAATTAAGAAGATAATTAAGATAAATGATTTGTCTTTTAAATAATTACTTGATTGATAATTAAAGATTAATTAATAGGTAACTAAAGATTAATTAATAAGTAATTAAATATTAATATTTGATTAATTAATTAATAATTAAAGAGTAATTAATTAATAACTAAGGGATAATTAATTAATGAGATTAATTAATGATTTATTAATGTTAATTAATCAAGGTAATTAATTAAAGTTAATTAACTGATTAAGATTAATTAATTAAGTAAGTTTAACCAATTGATTATTAAGTAATTAAGAATAGTTAATTAATGTAAGATAATTACTTTATGTTAGTAACTAGGGGTTAATTAATTATGTAATTAACTTAAGGTTAATTTATTTATGTGATTAACATATTAAGATTAATTAATGTAAGTAATTAAAGCTAATTAATTACTTAAAGATAATTACTTAATTAAAAGTAATTAATCAATGATTAAATTTATTTAATCAAGTGATTAAAGGATAATTAATTAAAATGGTTTGTAATTAATTAACGTTAATTAACTAGGATTAGTAATGTATTCGTAAGTAATTAATCTTGTTTAAATTAATCAGGTGATTAATCGGTCTTACTTATGGATGTTTGGATTGTACGGAATGCTTTGAATTGTTTGATATCCCTGATGTGTGCTATACTGTGATATAAATTGTATGTATGAATTGTGATCTATGACTTATTTATCTGTGATGCATTTACATACTTATCTATGAATCTGTGAATGAAGATAAGCGTTATAGGATTATATCGCTTATCGATATTCTTGTGCTTGAATTGTGATGGTCGATTATATTGCATTATTGTGTGTAAAACCCCTGGACTACACCACACACACAAATATGGATTTCACTAGAAAATTGGTTAAGTCACAGATGTTTTGAATTTAAATATTATTTTATTTAAAAATTGAATTTTGAATCCAAATGGTTTTGGAAAAGGAATTGAGTTGAATATGAAAAGCCTTTGAAAAGGAAGTTTGAAATTAAAGTTTAGTTGAATATAATATATTTTGTTTAAGTTTTTTTTAACTATTTTGGAACTTATGGTTTGAAAGGTCTATACAATATATATATATATATATATATATATATATATATGTGTGTGTGTGTGTGTGGATTTAAAATTATTTTAAATAAGTTGTTTTGGGAATTTGAATTTAATTCAAATAGAACTTGCCGATGATACGACAGTTCGCTAAATTTATGGTTTATACTTTTAAAGGCTATAACTTGTGTATATTTAATTGGATTTTTCTAAAACAAAAAGTATTTGTTTCCAAATAATAATATCTTTCATATAACGAAAGAACTTTCAGTTTTTGTTGAAAAGATTTCAAGTATGAGATGGAAATTGTTTTGAAAGCTATCTTTGTTAAAGATTGGTGAACTTTGTTTTCAAACAAAATAGGATCTCAAAGATAGATCTTTTGTTTAAATATTATGAATGAATCTTTGTGAAAGATTTGGTGAACCTTGTTTTTAAATCGAGAGGATCTTAAAGGTGTATCTTTTATTTTAAAAGATTAAAAGTGGAAATTTGTTAAACCATTCAAAAGAAAGGTTTTTGGGCTATAAGTTGTGACTTAACTAAGATCCCAATATCCATATGTTTTTAAAATCAAGCGCTCCTTATGCGGTTTAGCTAGGAGAGAACTTTATGTCATATAACCCATTTCGAATAATGATACGATGAAATGGATAGCGTTTGAAGACCGGTGGTGAAGACCGGGTATTTTCGAGAACGAAAGGATTACCCGTTGAATGTCTCTGCACCAAGTCGCGCCGATATAGAGATCTCCATATGTGATGGGGAGTCTGATCGGGATTGTGATTACCCGGATTGCAAGGGCTTCTTTGAAGTGACTTCATTTCCGTTTGAACCCGGAACAGATTTGTATTGATGTATGTCTGACATTACACTTTGAGATGCAAAGCTGGTTTCTATCAAATACATTTCAGTTTGGTGGCGGAGAATTTATTCTCTTATCTTAACACCCTTCTCTGAGACGTACAAGCTCAGAGGTTATGTAGTTCATAGTTACTAGTGATACATTCCCAATTTGGTAATGTGACATGCTGAGTGCTGCTGATCATTTGTTGATCGAAGCATGGCTTTTGTGAAAAGCGTAGCTTTGTGGACGAGACTTTGTCGAACCTCACAAACCAGAAATGGTCGAAACAGAAAAGATGCGGCAAGGTTATGAGGGTCATGCCCTTTAGGGTATGTACATTTCCTTCTGGGAAAAAGTCGTATCATGGTATGGAGCCCAGATGCTTAACTTATGTGGTTGCTGCAAATTTTTTACTTTGTGGTTGTTGCTTTATGGTTGAGGATCCTTGGATAAAGGTCGGTGACGACCGGGGGATGGCATACTCATGTAGTAGTTACCTAATTACAGAGGTAATCCTACCTTATGTTGGTAGAGAGCTGGTTAAGTTCCTGGGGCGTCCCTCCAGAGGCGTACCATGTGGCATAGGAAGTTCCTTAGCCTGACCATTTGTTGGAAATCCGATCGAACAATACGAGCCCTGTACGGTTTTAGTTGTATAACCTGCCACCTCAGGTGGTAGCTATAGCAGGCATAATATAATGGTACTTATGCCGGCTAAGACTAATATTATACCTTCGAAATGTTTTTCTGCACTATGCACTAATAACAATATATAAAGGATTTTGCGTATCAATCATGTTTGACTATCATAAGGAGAAATCTCCTACAATTGTGCGCTTGCAATGTGTGCGTTTGGGGAGGCCTTATGGTAGATTCATTTTCCAAAAAGCATTGTGGATTTCTTTTTAAATTCTTTTTTTTTGTTTGTTTTTGTTCAAAAAAACTATTTTGTTTGATCACACCAGTCCCATGACTGACCTGGAGTTTATTGTTCCCTTTCTAAACTCTGGTTGCCCAAAATTTTCCACACGGGCAGCCCAGAGTTAGGTTTTTCAGATAATCAAATAGTAGGTGTAGATTCGATAGCATCCAGCCTTTGGATTTGGCAATCCCATTTGTTTCTCTAGGATTAGAGTTGCTTAACTTCAAGATGATGGTGGTTCGAGCTTCTAGCTTTGAGTTTGGAGCTTGGCATTGAAGATGTTTTTATCTCTTCTGCTGTTGCTATTATCTTTCCGCTGTTGTGTTGTATCTCTGATAAATATTAATATCATTTGTATCAATGTGTTGTATCAAATATTATGTATCAATAAATTTCATTTTTCTTCCGCTGTATTGTTTACTTAATGTGTTATAAGCTTCGGCGCTAATCGAATTCCAACGTTTGAATCTGCGGCATTCGAATACGGGTGATGTATTTGGGTGTCGATTCAGACGCTGGATTTTGGGTCATGATGTTTTGGTATCAGAGTTGAAGGTTGGGCAAGGACTTCAGCTCAGGAGTATAACACATTAAGTGACTCATTGGAGATAGAGTACAAATGCCCTAGAATGAGTATCCCTAAGATATCCGTCCGTATGCCTCAATAAATTCTCTTACTACCCATGATAGTGAGTATGAGTGCAAGAAGAGGATGAGGTAGGGGACAGGGGAGTACCACTACAAATGGTCGATACCCTGAAACAACCAAGAACAATCCTTCTCTATCAATCTTCTTTTGATCATCATCCAATTTCAATTCATCGTTCTCTGGCAGCTATAGAAAGAAGCTTTATGAGACCATTACTTTGGCTATATCGGAGGATGAGTCAACATAGGAACTCTAGATAGTTAGAAAAATTTGGTTGGATGAATTGGTTGCATTGGTTTCTAGTGTATGCTTTGATTGCTTAAACTAAAAGTTTTGGATTATCCCCTACTTTCAAATATCGAGGACGAAATATTCCTAAGGGGGGAATCTATAACATTCCTAGTTTTTAGGCCAAATTAAATCTAGTACTTAATATTAATTTTTGATTAATTTATGAATTAAATTGAATTTTCCAAAATAATAAGATGTGTTTGTTTATATAAATATGGATATAAATAGAATTTTGGTTTTTGAAATTCAAGAATAAATATTTTAGAAATAAAAATAGGATTTACTAACTTTATATTTCCAAGGAACAAACATATATATATGTATATGTATTATTTATTAATGTATACATATATATCTTTTGAAAAAAATGGTTTGTATATGTAATTAATTATTAGTGTAGAATTGAATATTAAATCATTTACTTTAGCGTTATAAAAATACAAATAATATGAAATGGATTAATAAAAATGTAATACATATGTTAAAGGGTATGACATGTGTAATCATGAGCATATATATGTAAATAAAAAATGTATACATATATATAAAACATAAAAATATGATTCTTAAATTAAAATGAAGTAGGGATTTAAAGCATAACTTATAAATAAATTAAAGAAAAGTATTAAGACATAAAAATGTATGCTTATAACATTTGTAAAAGAAGTAACAATATACATAAACAAGTGTAGGTTAAAGAGAATATGAATTTAACAAATGTTAATTAAATTTTATTATGTAATAACAAGTATCTTTTGTTCTTCATTTTTCAAAAATAATAAATAAAAATGTAAACAAGTTGTATGTATGCATCTACTTCCCCTATTCCTCATTTCTTTCATACTTTTTCAATGTTTATCATAAGAAAATCAAACCTGGAAATAACAAAATAAAACAGATCGGAGAAAAAGAAAAATCAAAACAACAATGCAAAGATCCAATTTCAAAAAGAAAATCAAGCTCTCAATTCAAACCTAAAGCAAGTTCAAATTCAAAACGTGGAATGGAAATTTAAAACCAGAAATAAAAGGATTCAAGAGCAAATCAAAGTAAGGATCGAAGATCGATTCAAATTCAATAAATCAAATTCAACAAAACAGATTCCAGGTCAATGCTAAAACCTTGTTCTCTATTTCAATATAAAAGGTGAGTAAACAGGCTTTTAATCTGTTTTCAGTCTTGGTGCATGCAGTGATCATGAAGCAAATTAGTGATAAGTGATTACATGATTGTTTTATATGATCATATGTGTGTATATATGAATTGAATGGGTGTGCATGTCTGCTTACAAGATATTTGTTCTGTTCTTGTTGCTCAGGGTTTAAAATCAAAAAAAATTAATTAGTTCTCCTTCTCTGATGTTCTTTAGGACATGATGCATAAACAAATTTTGTTTGTTATAACATGGAATAAATTTTAAAAATAATTTCAAGCTAAATCTGAAGCTAGGTTTAATAAAAAGTAAGAAGAACAATAGAATTTTAATTATATCAAAAATACAACTTGAATGATTTCAAGATTCAAGTATACAAGCCTTTTTTTTTTGAAATCTAGATTTTTTAAAAATTAAAACAGGATTTTTATGGTGTTAAATCAAGGGAATTCGAGAAATGAATGTTATTTGGGTTTCGATCATTTTACGGTGATCGGCGGGACTTGAATGGTCGGGGTTTCTGCTGAAGCAAGTCTGGTGATGGACGATGTCGGCAAAAATGGTTGGAGGAATTTTTGTTACCTATGGTGGCCGGACAAGGTGAAAGTAGAGTTTAACAACCCATTTTAGTCGATGACGAATACTTGTCGATTTCGACGTCGAGGATGAGGGAGGTGATCGGTCAAAAGGGAAAACAGAGCTTGGTTTTCGGTGAGGCCGTGGACAAGATGGCGAAACTTTAAGTGGTCGGAAATGGGCAGATAGAGGTGATTATCGGTGACCAGTTTTGATTCAATGAGGGTCGATCGAGTTAAATTTTGGTGTCGTGATCGATTGAAACATTTAAGTGCCTAGAAGGCTTGAGAAGTTCGAAGTCGACTTATTGATGGTGGTCGTGGACGCCGGAGCGTCGCTGGCGATCGGTGCATGTGCACCAGACATTCTGTGCACCAGAGTTTTTAAATTTGGGAACAAAGGGAGTTTCTCGGGTGGAAGCTTAGGGTCCAGGATGATTAGCTCGGCATTTGCTTCATGTCGAGGTATTAACTTGTAACAGTTTTAAAGTTTAAAGAAGGAAGAAATTTATTTTTAAGTTTTTATTAATTAGGTTAATCCTCATGTTGTTTTTTTAAAACTTAATTAATCATGTAATAAAGTAGTTAATTGATTAAGATAAAGTGTTTTAATTATTAATTTAAACTTAAATTTTTTAAGTTAATCTATAGATTAATTAATTCCAAGTTTGTTAAGCAAGATTTTAAATGTTAATCAAGAAGATAATTATGATAAATAATTTATCTTTTAAATAATTAATTGATTGATAATTAAAGATTAATTAACACGTAATTAAAGATTAATTAATAGGTAATTAAAGATTAATTTTAGATTAATTAATTAATAATTAAATTGTAGTTAATTAATAACTAAGGGATAATTAATTAATTAATTAGGTTAATCAATGATTTATTAAGGTTAATTAATCAAGGTAATTAATTAAAGTTAATTAACTAATTAAGATTAATTAATTAAGTAAGTATAACTAATTGATTATTAAGTAATTAAGGGATTGTTAATTAATGTAAGATAATTACTTTATGTTAGTAATTAGGGGTTAACTAATTATGTAATTAAACTTAATGTTAATTTATTTATGTGATTAATATATTAAGATTAATTAATGTAAATAATTAAATGTAATTAAAATTACTTAATTAAAAGTGATTAATTAATGATTAAAGTTAATTAATCATGTGATTAAAGGATAGTTAATTAAAATGGTTTGTAATTAATTAATGTTAATTAACCAGGCTTAGTAATTTATTCATAAGTAATTAATCTGGTTTAAATTAATCAGGGGATGAATCGATCTTACTTATGGATGTTTGGATTGTATGGAATGCTTTGAATTGTTTGATATCCCTGATGTGTGCTATTCTGTGATATGAATTGTATGTTTGAACTATGATCTGTTACTTATTTATATGTGATGCATTTACGTACTTATCTGTGAATCTGTGAATCTGTGAATGAAGATAAGCGTTATAGGATTATACCGCTTATCGATATTATTGTGCTTGAATTGTGATGGTTGATGATATTGTATTGTTGTGTGTAAAATCCCTGGACTACACCACAATACATAAATATAGATATCACGAGGAAATTGGTTAAGTCACAGATGTTTTGAATTTAAATATTATTTTATTTAAAAATTGAATTTTGAATCCAAATGGTTTTGGAAAAAGAATTGAGTTGAATATGGAAAGCCTTTGAAAAGGAAGTTTGAAATTAAAGTTTAGTTGAATATAATATATTTTGTTTAAGCTTTTAAATTGTTTTGGAACTTATGGTTTGAAAGGTTTATACAATATTTATATGGATTTAAAACTATTTTAAATAAATTGTTTTTGGAATTTGAATTTAATTCAAATAGAACTTGCCAATGATACGACAGTTCGCTAAATTTATGATTTGTACTTTTAAAGGCTATAACTTGTGTATATTTAATTGGATTTTTCCGGAATGAAAAGTATTTGTTTTCAAATGATAATAGCTTTCATATAACAAAAGAACTTCCAGTTTTTGTTGAAAAGATTTCAAGTATGAGATGGATTTGAAAGCTATCTTTGTTAAAGATCGGTGAACTTTGTTTTTAAACAAAAGAGGATCTCAAAGATAGATCTTTTATTTAAATATTATGAATGAATCTTTGTGAAAGATTTGGTGAACCTTGTTTTTAAATCGAGAGGATCTTAAAGGTGTATCTTTTATTTTAAAAGATTAAAAGTGGAAATTTGTTAAACCATTCAAAAGAAAGGTTTTTGGGATATAAGTTGTGACTTAACAAAGATCCCAATATCCATAGTTTTTAAAATCAAGCGCTCATTATTCGGTTGAGCCGGGAGAGGACTTTATGTTATATAACCCATTTCGAATAACGATACTACGAAATGGATAGCATTTGAAGACCGGTGGTGAAGACCGGTGATGAAGACCGCGTATTTTCGAGAATGAAAGGATTACCCGTCGAATGTCTCTACATTGAGTCGTGCCGGTATAGAGATCTCCATATGTGATGGGGAGTCCGGATTGTGAATACCCGAACTGTAAGGGCTTCTTTGAAGTGCCTTCGGTTCCGTTCGAACCCGAAATGGACCTGTATGGATGTATGTCTGACATTACACTTTTAGATGTAAAGCTAGTTTCTATCAAATACATTTCTATTTAGTGGTGGAGAATTTATTCTCTTAGCTTATCACCCTTCATTGAGACGTACGAGCTCAGAGGTTATGTAATTGATGGTTACTAGTGATACATTCTCAATTTGGTAATGTGGCAAGCTGAGTGCTGCTGATCATTTGTTGATCGAAGCATGGATTTTTTTTTAAAACGTAACTTTGTGGACGAGACTTCATCGAACCTCACAAACCAAAAATGTTCAAAACAGGAAAGATGCGGCAAGTTTACGAGGGTCGCTCCCTTTAGGTTATGTCCATTTCCTTCTGGAAAAAGTGGTATCATGGTATGGAGCCCAGATACTTAACTTATGTGGTTGCTGCAAATTTATTACTTTGTGGTTGTTGCTTTGTGGTTGAGGATCCTTGGATAAAGGTCGATGACGACCGGGGGATGTCATACTCGTGTAGTAGTTACCTAGTTATAGAGGTAACCCGACCTTGTGTTGGTAGAGAGCTGGTTAAGTTATCAGGGCATCCCTCCAAAGGCATACCTATGTAGCATAGGAAGTTCCTTAGCCTAACCATTTGTTGAAAATCCAATCAAACAATACAAGCCCTGTATGATTTTAGTTGTATAACCTGCCACCTAAGGTGGTAGCTGTAGCAGGCATAATATAATGGTACATGTGCTGGCTAAGTTTAATATTGTACTTTCGAAATGTTTTTATGCACTATGCACTAATAATAATATAAAAAGGATTTTGCGTATCAAGCATGTTTGACTATCATAAGAAGAAATCTCCTCCAAATGTGCGCTTGCATTGTGTGTGCGTAGGGAGGCCTTATGGTAGGTTCATTTTCCAAAAACATTGCGGATTTCTTTTTATGTTCCTTTTGTTTGTTTGTTTTTGTTCAAAACAACTGTTTTGTTTGCTCACACCTGTACCATGACTGACCTCGAGTTTATTATTCCCTTTCTAAACTCTGGGTGCCTATAATTTTCTACACGGGCAGCCTAGAGTTAGGTTTTTCAGATAATCAAATAGTATGTGTAGATTCAATAGCATCCAGCCTTTGGATTTGGTGATCGCATTTGTTTCTCTGGGATTGGAGTTGCTTAACTTTAGCATGATGGTGGTTCGAGCTTCTGGCGTGGATTTTGAAGCTTGGCATTGAAGATGTTGTTATCTCTTCCGCTGTTGCTATTATCTTTCCGCTATTGTCTTGTACCTCTAATAAATATTGATATCATTTTATCAATGCGTTGTATCAAATATTATGTATCAATAAATTTCATTTTTCTTCCACTATGTTGTTTACTTAATGTGTTATAAGCTCCGACGCGAATCGAATTCCAACGTTTGAATCTGCGGCATTCGTATATGGGTGATGTATTTGGGTGTCGATTTTCAGACGCTGGATTTTGGGTCGTGTCATCAAGCCTTAAATAATCAACTAATAAGATTGATTCGAACATAAAATAGAAAGAAATAAGTGAGAAGGGAAAAATGGGAATAACTCCTTATTCCTTTCTCTAGGCCATCACTTTCTCATTCAATTTCCATTTTCATTTCTAATCAAAACAAAAACAGAAGGGAAGGCCGACCACTACTTGAAGAAAAGGAGGGAAAACTAAAGGATTCAATGGAAGAGCTTAGGGAAATTAATCAACAACAAATACCAATCTCTCTATCCAATCTAAGGTGAATAATAATATCCATCTCATTGTTTATGCTTTGTACTCGAATCTATGATTTATTATTGAATTGGTTGTGATAATATATCATGTTTGGATTGATTATATTATTATTATATTTAATGATGATTTATTGGAATTTTTATGGAATTGTTTTAATAAGTTTTAAGAGCAAAACCTATGTTTTTGATCTCTTATTGATTTGAAATTTGGATATATTATGTAAAACACTATTTTAGAGATAGTGTTTTCAGTTTCATAAATTCCAAATTCACATGAATATATTATGAATTTTCTAAGAGGAAAATGTGTTTATTTCGGGTTTTAATTATTAAAAACAATTGAATTAATATTTTGGCTTCGGCGTTTTTTGTAAGAAAGAAGAAGGAAATTATAAATTTTGGGAAATTCAATTTTCATGTTTCTCATCTTAGGAAGTGTATGCATGATCCAAAGATTACTATTGAACCAACTGCATCGGAAGATTTAGCATTGGAATCGGATATGACTTTTGTTAGACAACCAGTTCAAGTTATAGCAAGAGGTGAGAAGAGATTGAGATTGAGAAACAAGACAGTCAAGGTAGTGAAAGTCCAGTGGAGTGACAATGAGAAAGACTATACTTGGAAGACAGAGGACATGTAAGAGATACTTATCCTTAGTTGTTTTGATGGTATATTCTATATTTTATATATAGACTTTTTTCTTTTCAGATAGGCTAGTATTGTTGTTTTGTGCTTGTCACACATGTTTGCATGATTGATATGCCTGTTGTTTTCCTTATCGTAATTTCGAGAACCAAATTCTTTAAGGGGAAGCCTCTCACATTCCTAATTTTGTTAAACATTATTCAGGGGATTTAATTAGATAAATTAAATAGAATAATATAATGTGTGGGAATAAAGAGAATGCGATTTGATAGTTAATTTGGGTCAGACCATAAGAAATCAATTAATAAGATTGATTTAATCACAAAATAGATAGAAATAAATGAGAAGGGCAAAATGAGAATAACTCCTTATTCCATTCCCTAAATCATCCCTCTCTCGTTCATTTTACATTTTCGTTTCTAATCAAGACAAAAGCACAAGGGAGGGCAGACCATTATTAGAAGAAAAGGAGGGGAAACTCAAAAGGATTCAAGGGAAGAGCTTAGGTAAGTAAATCAACAAAAAATCTTAATCTCTTTATCCAATCTAAGGTGAATAATAGTAACCATTTCTATATTTATGCTTTATTCTTGGATATATGATTTATTTCCAAATTGATGTTGATAACATGTCATGCTTGTGTTGAATACATCATTATTGAATTGAATGATGATTTATTGGAATTTCAATGGAATTTTTTTATGGGTTTTAAGAGAAAAATCTAAGTTTTTGATCTCCTATGGATTCAAAATTTGGATATTTTATGCAAAAAATTATTTTTGAGATTGTTTTCAATTTCATTATTTTTCACATTCGTATAAATATCTTATGAATTTCATAAGAGGAAAATGTGTTTATTTTGGGTTTTAATTATTAACAATAATTAAATTAATATTTTGGTCTCAAAATTTTTATATATGAAAGAATAATGAAATTCTGATTTTTTTTTAATTTTTGGCAAATTTCCCACATGGTTATGTTTTTCTATGAATTTATTATTTTAGGAAAGTGTTTAATTAATATAAGATAAAGATATTAATTATGAGGGTTTGCAAATTATTTTGGGAATGTAAAATGAGATCTACGAGTAATTTATGAAAAGGATATGTAAAGCATTTTGTTATCCAGTGATAATTTAACAAGAAGCAAGAGTTGGTTAAAAGAATTAGCTTTAAAAGTAAATAAAACAGTTTTAAACTGATTTATAGAAGTGTCGTTATAGACACTCGACACTCTATGATATCGGTATTTAACATCCATGAAAGTCGATACATGGAATAACTATCGTATAGTTATATGATGTATCAAAGTTATAGATTCAGAATCTATGTGGGTTGATGCATGCAATATCTACTAAGTAGATATTTGATGTATCTTCTTATTTAGAAGATATGCATCAAGCATTTTTTTGGGTTTGGTATCCAAAGGGTGTAGAGGCTCGATAACCTATTGGTTTCGAAGCTCAGTATCGTTCTTTTAAAAATTCGGCATCTTCTTTGTTTTTAGGGGTTTGGTGCCCTTAAGCTTTTGAAGTTCGAGACCTATAAATGTTTTAAACTCAAAATTTCCTATCTTTTGCTTTTCGATAGCTACCAAGTAGTCATTCGACATCTATGTTTTTGTGGAATTGATGCCGTAAGTTTAAAAATTCAACACCTATGATTTATAGGCTCGAAAGCCTTATGATATGCAAACCGAAAAGCTATGTTTTAAAGGCACGATAGCCTATGTATTTTGGAAACTCGATAACCATTGTTTGATAGTATGGTGGCTGTATGTTTTATAATCCAAGAAGTTATTCGTAGAGGCTCGACATAGAGACTCGACATCCTTGTTTGGTAGTATAGTAGCTGTAGATTTTTATAACTAAATAGTTTTGCTTTAATGGCTCGATCTCCATGTATTTAGAGGTTCGATAGCCTCATTTTTGATACTGAATGATTTAAAAGCTATCTAAATATGGAGGTATTTTGGCATAAGGTTTTGGCTAATTAATGGGCAATGTGTTCCTTGTTTTAAAGAATTATTATAAGGGATTAATGATTTGTAAAATTACATGTTTTCAAGGACTGTTGGTTGAACATGTTTTGATGAATGATGTTACATGTTATTCTTATTATTTGATTGGTTAAATTTGCATATTCATCATTGTCACACTCACATCATTATGACCCAACACTGCATCTTGGGATTTGGGGGTAGAATTACCAGTTAGGTTGTCCATGTAGTGAGTATGGTCAGACTTAACTCCCGAGTAAGTAAAATTACATCCAAGGGATCATAAAATCGAATATATTAGGTTGTCCACAACTGATCAAAAGGATACGATTTAAGATATGTTATTAGAGGAAACTAATAGGTACATAGCAATCTCATGAAAACTATGATTTGAGATATGTTATTAGTGATAACTAATAGATTTATAATGATCCCTAAAAACTATGATTTGAGATATGTTATAAGACGAAATAATAGATTCATAATGATCCCATGAAAACTATGATTTGACATATGTTATTAGTTTAAACTAATAGGTTCATAGTGATTCTATGAAAACTATGATTTGAGGTGTTATTAGTGATAAACCATGGGTTTATAGTGATCCCATGAAAATTGTGATTTGAGACAAATAGTCCATATGATTCTTGATAAGTGATTAGTTGGCCTATGAAAACTAATTGGTTCGTGGTGACCCTAGAAAAACTATGATTCGAGACAGATAGATGATATTATAGGATGGGTAAACTTTGTGAATGCATTAACCTATAATGATAAATTAGTCACATTCACCTGTATAACATGCACATGACCATATCATGTTTTATTTTAACCATTGTGGTTATAGGTGCATGATTTATGATCAACATATTTGGATAAGATACTAGTGCGGGAAACCTATTTCGCTCAGTAGCATGGTCTTACTAGATATCCACTATGGTTTGAGATTATATATTATTACTCATACCAGACTTTTTTCTGACCTGAAGTTTTTGTTTTTCCCCCTAAACTATCGGGTACTCATTTGAGTAAGTCGAGTGTAGGTTAGATGAATAAGCTTCTGGAGACATGCAAGAGGCTATCTACCTAATATTAAGAGTTTGATTCTTCTTTTTTGTTTAAAGTCTTTGCTTTTTTATATATGTAATAACAGGAATTATAACTGTCAAGTAGTTAGACTTCGATCATCCAAGGAGGCATCTTCATATGTCACTCTTGGAACTTATTTGTAATTATTATATTTTCTCTGAACGCGATATCCATAGGTTTTTGTAATGAGATTATGTAATGAATATGAAGGTTACTAATGAAATGTGTTTTGAAAATTTTTCATATTCATGTGCTCTAGGTATTATTAATATATTTAACCGATCTCATTTTTTCACCGGAAAATAATACTATGGATGACTGCAGTATCCATAACGCTTAGTTTCAGACCTCAAAATGATGATCTTACAGGTTCCATGTTCTAATAACAAATGCACCGCTTATTTTCAGTTATTTTGCTGACCGCTTCTTTCACTATCACCAAATTTTTTTACTACTAATGGAGACAAGTGCAACAAATTCCAAATCAAAGTTTGTATTCAAACCTCCATGTTTTAGCATTTCTGGCCAAAAAGATAATTTTTTGTTTTAAGAAAGATCTCTAAAAGGAGGCCGATCTTGACAATTAGGTATTGGTGTAATCACCTTGTTTTTTGGGTTTCTTGATTCATAGTGACTGTATCTGAATTATTTCTTTTGAGATCTTGTAGTATCCTACGCAATAACATAATTGTAAGAGTTGATAATGTTCCTTAGGTGATTTCTCACGAGCTGGAACCCTTAATTAACAACATCTAGAGGTTTTTCCTGATGATTTGAGAAAGAAAGAAGTTTAGAAGTCAGCCGAGGATCGGGAATGGTGGCTGAAGAACCCTTGTATGATCTCTCGCAGTTATGGACTTTTTTCGAGGTCAACAAGATGACGTAAAAGTTAGAGTAGGCTTGTGTATTATATGGTATGATTGAGTTTGTTATATAGCATTGTTTGTTAGTGGTTGTCTCACATATGGCAAGGAAGAATAAAGGTTCGGAATTGGAGTAGTTCGACATCGCTAAATAACTTGGAGAAGTAGTGTATAAATATGAGTTAGGAGGTACGTAACATTGGGGATTACTTTTGTTACAAAATAAAGTGTGTGTAAACTTATATGCGCACAATACGTGTTGGAGATAGGGAGTTTGGTCCAATCGCCATTACACAACAATTGATATCGGAGCCAAAGGTTACGAACTTGGCCATGAAGACAAAAAAATGCTCTCAAAGTACTCTAAGTGGATGCAAGTCAAGGAAGAGATTGTTAGGGGTTGTCTGGCATATGGCAAGGAGGAATGACGGTTTGAAATTGGAATAGTCCAACATTGCTAAATAACTTAAAGAAGTGGTGTATAAATATGAGTTGGCAGGCATGTAACATTGGGAATTCCTTTTGTTAAATAAAGTGTGTGTCAACTCATTTTGGCGTATGCCATGGATTAAAAATGGGGAGCTTGGTCTGACCGTCATTACACACCACTATTGTTGTTATTTATGAAACCGAATAATGGAGAAAATAAGTATATACTCAAATGCATATGCATTAACCATCAGACCTTAGTTGATATAAAATAATATAGATACTTCATAACCAAGAGCTCACTACATCATTACACAAAATACATCACAATCAAAAGCAAATACATGCATACATGAACAACATAAGCCACATTTGTATTCTATACGCATCAGATAATACAGTATCAATTTCTGTCATATTTACTCCAATATATTCTTTACCAAACTATACATACAAATACAAAATTGTATTTTAAGATATCCATCGAGTTATTTACAGGAAAAATAAACCATATCAAAAACCACTCCATAAACAAGGATATATATATATAAATTAATTAAAAACAAGTGTGTAACATGTGCAATGCATAGGGTAACATTGTAAATATTGAATTTATACTTCTAGTGTTAAAATTAGAACTTTCTTTTGCAATGTATGATTAATTAAGAGAAATAAACAAACTATGAATTAACGTTATTATTATTAATTATGTGTAAATTATGTTGTATAGCTTATATATTTTTATAATTGAGTACAAAAACAATTTTATAATTTTTTAAAATATTAATTAACTGATTTTTAAGTATGTTAAATTTATAATTACATAATTAGTTTTAACATATGAAATTAAAGGTAAATAGTTGAAAAGAATTAAGAAGGATTTCGTAAAAATTTAACGCAAAGTTATAGAAAGTTAAAATATAATTTTGTAATGCAATGTGTAATAAAATTTTAAGATAAATGATTATAATTATTTTATAAATTAACTTTGTCGTTATTGTTTATGTACACAATTTAATGTATGTGATCTATATATCTTTAAGGTTGAATGGAAAAAATAATTTTACCATTTTTGTTAATACGAATATATACATATACACATACATACTTATTTATAAATTTATATTGACATAGCTTTTTAAGATTGGTTAAAAGCATAAGCTGATTATTTACTGAGATTATTTAAATAATTTAATTTGAGATTTCGTAAGTAGTTTAAATATATAGATTTGTATATAATATTACTAAAGAATCAAGGGTTTGTAAATAACTATGGAAATTTTAAATGTGGTTATTTGAAACTAAAAAAAGAATATTACAGTGCAGTGTATGATAAATCTAATATAAATAAATAATAAATTAAATTTGTCAATTGTTAGCGCCAAAATTGGTCTTTAACACCCAAAGCCGCTGAAAGCACCAATTCACAGTCACAGATAACAGATAGAGTGTATGTAGAGAGTATAAATTTGAAGAACAATTAAAAATTAAAAAGAAAGCAGTAATAACAGAAAATTTATAGTGGTTCGGCTGACTCTGGCTTACGTCCACTACAAATTTTTTCTTTTTATTGATATCAGAATCAATTACAGTTACAATCCGAAGTTTTTAAAACAATAATGGCAGAGTAGCCTTAGTGGAGAAGATGAAAGGAAATAGAATGAAGGTCCCCTTTTATGAAGCCCCGCACGCTGTATTTATAGGAAAAATTCAAGTTACTGGGCTTTCTAAGTGATCCGGGCCCACCAAGACCATAGTCGAACCCAAATCCATCATCACTGCTGACCCCCAGTTCAAAATACGCTGATCCGATGTTGCCCTGGGAATGACTCAAAGTAAACATATATATGACCTAAAGCAAATGCGCTTGCGACCCAAAGTAACCAATGCCATAACTCGAAGGAAGAAACATGCCGACCCCATAGCCTTGTTGCCGATCTGACCTTCTATGTCGACTCAAGGGTACACTACAACCGACCCGAAGCACATAGCTCAACGACCCAAAGCACTTCGATTGCGTCGACTCCATACATACCAACCCCTAAACTAAGCTTCCGACCCGAAGTATTGAGCGTGCCGACCCGTAATTAATCTCCAAACATGTCGATCTGATCTATTTCCTCCAACGCCGACTCTATCTCCAAAATACTTGCCGATCCGAAGCGGGGATAAATGCCGACCCCATGTAGTGCTGACCTGACCTCTTCTTGCCGACCCAAAGTTGAAGTGATACCGACCCGGAGTGAATCAAAACATGCCGACTTGATCATGATGTCGATCCCTCAATTCATGCCGACCCCTCCATTCATGCCGACCAAGAAATACCGACTCGAAGTTTGGAGGATGCTAACCGCAGCAAGCACCGATCGTTAGAAATATGCCAATCTGATTGACCCAAAGTAAAGCCCAATTTGACCGGAAGCAGACACCATGAAAACTCGAAGCGAACCAAAGTATGACTTGAATCAGGCTCCAAGCAATTCGAAACGACTCGACCTTTGTAGAAACTCGTATTTCAAGTATCCCACGACTTTCGTCCATCGGCTATGCTGAACCCCGACTTCATAATCATGATTATCATCCGTGATTGATCGTCTATCCATCCAGTCATATCAAACCCATCATATTTCGGCCTCGATAACCGAGCAATCGATTTAGTTAAATCCGCCTGTCTATGGTCTTTCCAAAAGGTGGGTTAACATCAATATTATTTGCGCTATGTGATTTATATATCTTTATATTTAAATGAAAAAAAATAATTTTACCACTTTTATTGATATGAATATTACACACATACACACACGTGTGTGTGTGTGTTCGTTGATATGAATATGAAACTTTCCTACGTTCGGATTTAGTAAGTAAATTAACGAATATTTGTTGATTGAATTTATTCGAATTGTTTAAATTGAAGATTACATAATTAATCAAAATATATTAATTTTAAAGTACAATATTAGGTGATATTACAGAAGGTTTTATGGATAATTGTACAGTTTTAAAAAGTTAAAAAGGTATTATACAATGTAATGCATGGTAAATATGAGAGAAATTGATACTGTAAACATAAGCATATATATATGTAAATTAAAAATGTATATATATATGTTAAAGGGTTATGACAACTGTAAACATAAGCATATATATGTAAATTAAAAATGTGTATATATATATATATATAAAACATAAAAATATGATTCATAAATTAAAATGAAGTAGGGATTTAAAGCATAACTTATAAATAAATTAAAGCAAAAGATTAAGACATAAAAATGTATGCTTATAACACTTGTAAAATAAGTAACAATATACATAAATAAGTGTAGGTTAAAGAGAATATGAATTTAACAAGTGTTAAGTAAATTTTATTATGTAACAACAAGTGTCTTTTATTCTTCATTTTTCAAAAATAATAAATAAAAATGTAACAAGTTGTATATATGCATCTACTTCCCCTATTCCTTATTTCTTTCATACTTTTTCAAAGTTTATCAAAAGAAAATCAAATCTAGAAACAAAAAAATAAAACAGATCTGAGAAAAAGAAAAATCAAAACAAAATGCAAAGATCCAATTTCAAAAAAAAATCAAGTTCTCAATTCAAACCTGAAGCAAGTTCAAATTCAAAACCTGGAAGGGAAATTTAAAACCAAAAATAAACGGATTCAAGAGCAAATCAAAGTAAGGATCAAAGATCGATTCAAATTCAATAAATCAAATTCAAATTAAACAGAACAGATTCCAGTTCAAAGCTAAAACCTGGTTCTCTGTTTCAATTTAAAAGGTGAGTAAACAAGCTTTTAATCTGTTTTCAGGCTTGTTGCATGCGGTGATCTTAAAGTAAATTAGTGATAAGTGAGTACATGATTGTTTTATATGATCATATGCATATATATATATATATATATATATATGAATTTAATGGGTGTGCATGTCTATTTGCAAGATATTTGTTCCGTTCTTGTTGCTCAGGGTTTAAAATCAACAAAAAATCAAAAAAATTAATTAGTTCTCCTTCTCTGATCTTCTTTAGGACATGATGCATAAACAAATTTTGTGTGTTATAACATGGTATAAATTTTAAAAGTAATTTCAAGCTAAATCTAAAGCTGGGTTTAATAAAAAGGAAGAAGAATTGTAGTATTTTAATTATATCAAAAATTTAACTTGAATGATTTCTGGATTCAAGTATATAATCATTTTTGTTTTTGAAATCTAGGATTTTTTAAAAATTAAAACATGATTTTTACGATAGTAAATCAAAGGAATTATAGAGATAAATGTTATTTGGGTTTCGAGCATTTTCCAGTGATCAACGGGACTTAAGTGGTCGGGGTTTCTGCTGAAGGAAGCCTGGTGATGGACGATGTCGGCAAAAATGGTTGGAGAAATTCTTGTTACCCATGGTGGCCGGACGAGGTGAAAATAGGGTTTAACAACCCATTTTGGTCGATGATGAAAACTTGTCGATTTCGACGTCGAGGACGAGCTGGAAGTGATCGATCGAAAAGGAAAATAGAGCTTGGTTTTCGATGAGGCCGTGGACGAGATGGCGAAGCTCCAAGTGATTGGAAATGATCAGGTGGAGGTGATTACCGACGACCAGATTTGATTCAGTGAGGATCGATCGAGTTAAATTTGGACGACATGATCGATTGAGGAATTTGAGTGGCTTGATGGCTTGAGAAGTTCGAAGTCGACTTGTTGATGGTGGTCGTGGACGCCGGAGCGTCGCCAACGACCGGCGCATGTGCACCAGACATTTTGTGCACCAGAGTTTTTAAATTTGGGAATGAAGGGAGTTTCTTGGGTTGAAGCTCGGGGTCAAGGATGATTAGCTCGGGATTTGCTTCGTGTTGTTCACGAGGTATTAACTTGTAACAGTTTTAAAGTTTAAAGAAGGAAACTTGGGATTTTGATCGGGGAAACCTGGGTTTGCCTCGGGTAATAATTAAAAGGTTAACAAGTTTTTAAATTCAACAAAGTCACGTTTAAAACTAATTATCTTTAAAACTATTTTAAGTAATAACTGATTATCTAATGTTTGTTAATTAAAGTTGAGAAATTCAGTTTTATGTTTTAATTAATTCGGTTAATCCTTATGTTGTTTTTTTAAAACTTAATCAATCATTTAATTTAGCAGTTAATTGATTAAGATAAAGTGTTTGAATTATTAGTTTAAACTTGATTTTTTTTAAGTTAGTCTATAGATTAATTAATTCCAAGTTTATTAAGAAAGATTTTAAACGATAATTAAGAAGATAATTAAGATAAATGATTTTTCTTTTAAATAATTAATTGATTGATAATTAAAGATTAATTAATAGGTAATTAAAGATTAATTAATAAGTAATTAAAGATTAATATTTGATTAATTAATTAATAATTAAAGAGTAATTAATTAATAACTAAGGGATAATTAATTAATGAGATTAATTAATGATTTATTAAGGTTAATTAATCAAGGTACTTAATTAAAGTTAATTAACTGATTAAGATTAATTAATTAAGTAAGTATAACTAATTGATTATTAAGTAATTAAGAATAGTTAATTAATGTAAGATAATTACTTTATGTTAGTAGCTAGGGGTTAATTAATTATGTAATTAACTTAAGGTTAATTTATTTATGTGATTAACATATTAAGATTAATTAATGTAAATAATTAAAGCTAATTAATTACTTAAAGATAATTACTTAATTAAAAGTAATTAATCAATGATTAAATTTATTTAATCAAGTGATTAAAGGATAATTAATTAAAATGGTTTGTAATTAATTAACGTTAATTAACTAGGATTAGTAATGTATTCGTAAGTAATTAATCTTGTTTAAATTAATCAGGTGATTAATCGGTCTTACTTATGGAAGTTTGGATTGTACGGAATGCTTTGAATTGTTTGATATCCCTGATGTGTGCTATACTGTGATATAAATTGTATGTATGAATTGTGATCTGTGACTTATTTATCTGTGATGCATTTACATACTTATCTATGGATCTGTGAATGAAGATAAGCGTTATAGGATTATACCGCTTATCGATATTCTTGTGCTTGAATTGTGATGGTCGATTATATTGTATTATTGTGTGTAAAACCCCTGGACTACACCACACACACAAATATGGATTTCACGAGAAAATTGGTTAAGTCACAGATGTTTTGAATTTAAATATTATTTTATTTAAGAATTGAATTTTGAATCCAAATGATTTTGGAAAAGGAATTGAGTTGAATATGAAAAGCCTTTGAAAAGGAAGTTTGAAATTAAAGTTTAGTTGAATATAATATATTTTGTTTAAGTTTTTTAACTATTTTGGAACTTATGGTTTGAAAGGTCTATACAATTTATATATATGTGGATTTAAAATTATTTTAAATAAGTTGTTTTGGGAATTTGAATTTAATTCAAATAGAACTTGCCGATGATACGACAGTTCACTAAATTTATGGTTTATACTTTTAAAGGCTATAACTTGTGTATATTTAATTGGATTTTTCTAAAACAAAAAGTATTTGTTTCCAAATAATAATATCTTTCATATAACGAAAGAACTTTCAGTTTTTGTTGAAAAGATTTCAAGTATGAGATGGAAATTGTTTTGAAAGCTATCTTTGTTAAAGGTTGGTGAACTTTGTTTTCAAACAAAATAGGATCTCAAAGATAGATCTTTTGTTTAAATATTATGAATGAATCTTTGTGAAAGATTTGGTGAACCTTGTTTTTAAATCGAGAGGATCTTAAAGGTGTATCTTTTATTTTAAAAGATTAAAAGTGGAAATTTGTTAAACCATTCAAAAGAAAGGTTTTTGGGCTATAAGTTGTGACTTAACTAAGATCCCAATATCCATATGTTTTTAAAATCAAGCGCTCCTTATGCGGTTTAGCTAGGAGAGAACTTTATGTCATATAACCCATTTCGAATAATGATACGATGAAATGGATAGCGTTTGAAGACCGGTGGTGAAGACCGGGTATTTTCGAGAACGAAAGGATTACCCGTTGAATGTCTCTGCACCAAGTCGCGCCGATATAGAGATCTCCATATGTGATGGGGAGTCCGATCGGGATTGTGATTACCCGGATTGCAAGGGCTTCTTTGAAGTGACTTCATTTCCATTTGAACCCGGAACAGATTTGTATTGATGTATGTCTGACATTACACTTTGAGATGCAAAGCTGGTTTCTATCAAATACATTTCAGTTTGGTGGCGGAGAATTTATTCTCTTAGCTTAACACCCTTCTCTGAGACGTACAAGCTCAGAGGTTATGTAGTTCATAGTTACTAGTGATACATTCCCAATTTGGTAATGTGACATGCTGAGTGCTGCTGATCATTTGTTGATCGAAGCATGGATTTTTTGAAAAGCGTAGCTTTGTGGACGAGACTTTGTCGAACCTCACAAACCAGAAATGGTCGAAACAGAAAAGATGCGGCAAGGTTATGAGGGTCATGCCTTTTAGGGTATGTACATTTCCTTCTGGGAAAAAGTGGTATCATGGTATGGAGCCCAGATGCTTAACTTATGTGGTTGCTGCAAATTTATTACTTTGTGGTTGTTGCTTTATGGTTGAGGATCCTTGGATAAAGGTCGGTGACGACCGAGGGATGGCATACCCGTGTAGTAGTTACCTAATTACAGAGGTAATCCTACCTTATGTTGGTAGAGAGCTGGTTAAATTTCTGGGGCGTCCCTCCAGAGGCGTACCATCTGGCGTAGGAAGTTCCTTAGCCTGACCATTTGTTGGAAATCCGGTCGAACAATACGAGCCCTGTACGGTTTTAGTTATATAACCTGCCACCTCAGGTGGTAGCTATAGCAGGCATAATATAATGGTACTTATGCTGGCTAAGACTAATATTATACTTTCGAAATGTTTTTCTGCACTATGCACTAATAATAATATATAAAGGATTTTGCGTATCAATCATGTTTGACTATCATAAGGAGAAATCTCCTCCAATTGTGCGCTTGCAATGTGTGCGTTTGGGGAGGCCCTATGGTAGATTCATTTTCCATAAAGCATTGTGGATTTCTTTTTAAATTCTTTTTGTTTGTTTGTTTTTGTTCAAAAAAACTATTTTGTTTGATCACACCAGTCTCATGACTGACCTGGAGTTTATTGTTCCCTTTCTAAACTCTGGGTGCCCAAAATTTTCCACACGGGCAGCCTAGAGTTAGGTTTTTCAGATAATCAAATAGTAGGTGTAGATTCGATAGTATCCAGCCTTTGGATTTGGCAATCCCATTTGTTTCTCTAGGATTAGAGTTGCTTAACTTCAGGATGATGGTGGTTCGAGCTTCTAGCTTTGAGTTTGGAGCTTGCCATTGAAGATGTTTTTATCTCTTCTGCTGTTGATATTATCTTTCCGCTATTGTGTTGTATCTCTGATAAATATTAATATCATTTGTATCAATGTGTTGTATCAAATATTATGTATCAATAAATTTCATTTTTCTTCCACTGTATTGTTTACTTAATGTGTTATAAGCTCCGGCGCTAATCGAATTCCAACGTTTGAATCTGCGACATTCGAATACGGGTGATGTATTTGGGTGTCGATTCAGACGCTGGATTTTGGGTCATGATGTTTTGTTATCAGAGCTGAAGGTTGGGCAAGGACTTCAGCTCAGGAGTATAACACATTAAGTGACTCATTAGAGATAGAGTACAAATGCCCTAGAATGAGTATCCCTAAGATATCCGTCTGTATGCCTCAATAAATTCTCTTACTACCCATGATAGTGAGTATGAGTGCAAGAAGTGGATGAGGGAGGGGATAGGGGAGTACCACTACAAATGGTCGATACCCTGCAACAACCAAGAACAATCCTTCTCTATCAATCTTCTTTTGATCATCATCCAATTTCAATTCATCGTTCTCTGTCAGCTATAGAAAGAAGCTTTATGAGACCATTACTTTGGCTATATCGGAGGATGAGTCGACATAGGAACTCTAGATAGTTAGAAAAATTTGGTTGGATGAATTGGTTGCATTGGTTTCTAGTGTATGCTTTGACTGCTTAAACTAAAAGTTTTGGATTATCCCCTACTTTCAAATATCGAGGACGAAATATTCCTAAGGGGGGAATCTATAACATTCCTAATTTTTAGGCCAAATTAAATCTAGTAATTAATATTAATTTTTGATTAATTTGTGAATTAAATTGAATTTTCCAAAATAATAAGATGTGTTTGTTTATATAAATATGGATATAAATAGAATTTTGGTTTTTGAAATTCAAGAATAAATATTTTAGAAATAAAAATAGGATTTACTAACTTTATATTTCCAAGGAACTAACATATATATATATGTATATGTATTATTTATTAATGTATACATATATATCTTTTGAAAAAAATGGTTTGTATATGTAATTAATTATTAGTGTAGAATTGAATATTAAATCATTTACTTTAGTGTTATAAAAATACAAATAATATGAAATGGATTAATAAAAATGTAATACATATGTTAAAGGGTATGACATCTGTAATCATGAGCATATATATGTAAATAAAAAATAAATACATATATAAAACATAAAAATACGATTCTTAAATTAAAATGAAGTGAGGATTTAAAGCATAACTTATAAATAAATTAAAGAAAAGGATTAAGACATAAAAATGTATGCTTATAACATTTGTAAAAGAAGTAACAATATACATAAACAAGTGTAAGTTAAAGAGAATATGAATTTAACAAATGTTAATTAAATTTTATTATGTAATAACAAGTGTCTTTTGTTCTTCATTTTTCAAAAATAATAAATAAAAATGTAAACAAGTTGTATGTATGCATCTACTTCCCCTATTCCTCATTTCTTTCATACTTTTTCAATGTTTATCATAAGAAAATCAAACCTGGAAATAACAAAATAAAACAGATCGGAGAAAAAGAAAAATCAAAACTACAATGCAAAGATCCAATTTCAAAAAGAAAATCAAGTTCTCAATTCAAACCTAAAGCAAGTTCAAATTCAAAACGTGGAATGGAAATTTAAAACCAGAAATAAAAGGATTCAAGAGAAAGTCAAAGTAAGGATCGAAGATCGATTCAAATTCAATAAATCAAATTCAAATTCAACAAAACAGATTCCAGATCAATGCTAAAACCTTGTTCTCTATTTCAATATAAAAGGTGAGTAAACATGCTTTTAATCTGTTTTCAGTCTTGGTGCATGTAGTGATCATGAAGCAAATTAGTGATAAGTGATTACATGATTGTTTTATATGATCATATGTGCATATATATGAATTGAATGGGTGTGCATGTCTGTTTACAAGTTATGTTTTCTGTTCTTGTTGCTTAGGGTTTAAAATCAAAAAAAATTAATTAGTTCTCCTTCTCTGATCTTCTTTAGGACATGATGCATAAACAAATTTTGTTTGTTATAACATGGAATAAATTTTAAAAATAATTTCAAGCTAAATCTGAAGCTGGGTTTAATAAAAAGGAAGAAGAATTGTAGTATTTTAATTATATCAAAAATTTAACTTGAATGATTTCTGGATTCAAGTATATAATCATTTTTGTTTTTGAAATCTAGGATTTTTTAAAAATTAAAACATGATTTTTACGATAGTAAATCAAAGGAATTATAGAGATAAATGTTATTTGGGTTTCGAGCATTTTCCAGTGATCGACGGGACTTAAGTGGTCGGGGTTTCTGCTGAAGGAAGCCTGGTGATGGACGATGTCGGCAAAAATGGTTGGAGAAATTCTTGTTACCCATGGTGGCCGGACGAGGTGAAAATAGGGTTTAACAACCCATTTTGGTCGATGATGAAAACTTGTCGATTTCGACGTCGAGGACGAGCTGGAAGTGATCGATCGAAAAGGAAAACAGAGCTTGGTTTTCGATGAGGCCGTGGACGAGATGGCGACGCTCCAAGTGATTGGAAATGATCAGGTGGAGGTGATTACCGACGACCAGATTTAATTCAGTGAGGATCGATCATGTTAAATTTGGACGACATGATCGATTGAGGAATTTGAGTGGCTTGATGGCTTGAGAAGTTCGAAGTCGACTTGTTGATGGTGGTCGTGGACGCTGGAGCGTCGCCAACGACCGGCGCATGTGCACCAGACATTTTGTGCACCAGAGTTTTTAAATTTGGGAATAAAGGGAGTTTCTTGGGTTGAAGCTCGGGGTCAAGGATGATTAGCTCGGGATTTGCTTCGTGTTGTTCGCGAGGTATTAACTTGTAACAGTTTTAAAGTTTAAAGAAGGAAACTTGGGATTTTGATCGGGGAAACCTGGGTTTGCCTCGGGTAATAATTAAAAGGTTAACAAGTTTTTAAATTCAACAAAGTCACGTTTAAAACTAATTATCTTTAAAACTATTTTAAGTAATAACTGATTATCTAATGTTTGTTAATTAAAGTTGAGAAATTCAGTTTTATGTTTTAATTAATTCGGTTAATCCTTATGTTGTCTTTTTAAAACTTAATCAATCATTTAATTTAGCAGTTAATTGATTAAGATAAAGTGTTTGAATTATTAATTTAAACTTGATTTTTTTAAGTTAGTCTATAGATTAATTAATTCCAAGTTTATTAAGAAAGATTTTAAACGATAATTAAGAAGATAATTAAGATAAATGATTTGTCTTTTAAATAATTAATTGATTGATAATTAAAGATTAATTAATAGGTAATTAAAGATTAATTAATAAGTAATTAAAGATTAATATTTGATTAATTAATTAATAATTAAAGAGTAATTAATTAATAACTAAGGGATAATTAATTAATGAGATTAATTAATGATTTATTAAGGTTAATTAATCAAGGTACTTAATGAAAGTTAATTAACTGATTAAGATTAATTAATTAAGTAAGTATAACTAATTGATTATTAAGTAATTAAGAATAGTTAATTAATGTAAGATAATTACTTTATGTTAGTAGCTAGGGGTTAATTAATTATGTAATTAACTTAAGGTTAATTTATTTATGTGATTAACATATTAAGATTAATTAATGTAAATAATTAAAGCTAATTAATTACTTAAAGATAATTACTTAATTAAAAGTAATTAATCAATGATTAAATTTATTTAATCAAGTGATTAAAGGATAATTAATTAAAATGGTTTGTAATTAATTAACGTTAATTAACTAGGATTAGTAATGTATTCGTAAGTAATTAATCTTGTTTAAATTAATCAGGGATTAATCGGTCTTACTTATGGAAGTTTGGATTGTACGGAATGCTTTGAATTGTTTGATATCCCTTATGTGTGCTATACTGTGATATAAATTGTATGTATGAATTGTGATCTGTGACTTATTTATCTGTGATGCATTTACATACTTATCTATGAATCTGTGAATGAAGATAAGCGTTATAGGATTATACCGCTTATCGATATTCTTGTGCTTGAATTGTGATGGTCGATTATATTGTATTATTGTGTGTAAAACCCCTGGACTACACCACACACACAAATATGGATTTCACGAGAAAATTGGTTAAGTCACAGATGTTTTGAATTTAAATATTATTTTATTTAAGAATTCAATTTTGAATCCAAATGATTTTGGAAAAGGAATTGAGTTGAATATGAAAAGCCTTTGAAAAGGAAGTTTGAAATTAAAGTTTAGTTGAATATACTATATTTTGTTTAAGTTTTTTAACTATTTTGGAACTTATGGTTTGAAAGGTCTATACAATTTATATATATGTGGATTTAAAATTATTTTAAATAAGTTGTTTTGGGAATTTGAATTTAATTCAAATAGAACTTGCCGATGATACGACAGTTCACTAAATTTATGGTTTATACTTTTAAAGGCTATAACTTGTGTATATTTAATTGGATTTTTCTAAAACAAAAAGTATTTGTTTCCAAATAATAATATCTTTCATATAACGAAAGAACTTTCAGTTTTTGTTGAAAAGATTTCAAGTATGAGATGGAAATTGTTTTGAAAGCTATCTTTGTTAAAGGTTGGTGAACTTTGTTTTCAAACAAAATAGGATCTCAAAGATAGATCTTTTGTTTAAATATTATGAATGAATCTTTGTGAAAGATTTGGTGAACCTTGTTTTTAAATCGAGAGGATCTTAAAGGTGTATCTTTTATTTTAAAAGATTAAAAGTGGAAATTTGTTAAACCATTCAAAAGAAAGGTTTTTGGGCTATAAGTTGTGACTTAACTAAGATCCCAATATCCATATGTTTTTAAAATCAAGCGCTCCTTATGCGGTTTAGCTAGGAGAGAACTTTATGTCATATAACCCATTTCGAATAATGATACGATGAAATGGATAGCGTTTGAAGACCGGTGGTGAAGACCGGGTATTTTCGAGAACGAAAGGATTACCCGTTGAATGTCTCTGCACCAAGTCGCGCCGATATAGAGATCTCCATATGTGATGGGGAGTCCGATCGGGATTGTGATTACCCGGATTGCAAGGGCTTCTTTGAAGTGACTTCATTTCCATTTGAACCCGGAATAGATTTGTATTGATGTATGTCTGACATTACACTTTGAGATGCAAAGCTGGTTTCTATCAAATACATTTCAGTTTGGTGGCGGAGAATTTATTCTCTTATCTTAACACCCTTCTCTGAGACGTACAAGCTCAGAGGTTATGTAGTTCATAGTTACTAGTGATACATTCCCAATTTGGTAATGTGACATGCTGAGTGCTGCTGATCATTTGTTGATCGAAGCATGGATTTTGTGAAAAGCGTAGCTTTGTGGACGAGACTTTGTCGAACCTCACAAACCAGAAATGGTCGAAACAGAAAAGATGCGGCAAGGTTATGAGGGTCATGCCTTTTAGGGTATGTACATTTCCTTCTGGGAAAAAGTGGTATCATGGTATGGAGCCCAGATGCTTAACTTATATGGTTGCTGCAAATTTATTACTTTGTGGTTGTTGCTTTATGGTTGAGGATCCTTGGATAAAGGTCGGTGACGACCGGGGGATGGCATACTCGTGTAGTAGTTACCTAATTACAGAGGTAATCCTACCTTATGTTGGTAGAGAGCTGGTTAAGTTTCTGGGGCGTCCCTCCAGAGGCGTACCATCTGGCGTAGGAAGTTCCTTAGCCTGACCATTTGTTGGAAATCCGATCGAACAATACGAGCCCTGTACGGTTTTAGTTGTATAACCTGCCACCTCAGGTGGTAGCTATAGTAGGCATAATATAATGGTACTTATGCTGGCTAAGACTAATATTATACTTTCGAAATGTTTTTCTGCACTATGCACTAATAATAATATATAAAGGATTTTGCGTATCAATCATGTTTGACTATCATAAGGAGAAATCTCATCCAATTGTGCGCTTGCAATGTGTGCGTTTGGGGAGGCCCTATGGTAGATTCATTTTCCATAAAGCATTGTGGATTTCTTTTTAAATTCTTTTTGTTTGTTTGTTTTTGTTCAAAAAAACTATTTTGTTTGATCACACCAGTCCCATGACTGACCTGGAGTTTATTGTTCCCTTTCTAAACTCTGGGTGCCCAAAATTTTCCACACGGGCAGCCTAGAGTTAGGTTTTTCAGATAATCAAATAGTAGGTGTAGATTCGATAGAATCCAGCCTTTGGATTTGGCAATCCCATTTGTTTCTCTAGGATTAGAGTTGCTTAACTTCAGGATGATGGTGGTTCGAGCTTCTAGCTTTGAGTTTGGAGCTTGCCATTGAAGATGTTCCTTTTGTTTGTTTGTTTTTGTTCAAAACAACTGTTTTGTTTGCTCACACCTGTACCATGACTGACCTCGAGTTTATTATTCCCTTTCTAAACTCTGGGTGCCTATAATTTTCTACACGGGCAGCCTAGAGTTAGGTTTTTCAGATAATCAAATAGTATGTGTAGATTCAATAGCATCCAGCCTTTGGATTTGGTGTTCGCATTTGTTTCTCTGGGATTGGAGTTGCTTAACTTTAGCATGATGGTGGTTCGAGCTTCTGGCGTGGATTTTGAAGCTTGGCATTGAAGATGTTGTTATCTCTTCCGCTGTTGCTATTATCTTTCCGCTGTTGTCTTGTACCTCTGATAAATATTGATATCATTTTATCAATGCGTTGTATCAAATATTATGTATCAATAAATTTCATTTTTCTTCCACTATGTTGTTTACTTAATGTCTTATAAGCTCCGGCGCGAATCGAATTCCAACGTTTGAATCTGCGGCATTCGTATATGGGTGATGTATTTGGGTGTCGATTTTCAGACGCTGGATTTCGGGTCGTGACATCAAGCCTTAAATAATCAACTAATAAGATTGATTCGAACATAAAATAGAAAGAAATAAGTGAGAAGGGAAAAATGGGAATAACTCCTTATTCCTTTCTCTAGGCCATCACTTTCTCATTCAATTTCCATTTTCATTTCTAATCAAAACAAAAACAGAAGGGAAGGCCGACCACTACTTGAAGAAAAGGAGGGAAAACTAAAGGATTCAATGGAAGAGCTTAGGGAAATTAATCAACAACAAATACCAATCTCTCTATCCAATCTAAGGTGAATAATAATATCCATCTCATTGTTTATGCTTTGTACTCGAATCTATGATTTATTATTGAATTGGTTGTGATAATATATCATGTTTGGATTGATTATATTATTATTATATTTAATGATGATTTATTGGAATTTTTATGGAATTGTTTTAATAAGTTTTAAGAGCAAAACCTATGTTTTGATCTCTTATTGATTCGAAATTTGGATATATTATGTAAAACACTATTTTAGAGATAGTGTTTTCAGTTTCATAAATTTCCAAATTCACATGAATATATTATGAATTTTCTAAGAGGAAAATGTGTTTATTTCGGGTTTTAAGTATTAAAACAATTGAATTAATATTTTGGCTTCGGCGTTTTTTATAAGAAAGAAGAAGGAAATTATAAATTTTGGGAAATTCAATTTTCATGTTTCTCTTCTTAGGAAGTGTGTGCATGATCCATAGATTACTATTGAACCAACTGCATTGGAAAATTTAGCATTAGAATCGGATATGACTTTTGTTAGACAACCAGTTCAAGTTATAACAAGAGGTGAGAAGAGATTGAGATTGAGAAACAAGACAGTCAAGGTAGTGAAAGTCCAGTGGAGTGACAATGAGAAAGACTATACTTGGAAGATAGAGGACATGTAAGAGATACTTATCCTTAGTTGTTTTGATGGTATATTCTATATTTTATATATAGACTTTTTTCTGTTCAGATAGGCTAGTATTGTTGTTTTGTGTTTGTCACACATTTTTGCATGATTGATATGCCTGTTGTTTTCCTTATCGTAATTTCGAGAACCAAATTCTTTAAGGGGAAGCCTCTCACATTCCTAATTTTGTTAAACATTATTCAGGGGATTTAATTAGATAAATTAAATAGAACAATATAATGTGTGGGAATAAAGAGAATGAGATTTGATAGTTAATTTGGGTCAGGCCATAAGAAATCAATTAATAAGATTGATTTAATCACAAAATAGAAAGAAATAAATGAGAAGGGCAAAATGAGAATAACTCCTTCTTCCATTCCCTAAATCATCCCTCTCTCGTTCATTTTACATTTTCGTTTCTAATCAAGACAAAAGTACAAGGGAGGGCAGACCATTATTAGAAGAAAAGGAGGGGAAACTCAAAAGGATTCAAGGGAAGAGCTTAGGTAAGTAAATCAACAAAAAATCTTAATCTCTTTATCCAGTCTAAGGTGAATAATAGTAACCATTTCTATATTTATGCTTTATTCTTGGATATATGATTTATTTCCAAATTGATGTTGATAATATGTCATGCTTATGTTGAATACATCATTATTGAATTGAATGATGATTTATTGGAATTTTAATGGAATTTTTTATGGGTTTTAAGAGAAAAATCTAAGTTTTTGATCTCCTATGGATTCAAAATTTGGATATTTTATGCAAAAAATTATTTTTGAGATTGTTTTCAATTTCATTATTTTTCACATTCGTATGAATATCTTATGAATTTCATAAGAGGAAAATGTGTTTATTTTGGGTTTTAATTATTAACAATAATTAAATTAATATTTTCGTCTCAAAATTTTTATATATGAAAGAATAATGAAATTCTGATTTTTTTTTAATTTTTGGCAAATTTCCCACATGGTTATGTTTTTCTATGAATTTATTATTTTAGGAAAGTGTTTAATTAATATAAGATAAAGATATTAATTATGAGGGTTTGCAAATTATTTTGGGAATGTAAAATGAGATCTACGAGTAATTTATGAAAAGGATATGTAAAGCATTTTGTTATCCAGTGATAATTTAACAAGAAGCAAGAGTTGGTTAAAAGAATTAGCTTTAAAAGTAAATAAAACAGTTTTAAACTGATTTATAGAAGTGTCGTTATAGACACTCGACACTCTATGATATCGGTATTTAACATCCATGAAAGTCGATACATGGAATAACTATCGTATAGTTATATGATGTATCAAAGTTATAGATTCAAAATCTATGTGGGTTGATGCATGTAATATCTACTAAATAGACATTTGATGTATCTTATTATTTAGAAGATATGCATCAAGCATTTTTTGGGGTTTGGTATCCAAAGGGTGTAGAGGCTCGGTAACCTATTGGTTTCGAAGCTCGGTACCGTTCTTTTAAAAATTCGGCATCTTCTTTGTTTTTAGGGGTTTGGTGCCCTTAAGCTTTTGAAGTTCGAGACCTATAAATGTTTTAAACTCAAAATTTCCTATCTTTTGCTTTTCGATAGCTACCAAGTAGTCATTCGACATCTATGTTTTTGTGGCATTGATGCCGTAAGTTTAAAAATTCAACACCTATGATTTATAGGCTCGAAAGCCTTATGATATGCAAACCGAAAAGCTATGTTTTAAAGGCACGATAGCCTATGTATTTTGGAAACTCGATAACCATTGTTTGATAGTATGGTGGCTGTATGTTTTATAATCCAAGAAGTTATTCGTAGAGGCTCGACATAGAGACTCGACATCCTTGTTTGGTAGTATAGTAGCTGTAGATTTTTATAACTAAATAGTTTTGCTTTAATGGCTCGATCTCCATGTATTTAGAGGTTCGATAGCCTCATTTTTGATGCTGAATGATTTAAAAGCTATCTAAATATGGAGGTATTTTGGCATAAGGTTTTGGCTAATTAATGGGCAATGTGTTCCTTGTTTTAAAGAATTATTTTAAGGGATTAATGATTTGTAAAATTACATGTTTTCAAGGACTGTTGGTTGAACATGTTTTGATGAATGATGTTACATGTTATTCTTATTATTTGATTGGTTAAATTTGCATATTCATCATTGTCACACTCACATCATTATGACCCAACACTGCATCTTGGGATTTGGGGGTAGAATTACCAGTTAGGTTGTCCATGTAGTGAGTATGGTCAGACTTAACTCCCGAGTAAGTAAAATTACATCCAAGGGATCATAAAATCGAATATATTAGGTTGTCCACAACTGATCAAAAGGATACGATTTAAGATATGTTATTAGAGGAAACTAATAGGTACATAGCAATCTCATGAAAACTATGATTTGAGATATGTTATTAGTGATAACTAATAGGTTTATAATGATCCCTAAAAACTATGATTTGAGATATGTTATAAGACGAAATAATAGATTCATAATGATCCCATGAAAACTATGATTTGAGATATGTTATTAGTGAAAACTAATAGGTTCATAGTGATTCTATGAAAACTATGATTTGAGGTGTTATTAGTGATAAACAATAGGTTTATAGTGATCCCATGAAAATTGTGATTTGAGACAAATAGTCCATATGATTCTTGATAAGTGATTAGTTGGCCTATGAAAACTAATTGGTTTGTGGTGACCCTAGAAAAACTATGATTCGAGACAGATAGATGATATTATTGGATGGGTAAACTTTGTGAATGCATTACCCTATAATGATAAATTAGTCACATTCACCTGTATAACATGCATATGACCATATCATGTTTTATTTTAACCATTGTGGTTATAGGTGCATGATTTATGGTTAACATATTTGGATAGGATACTAGTGTGGGAAACCTATTTCGCTCAGTAGCATGGTCTTACTAGATATCCACTATGGTTTGAGATTATATATTATTACTCATGCCAGACTTTTTTTTGACCCAAAGTTTTTGTTTTTCCCCCTAAACTATCGGGTACTTATTTGAGTAAGTCGAGTGTAGGTTAGATGAATAAGCTTCTGGAGACATGCAAGAGGCTATCTACCTAATATTAGGAGTTTGATTCTGCTTTTTTGTTTAAAGTCTTTGCTTTTTTATATATGTAATAACAGGAATTATAACTGTCAAGTAGTTAGACTTCGATCATCTAAGGAGGCATCTTCATATGTCACTCTTGGAACTTATTTGCAATTATTATATTTTCTCCGAACGCGATATCCATAGGTTTTTGTAATGAGATTATGTAATGAATATGAAGGTTACTAATGAAATGTGTTTTGAAAATTTTTCATATTCATGTGCTCTAGGTATTATTAATATATTTAACCGATCTCATTTTTTCGCTGGAAAATAATACTATGGATGACTGCAGTATCCATAACGCTTAGTTTCAGACCTCAAAATGATGATCTTACAGGTTCCATGTTCTAATAACAAATGCACCGCTCATTTTCAGTTATTTTGCCGACCGCTTCTTTCACTATCACCAAATTTTTTTACTACTAATGGAGACAAGTGCAACAAATTCCAAATCAAAGTTTGTATTCAAACCTCCATGTTTTAGCATTTCTGGCCAAAAATATAATTTTTTGTTTTAAGAAAGATCTCTAAAAGGAGGCCGATCTTGACAATTAGGTATTGGTGTAATCACCTTGTTTTTTGGGTTTCTTGATTCATAGTGACTGTATCTGAATTATTTCTTTTGAAATCTTGTAGTATCCTACGCAATAACATAATTGTAAGAGTTGATAATGTTCCTTGGGTGATTTCTCACGAGCTGGAACCCTTAATTAACAACATCTAGAGGTTTTTCCTGATGATTTGAGAAAGAAAGAAGTTTAGAAGTCAGCCGAGGATCGGGAACGGTGGCTGAAGAACCCTTGTATGATCTCTCGCAGTTATGGACTTTTTTCGAGATCAACAAGATGACGTTAAAGTTAGAGTAGGCTTGTGTATTATATAGTATGATTGAGTTTGTTATATAGCATTGTTTGTTAGTGGTTGTCTCACATATGGCAAGGAAGAATAAAGGTTCGGAACTGGAGTAGTTCGACATCGCTAAATAACTTGGAGAAGTAGTGTATAAATATGAGTTAGGAGGTACGTAACATTGGGGATTACTTTTGTTACAAAATAAAGTGTGTGCAAACTTATATGCGCACAATACGTGTTGGAGATAGGGAGTTTGGTCCAATCGCCATTACACAACAATTGATATCAGAGCCAAAAGTTATGAACTTGGCCATGCAGACAAAAAGATGCTCTCAAAGTACTCTAAGGGGATGCAAGTCAAGGAAGAGATTGTTAGGGGTTGTCTGGCATATGGCAAGGAGGAATGACGGTTTGAAATTGGAATAGTCCAACATTGCTAAATAACTTAAAGAAGTGGTGTATAAATATGAGTTGGCAGGCATGTAACATTGGGAATTCCTTTTGTTAAATAAAGTGTGTGTCAACTCATTTTTGCGTATGCCATGGATTGAAAATAGGGAGCTTGGTCCGACCGTCATTACACACCACTATTGTTGTTATTTATGAAACCGAATAATGGAGAAAATAAGTATATACTCAAATGCATATGCATTAACCATCAGACCTTAGTTGATATAAAATAATATAGATACTTCATAACCAAGAACTCACTACATCATTACACAAAATACATCACAATCAAAAGCAAATACATGCACACATGAACAACATAAGCCACATTTGTATTCTATACGCATCAGATAATACAGTATCAATTTCTCTCATATTTACTCCAATATATTCTTTACCAAACTATATATACAAATGCAAAATTGTATTTTTAGATATCCATCGAGTTATTTACAGGAAAAATAAACCATATCAAAAACCACTCCATAAACAAGGATATATATATAAATTAAAAACAAGTGTGTAACATTGCAATGCATAGGGTAACATTGTAAATATTGAATTTATACTTCTAGTGTTAAAATTAGAACTTTCTTTTGCAATGTATGATTAATTAAGTGAAATAAACAAACTATGAATTAACGTTATTATTATTAATTATGTGTAAATTATGTTGTATAGCTTATATATTTTTATAATTGAGTACAAAAACAATTTTATAATTTTTAAAAATATTATTTAACTGATTTTTAAGTATGTTAAATTTATAATTACATAATTAGTTTTAACATATGAAATTAAAGGTAAATAGTTGAAAAGAATTAAGAAGGATTTCGTAAAAATTTAACGCAAAGTTATAGAAAGTTAAAATATAATTTTGTAATGCAATGTATAATAAATTTTAAGATAAATGATTATAATTATTTTATAAATTAACTTTGTCATTATGGTTTATGTACACAATTTAATGTATGTGATCTATATATCTTTATGGTTGAATGGAAAAAATAATTTTACCATTTTTGTTAATACGAATATATACATATACACATACATACTTATTTATAAATTTAAATTGACATAGATTTTTAAGATTGGTTAAAAGCATAAGCTGATTATTTACTGAGATTATTTAAATAATTTAATTTGAGATTTCGTAAGTAGTTTAAATATATAGATTTGTATATAATATTACTAAAGAATCAAGGGTTTGTAAATAACTATGGAAATTTTAAATGTGGTTATTTAAAACTAAAAAAAGAATATTACAGTGCAGTGTATGATAAATCTAATATAAATTAAATTTGTCAATTGTTAGCGCCAAAATTGGTCTTTAACACCCAAAGCCGGTGAAAGCACCAATTCACAGTCACAGATAACAGATAAAGTGTATGTAGAGAGTATAAATTTGAAGAACAATTAAAAATTAAAAAGAAAGCAGTAATAACAGAAAATTTATAGTGGTTCGGCTGACTCTGGCTTACGTCCACTCCAAATTTTTTCTTTTTATTGATATCAGAATCAATTACAGTTACAATCCGAAGTTTTTAAAACAATAATGGCAGAGTAGCCTTAGTGGAGAAGATGAAAGGAAATAGAATGAAGATCCCCTTTTATGAAGCCCCGCATGCTGTATTTATAGGAAAAATTCGAGTTACTAGGCTTTCTAAGTGATCCGGGCCCACCAAGACCATAGTCGAACCCAAATCCATCATCACTGCTGACCCCAAGTTCAAAATACGCTGATCTGATGTTGCCCTGGGAATGACTCAAAGTAAACGTATATATGACCTAAAGCAAACGCGCTTGCGACCCAAAGTAACCAATGCCAGAACTCGAAGGAAGAAACATGCCGACCCCATAGCCTTGTTGCCGATCTGACCTTCTATGTCGACTCAAGGGTACACTACAACCGACCCGAAGCACATAGCTCAACGACCCAAAGCACTTCGATTGCGTCGACCCCATACATACCAACCCCTAAACTAAGCTTCCGACCCGAAGTATTGAGCGTGTCGACCCGTAATTAATCTCCAAACATGTCGATCTGATCTATTTCCTCCAACGCCGACTCTATCTCCAAAATACTTGTTGATCCGAAGCGGGGATAAATGCCGACCCCATGTAGTGCTGACCCGACCTCTTCTTGCCGACCCAAAGTTGAAGTGATACTGACCCGGAGTGAATCAAAACATGCCGACTTGATCATGATGTCGATCCCTCAATTCATGCCGACCCCTCCATTCATGCCGACCAAGAAATACCGACCCGAAGTTTGGAGGATGCTAACCGCAGCAAGCACCGATCGCTTGAAATATGCCAATCTGATTGACCCAAAGTAAAGCCCAATTTGACCGGACGCAGACACCATGAAAACTCGAAGTGAACCAAAGTGTGACTTGAATCAGGCTCCAAGCAATTCGAAATGACTCGACCTTTGTAGAAACTCGTATTTCAAGTATCCTACGACTTTCGTCCATCGGCTATGCTGAACCCCGACTTCATAATCATGATTTTCATCCGTGATTGATCGTCTATCCATCCTGTCATATCAAACCCATCATATTTCGGCCTCGATAACTGAGCAATCGATTTAGTTAAATCCGCCTGTATATGGTCTTTCCAAAAGTTGGGTTAACATCAATATTATTTGCGCTATGTGATTTATATATCTTTATATTTAAATGAAAAAAATAATTTTACCACTTTTATTGATATGAATATTACACACATACACACACGTGTGTGTGTGTGTTCGTTGATATGAATATGAAACTTTCCTATTTTCGGATTTAGTAAGTAAATTAACGAATATTTGTTGATTGAATTTATTCGAATTATTTAAATTGAAGATTACATAATTAATCAAAATATATTAATTTTAAAGTACAATATTAGGTGATATTACAGAAGGTTTTATGGATAACTGTACAGTTTTAAAAAGTTAAAAAAGTATTTTACAATGTAATGCAAAGTAAATATATTGGTACAAATGAATTATGAATTGAATTTGTAACGACCCGCCATTCATTCCACAGAATGACACATCATTAATAAGAAAGAAAGGGATAGAAAATAGAAAAGATAGAGAAGAAAGAAGAAACAACATCAGAATCTCAATAGCGGAACGAATAAATTATATTAATAACATAAGATAATACATAGTATACAACATCAATCAGAGTTACATAGATTACACGTCACATACTAGACAGTTATAAACACCTGTCTAGTTATTACAACTCATTACAACACAAAGAAACGACTCAGAGATACCAACACAGCGGAACACTATATATATCCACAACGCTGAAGCCTCCTGCTCTATTGCTCCTCCACAATTCGTCAAAGCTAACCTGAATCCCTTGGCTAGTCGTAAAAATTTAAGTACCCAAGAGTTTAAGAAAACAGGAATAAACTCTGGGTCGGACATGAGTCTGGTGTGAGTAACAGGTTATGGTTGCTTAACTTTGAAAAACCTTTGAAAGAAAAGGTATTACATAAGACTCCCCACATATAAACATGGGTAAGTTTTTACCTTACGCTAACCAAAACATTTGATAGGAAATCCAGTGATATTATAATAGGGTCTAGGTATTCAAGTAAAATATAGAAATAGATGGAATGCCTACATCTCACGTTCCAACATAGTTGGGCACATCTAAAATGTACGACACTTATTGGAGATTGGATTCCATACAATGGCAGGGATACTGGGGTACCGCCCATCATAGTACGGGGCTTAGATCACCGCACCGAGAATTACTCTCAATCCCCTGCAACACAAGGCCGGAACCATCCCTTACTGGATAGTCCCGAACAAGACAACCCCGCAGTTGGCGTACGTTCCAATTGCCCACACATCCGAATAAAAAGGGACTTTTAGACAGGGGAAAATCTCGTCTTACTTGAGCGTGACCCACTTAGCCTTGATGCACCTCCCCTATTTTAGCCATTCTCGGCTGATGAGGCTTGAGGCTACGATTACCTTTAGAGGACACATCTCTTAGAATGCTCATCGTCCACCTGACGATGTTCTGAAGCATTCAGCCCATACAAATTCGTTCCGGGTTCGAACGAAACCGAAGGCATTATCTCGTTACACTCATTTTGTAATCACCCTCAGAGTTAACGACGAGAACCCTTGCATTCTGAATCTTCATCTTCACTTGAGATTCACAACCTATCGTTAATTTGGATCGATGTGGTTTTCGGATATCCAAATCTGGAAACCCAATCCCATTCTCATCGAAATCCAAAACGCCATCTTTTAGGTCTAAGTTGTTTTAAAGTTAAAACAATTCAATTCTATTATCTATATTCACACAAATAGATAATTCACAAATCATAATAGATAATCAACATTATCATCATAAACAGATAATCCACATTATCATCAAAAATAGATAATTCATATTATCATCCCAATGCAACCAAAGCATCCATATCATACAACATTACTTATCTCATATTTGAGATCTCAAACTATTTAAGGAAGTCAATTATCATCCATCCATACATAAGCAATGATTTACTTAATCACATCATCTATAATTAATTTAAAATGATTTAAATTAATTACTTCCATATCTAATTAATTTAAAGTGAATTAAATTAATTACTTCATTCAATAAATCCTTAATTACTCATTAAATAAATTAATTACTTCTTAATTAATTATCTGAATTAATCCCTCGATTAATTATACAAAGTAATTAAATCCAAATTAATTTCATTAATAAATCATCTTCATTAATTACATCCAGTAATTACCATTAATTACTTCACTAAGTAATTACACTTCATTAATTACATTAAGTAATTATGCTAACAAATCGTCCAGTGATCAACTTAAATTAATTAAACTTAATTAGTTAACTTAACTAATCACATTAAACTTAATTAATTACAATGAGTAATTAATTCCTTAATTACTTTCATTAAGTAATTACACTTAAATAATTTCATAAATGATTATCATTATTTAGTTAATCTAATTAATTATTAAAATTAATCACATTAATTAATTATTGAATAATCTTAAGTTAGTAACCTTCATTAACTATTAAAAATTCTTTAATTACTTTTCTTATGTAATTAACTTAGATTAACCATTGTTAATTACTAATAATTAATCTTTAATTACCAATTAATTAATCTCTAATTATATATTAATTAAGTGTTAACTATAACTTAATTAATCCTTAATTACTTAATTAATTAAACTTTAATCATTAATTAAAATCTAATTAATAATCCTTGATTACAAATTAATTATTCCTTAATTAATTAATCTTAAACTTTAATTAATTAATTTAAACTTTAAGTACTTATTTAATTAATCCAAACCATTAATTATGTGACGACCGCCCATGACTCCTGCACCCAACAAGGAAATAATGCGCTAAAAAGTGTGCCAGGCCGCCATGGACGATCATCAGGGTAAGGTAAACACAGGATAGTCTATCGTATTACTCACAGCGCATGGATAAAATACAATAGAAAAGTATACATAGTGAAGCTTCAAAGAACAGAATTCATCATATAAACTCATAATAGTTTGGTACAATAATCTGAAAAGTCAATACAGCAAGCCTCACTACATATCACTCAGAGAATCATACAAACAGCGGAACATCCAGTACATATAGTAAGAAACAATATGCAAAAGCCTCCAGCTCGTCTTCGTCATCAACAACATTAATCAGTAAGAACAGCACCTGTCACCTGCTACCTAGTCTGCCCATCCCAACATGGATGAACACCCAAGGTAATAAGAGTTAAACATAAAACCTTGAGTCAGACAAAAGTCTTAGTGAGCAGTAAATCAGTTATCAAACATACCAAAAGAGCATAAAGGGTAAAAAGGAATAGGAACTCAACCATCCCACTCCACCTCTTTCTACAGTGATAGCACCCAGACACAGCTAAGCAGAAACAAACATAGCAAAGCAGACAATTAAAGTAAAGCAATTATCACTCGAGTCAAGGTCGATGTTTTCCAAGTACAAACCCCCAAGGCCTAAACCAAGATCAGGTAAGCACCTCGAAAACATCGCTCTTGGCCCAAGCGACGATACAACCAAAACATCCAAACATCCATGACTCTGGCTATCACTGTTATCATTGCCTCGATTTCACTGTTAATTGAATGACCGGCCCATTATTTCATCCGTCCGCCAAGGGTTAATGGTAACCCCGGTTCTAGACATAACTCCGCACGTCGTCGTGACCCGTGCCTAGGACTATCGAATCTGCCCAGAGTACTAACACGTCATCGTGACCCGTGTCTGGGACGTCATCGTGACCCATCCCAACGTACTTTTGCTTTGAGCATGCTAGAACCTTCAATAACGATGAGATCTCAGCCTTCTAGTCATCCTCCCCGATGACTATTCGCATACTGGCTCAAGCGCCTCTCGAGCCAACCATTATTAACAAACTCGACCACGTTATCGAGTTATCAACATGCTTGGAGTGATCCCGTCTGGATTAAACCAAGACTTTCTCATATCATGCTTTGCTTCATCGCATCATAGCAAAGTCTCATCTCAACATCATGCTTTGCCTCTTCGCATCATAGCAAAGTCCCATCTCAACATCATGATCAAATCTATCCATATGAGCTTTATCATCTGCTTCATATGCCACGAGCAGCTTTCCTTATTCAAGAGCCTTTCCACTTAGACTTTGAATCAACTTCGACCAACTTGTCCAAATTCAATCACTAATCAACTAATAAATCAAATCAATCTTTCATCCAAGTAATCAATCATTCAAATAAGATCTACATAGACAGTTATAACAATAATAGAAATTCATAATTAAAGGGTCCAAATCTGTCCAAATCTAACAAGCATGAATTCTAAGTAATATCTTGATGAATGAACTATTATAGGTTACATGTAGTAGAATGGATATCAAAACTTTATGAGTGATGGTTCTACATGTAGACTTAAGGAAAATGCATGAAATCGCTATCTTTAACACACAAACAAACCACCGCTCCAATATACGCCTTTGGGTCCGTGTGAGAGATAACTACCACTCACCGAATCACCTAAACTCTTCAAAAGCTACCAACTCCAGATCTGGACAGCAAAGGATCTAGCTTGATCCGACAAGATTTTCCTTCAAACGTTGAAATCTCTCTTTAATGGAAGGAGATCTTCAACCTTGGCTCTTGGATCTTCGATTTGATCTTCAATCTTGGATGGAAGTAAGCACTAGATTAGAGTGGAGAAAAGAAGTGAAGAAGTGTAGTAGTCGAGCTCTCAAAATGGCAGCACTTCGTCGCTTCAAAATCCGGTGCCAAAAAGTGAACCAAACCCCTCTATTTATAGGCAAAAATCCCATAAGTTGGCCGCCCCATAAGTCATTGCTGACCTAACGACTTGCGACCTAACACTCAGGCCGATCTACGACCTAAAGCACTTCCGACCTAACAACCCAACACACCCTACCGTCCTAACGACTTGGGACCAACCACTCACAAACCCATACGCGACTTAACACATAACCACTGGGTACGACCTAACCCTTGCCGACCTAACCCTTGCCGACCTAACCCTAAGCCGCTACACCGACCTATATCCAACACAGGTGCTCCTTGGGTCGGTCAATCCCCATAGGTTGTTAACTTCTCTAGGTCGGTCCAACTAGTTAACCCCTAAGTCGTTAACTCCCCTAAACCATTAGCTCTTAGGTCGGTGACCTTTCTAGGTCGGCAACACTTAAGTCGGCCAACCACTAGGTCGGCTATCTTCTTAACTCGGCCATACTTCCCTAATTCGCTCACAAACCCTTAGGTCGTTCCATCCTATAAGTCGCTCAATCCACTAACTTGCTAACCACCTTAAGTCGGCCAATTCCTATGAGTCGGTCACCCCTATGAGTCGGTCATTACCATGAGTCGCTCCAACTCCTCAAGTCGTACAACCCACTTATCTTCTACCCGACTCATCCCTACACGACTCATCTCTACGACTTAAATTCTGAATGACTTAACCACACTAACATCCTAACAACAACAATTCTACGATCCTTCGATCCGTAAAATACGGGTCGTTACATTCTCTCCCCCTTAGGAATTTCGCCCCCGAAATTCCAAACAAACAAGAGCAATCAAAACTATTCTGCATGCCTACCATCCATAGCAATCAACAAACCATGCATCCAATTACTAACCTAGCATGCAGAATTCTAGGACTAGAACAAGTTACAAATTCATGAGATGCCACGACACTTTAGGGCCATACCTCGAAGAGTTCAGGATGAGCTGCCTTCATCCTCTCTTCCTCTTCCCATGTACAGTCGTTAACATCATCACCCCATTGTACCTTGAGCAACTTGACTACCTTCCTCCTAAGCTGTTTCGTGTCAGTCTCCATAACACGAAGCGGCTTACGAGGTCTCTTAACTACTGGATCAACCTCCAAATCTTCATAGCTACCAACAGAAACCACCGTACTTGGGTCGTGCACATACCTCCGTAGATACGATACGTGAAAAACATTGTGCACCCCCGACATCTTTTCTGGTAATTCCAATTTATAAGCGAGCTTTCCAATTCGCTCGACGATCGGGAATGGTCCAACAAATCTTGGAGTCAACTTTCCTTTCTTCCTGAATCGAATAACATTCTTCAGTGGAGAAACCTTCACGAAAACCATATCGCCTATGTCGAATTCCAAATCCTTACGACGCTTATCGGCATAACTTTTCTGACGGTCTTGGGCTGCCTTCATTCGTCGCCGAATGATCTCTATATAATCCGTAGTTTGTTGAATCATCTCTGGCCCAAGTATCAACTTTTCTCCTATTTCCAGCCAGCATGCCGGAGAGTTACACGGTCTTCCATACAATGCCTCATATGGTGCCATACCAATGCTTGACTGGTAACTATTATTATACGAAAAATCCACCAAGTGAAGATGATCTTCCCACGATCCTCCGAAATCCAAAACACATGCTCTGAGAAGATCTTCCAAAACTCGGTTGACTCTCTCGGTCTGACCATCTGTTTGAGGGTGATAAGCTGTACTCAAACACAACTCGGTTCCCAAAACTTCTTGGAAGCTCTTCCAAAATCCACTAGTGAACAATGGGTCTCGATCGCTCACTATACTCTTCGGAAACCATGGAATCGAACTATCCACTTAACAAACAACTCAGCCAATTTCGATGCAGTCCTAGTTGATCGAACAGGAATGAATCTTGCACTCTTAGTCAAACGATCTACGATGACCCAAATCCCTTCATTCCCTGCTCTGGTTCTAGGTAACTCATCGATAAAATCCATCGATATTTGCTCCCACTTCCAGGTAGGAACTTCTAATGGCTGAAGCAATCCACTTGGCTTCTTCTGTTCGGCTTTTACCAACTGGCAATTCATGCATTTGGAAATAAAATTTCCAACATCTTTCTTCATACCTTCTCAGTAATAGGTTCTCTTCATATCCCGATACATCTTATTTCCACCTGGATGAATTGTCAACTTCGAGTGATGACTTTCCTTCAGAATTTCATCTCTCAATTCATCTATATCGGGAATCACTAGTCGTCCTTGCTTTCGAAGCCAACCCTCTCGATCGACTTCAAATCATTTATCCTTATCTGGGTCCACTCCAGATTCCACACCACGGATAATCTTGACAAGCTTATCGTCTCGCTTTTGGTTCTCGCCAATTCTTTCCACTAGAGTAGGTCTTATTGATAAGTTTGCCAACATCTCAGGTTCCAATTCACATCTAGGCCTGAAGTCAAATCCAGCCAAATACTCAAGGCTCTTCCATTCTGAAAACATGGCTGCCAATCCTGCATGTCTTCGACTTAACGCCTCTGCTACTGCGTTACCTTTTCCTGGAGTAGAGGCTATACCAAAATCATATGATGCTAAAAACTCTAACCATCGTTGTTGCCGAAGATTCAAATCCTTTTGGGAGAAAAGATACCTCAATGACTTATGATCTGTAAACAACTCAAATCGAACTCCCAATAGGTAATGTCTCCACATTTTCAGAGCATAAACAATCGCTGCTAACTCCAAATCATGAGTCGGATAATTCCTTTCATGAGGCTTCAGTTGTCGACTTGCATACGCAACAACTTTATCCTTTTGCATTAGCACTGCTCCAAGTCCAGTACCAAATGCATCGGTGTAAACCACCATCTCATCATTCCCACTTGGAATAGTCAAAACAGGAGCGCTTGTCAATCGCTCTTTCAGGATTCCGAAAGCTTGCTCACACTTAGCTTCCCATCTGAATACTTGATTCTTTTTCGTCAATCCTGTTAATGGTGCAGCTATCTTGGAAAAGTCTTTGATAAACCGACGATAATATCCTGCTAATCCAAGAAAACTTCTCACATCAGAGGCATTCTTAGGTCTAACCCAATCCTGGACTGCTGCCACCTTGGCGGGATTAACCGCTATTGCACTTCCAGAGATAACATGGCCTAAGAACCTCACTTTACTCTTCCAGAAGTGACACTTCGAAAACTTAGCCCTCAGCCGTTGTTTTCGCAGGATTTCCAAAACAATCCGCAAGTGCGTCTTGTGCTCTTCTTCGGTTCTGGAATAAATCAAAATATCATCCACGAACACAAGTACGAACTTGTTCAACTGATCCCTGAATACTCTATTCATAAGATCCGCAAAATATGCTGGTGCATTGGTCAATCCAAACGGCATTACCAGCCACTCATAGAAACCAGATGGTGTCCTAAAAGCAGTCTTTGGAACACTATCCTTTGCTACTCTCAACTGGTGAAATCCCGTTGCCAAATCCATCTTGGAAGACACCTTAGCTTCGTGAAGATAATCAAACAAGTCATCTATTCTCGGCAATGGATACTTGTTCTTCTTAGTCACTTTATTCAGCTCACGATAATCCACACACAACCTCAACGATCCATCCGCTTTGGTTGCAAACACAACTGGTGCACCCCATTCGGACACACTACGCCGAATGAATCCTTTCTGTAAAAGGTCATCAACTTGCTCCTTCAACTCTTGCTATTCCCTAGGCGCCATCCGCCTAAGAGGCATCACAATAGGTCTGGCTCCTTCAACTAGATCGATATGAAACTCGATCTCCCTATGCGGCGGTAACCCTTTGACCTCGTCAAAGACATCCTCAAATCCATTCACAATAGGCACCGATGAAAGTCCATCCCGTGGAACAACCAGCGAATACATGAAGCTCATGAAGACGCCTTCTTCATGCTTACATCGTATCACAACCTTTCGCCCCTCCGCATTCTCGACTGTCACCTCCAGCCTCTTACAATCAACCCTTGCCGCATACTTCCTAAGCCAGTCCATACCCAAAATAATTCCTAACCCCGCAAAGTTCAGAACAAAACAATCACAAACAAAAGAGCAATCATGACTCGATACAACTAGACCACGGCATATCATACACAGACAAGACGAACCCCCAACTCGATTAGTCACAACCAATGGTCTATCAACAATATCCGGTTCCAAATCCAACCGGCCTACAAGTTTATTACAAACAAAGGAATGCGACACCCCAGTATCAAATAACACTCTAACTGGAAACCGCAAATGGAAAGAGTACCTTGAACCACCACACTCTTTCCCTCCTCTTCAACAGTAGGAGCCTTCAAAGATGATGGTACAGCCCCCAAAGCATAAGCTTGCACAATCTGCTTATCCTTCCTCGGTTCCGGAGAGTTCTTCCTGATATGCCCCAGCTTATCACAGTTGTGGCACTTCAACGGCACCTTCGGATTCTTGCAATCCCTAGAGAAATGGCCCTTCTGTCGACAATTGTAGCAGGTCACTTCACCCTTCGGCTTCTTCTGGCCATCCTTACCCTTCTGCTGCTGCTTTCTCTTCTTGTTTCCACTTGGCTCCTTGGTCACAGCAACGAAAGATCCTTCTTTAGGAAACAAATTCGCATGCCTGAGAGCTTTCTCCACAAGCTTCTCAAATTGGTCATCCAAATGATCCACCAACTGCCTCCCAAGATAACCGTCCAAGCCTGTCACAAACTTCTCATTCTTTTGATAAGGAGATTCAATATATGACCGAGCATACTTGGACAAGGCTTCAAACTCGGAAACATACTCAAGAACTGGTCTTCCACCTTGCTTGAGTTCCACAAACTTCTTAAAAAGAACGGATTTCTGTGCTGTAGAAATGAACTTAGCTTCAAATCTGGCTTGGAATTGCTCCCAAGTAATCTTTTCCTCCGAAGTATCAATGGTGATAGAATTCCACCAATCAGAAGCTCTCCCCTGAAGCTGTCTTGATGCAAGCTTCCTCTTAGTTGCATCCTCAATTCCCAAATCACCAAAGATCCTTCTACAAGCATCTATCCATCTCTGAACTTCGATGGTTGACTCTGACCCTAAGAAAACTTTTCCTCCAAGAGCAGTATAGTCTTTGCACAACTTAGCAAAATCCACTGGTTTTGGAGCTTGAACTTGAACTCCAACATCTACTGATGGCCCCGGAGCTGGCATCCTTCTCATGATCGAAGTCATCATAGCCTCGAACATAGAAGCATAATCAGCAGCCCCCTCAACAGCACGACCTCTTCTAGCAGCTGGTCTCCCTCTTCGACTCATTCTTAATATCTATAAAAAGAATGATTAGAACACCTTGAGAAACAACCACATAAGGAGTTCAAATCCTTCTAAGCTACTATATTATATATAGTAATCATCCATCAAAATACAATTACGTCTCTCATATGTAGTTACGTCAGCGAGCGTTAGCTAAAATCGATTAACCAAGGCTCTGATACCAAATGTGACGACCGCCCATGACTCCTGCACCCAACAAGGAAATAATGCGCTGAAAAGTGTGCCAGGCCGCCATGGACGATCATCAGGGTAAGGTAAACACAGGATAGTCTATCGTATTACTCATAGCGCATGGATAAAATACAATAGAAAAGTATACATAGTGAAGCTTCAAAGAACAGAATTCATCATATAAACTCATAATAGTTTGGTACAATAATCTGAAAAGTCAATACAGCAAGCCTCACTACATATCACTCAGAGAATCATACAAACAGCGGAAAATCCAGTACATATAGTAAGAAACAATATGCAAAAGCCTCCAGCTCGTCTTCATCATCAACAGCGTTAATCACTAAGAACAGCACCTGTCACCTGCTACCTAGTCTGCCCATCCCAACATGAATGAACATCCCAAGGTAATAAGAGTTAAACATAAAACCTTGAGTCAGACAAAAGTCTTAGTGAGCAGTAAATCAACTATCAAACATACCAAAAGAGCATAAAGGGTAAAAAGGAATAGGAACTCAACCATCCCATTCCACCTCTTTCTACAGTGATAGCCCCCAAACACAGCTAAGCAGAAACAAACATAGCAAAGCAGACAATTATAGTAAAGCAATTATCACTCAAGTCAAGGTCGACGTTTTCCAAGTACAAACCCCCAAGGCCTAAACCAAGATCAGGTAAGCACCCCAAAAACATCGCTCTTGGCCCAAGCGACGATACAACCAAAACATCCAAACATCCATGACTCTGGCTATCACTGTTATCATTGCCTCGATTTCACCGTTAATTGAATGACCGACCCATTATTTCATCCGTCCGCCAAGGGCTAATGGTAACCCCGGTTCTAGACACAACTCCGCACGTCGTCGTGACCCGTGCCTAGGACTATCGAATCTGCCCAGAGTACTAACACGTCATCGTGACCCGTGTCTGGGACGTCATTGTGACCCGTCCTAACGTACTCTTGCTTTGAGCATGCTAAAACCTTCAATAACGATGAGATCTCAGCCTTCTAGTCATCCTCCCCGACGACTATTCACATATTGGCTCAAGCGCCTCTCGAGCCAACCATTATCAACAAACTTGGACCACATCACCGAGTTATCAACATGCTTGGAGTGATCCCGTCTGGATTAAACCAAGATTTTCTCATATCATGCTTTGCTTCATCGCATCATAGCAAAGTCTCATCTCAACATCATGCTTTGCCTCTTCGCATCATAGCAAAGTCCCATCTCAACATCATGATCAAATCTATCCATATGAGCTTTATCATCCGCTTCATATGCCACGAGCAGCTTTTCTTATTCAAGATCCTTTCCACTTAGCCTTTGAATCAACTTCGACCAACTTGTCCAAATTCAATCACTAAACAACTAATAAATCAAATCAATCATTCATCCAAGTAATCAATCATTCAAATAAGATCTACATAGACAGTTATAACAATAATAGAAATTCGTAATTAAAGGGTCCAAATCTGTCCAAATCTAACAAGCATGAATTCTAAGTAATATCCTGATGAATGAACTATTATAGGTTACATGTAGTAGAATGGATATCAAAACTTTATGAGTGATGGATCTACATGCAGACTTAAGGAAAATGCATGAAATCGCTATCTTTAACACACAAACAAACCACCGCTCCAATATACTCCTTTGGGTCCGTGTGAGAGATAACTACCACTCACCGAATCACCTAAACACTTCAAAAGCTACCAACTCCAGATCTGGACAGCAAAGGATCTAGCTTGATCCGACAAGATTTCCCTTCAAACGATGAAATCTCTCTTTAATGGAAGGAGATTTCAACCTTGGCTCTTGGATCTTCGATTTGATCTTCAATCTTGGATGGAAGTAATCACTAGATTAGAGTGGAGAAAAGAAGTGAAGAAGTGTAGTAGTCGAGCTCTCAAAATGGCAGCACTTCGTCGCTTCAAAATCCGATGCCAAAAAGTGAACCAACCCCCTCTATTTATAGGCAGAAATCCCATAAGTCGGCCGCCCCATAAGTCATTGCCGACCTAACGACTTGCGACCTAACACTTAGGCCGATCTACGACCTAAAGCGCTGCCGACCTAACAACCCAACACACCCTACCGTCCTAACGACTTGGGACCAACCACTCACAAACCCATACGCGACTTAACACATAACCACTGGGTACGACCTAACCCTTGCCGACCTAACCCTAAGCCGCTACACCGACCTAACTCCCACACAGGTGCTCCTTGGGTCGGTCAATCCCCATAGGTTGTTAACTTCTCTAGGTCGGTCCAACTAGTTAACCCCTAAGTTGTTAACTCCCCTAAACCATTAGGTCTTAGGTCGGTGACCTTTCTAGGTCGGCAACACTTAAGTCGGCCAAACACTAGGTCGGCTATCTTCTTAACTCGGCCATACTTCCCTAATTCGCTCACAAACCCTTAGGTCGTTCCATCCTATAAGTCGCTCAATCCACTAACTTGCTAACCACCTTAAGTCGGCTAATTCCTATGAGTCGGTCACCCCTATGAGTCGGTCATTACCATGAGTCGCTCCAACTCCTCAAGTCGTACAACCCACTTATCTTCTACCCGACTCATCCCTACACGACTCATCTCTACGACTTAAATTCTGAATGACTTAACCACACTAACATCCTAATAACAACAATTCTACGATCCTTCGATCCATAAAATACGGGTCGTTACAAATTAATTAAATAAATAAATTATCCATTTTAATTACAAATTATTAAATCTTTATTTATTTAAAGATAAAAACATTTTTCTTATTAATGATCAAATTATCATTAACAAAGCATTTAAAAACAATTTTCTTTTAAATATACTTTCAAATTTCATTTTAAATTTAAGATTTAAAATGAATACAAATTAACTTTAACAAACTAAAAACAATTTAAAACTCTTTTTATTTCACAAGTAAAAGAAATATTTATCTTATAAAGAAGTTTAAAAGAATTTAAAAACCAATTTTATTTTAGATTCAAATCAATTTAAAATACTCTTTAAACATACAAAGTTGTTTAAAACGATTAAAATTTAAAATTTTCATTTAGTTCAAAACTGGAATACAGATTTAAATTTGATTCCAGATTTAAACTTCGATTAAATACTTTACTTGCATTTTAAAAATTCAAACCATTTAAACTTTTAAAGTAGTTAAAACAATTTAAATTTAAAAGCTTTATTTTATTTTTAAAACTGAGATTTAAACTTGAATCAGATTTAAAACATAGATTTAAACTTATTTTAAATCTCTACTTTACAATTTAAACTTCAGTTTTTAAATTCAAACCAAATACACTCTAAACACTTAAAAGTTGTTAAAACCATTTAAATTTCAAAAATTTAAGCATTTCAAAACTAGGATTCAAACTAACTTGAATCCAAACTTAAACTTAGGTTTAAAACTTAGTTTAAAACTTTGCTTCACATTTTTAAAATCATTTTGAATTTTTTTTAAAAATAGAACAGGCTTTCTTTCAAAACCTGAAACAAAACATTACCCGAGCCATCACCTAAATGACTTCGAGCCAAAATATACTTGACTTCAGGCAAACACCTAATTTACTCGAGAAAAACTCGAGACCACTAAAAACCATAAACCAATACTTCACCAGAAATCCACAGTGCACCGTGCACATGCACGGTGGCTCAGGTCCCTTCCGGCCATCACCAAAATCCTATGCAAGCAGGCAATCATCTACGAATTCGATTCTGACCATCACATCGATGCTACAAACGCGAAATCAAATTCGAGGTTAAAAACCGAAACCTGGAATAAGATACAGGAAACACCACCTCACCTGGAAATGCCTCGTTCCCACATCTCCGGCCACCAGAGTGACAGCAACTCCGGCCACACATTCGCCAACTACTATGCTATCAGCACTCAAAATCTTGTAGCACTCAATCAATCAGAGAAGACGAGAAGATCAAAATATCAAACCTAGATAAAACGAGGATTCTAGACTTCAAAACCTCAACAACCACCTCCACCATACTCTGATCTTCTTCTTTCCAATTTCCCTATCATCTACGATCACTCCACTATCATCACTGAAAATCCCGACCTCTCCAATCATAGAGATCACCAGAAAATCCCAGTTTACCATTTCCAGTTCAAACAAGAACTGCACTTAACTCCTATTACTAAAAATCTTGATTTTAGTTTTAAAATTCATGCCTTGGTTCAAGGATTCAATTGATGTTCCTGAATTCATTAATTTAGAAGTTTGAAATTTTTACTTTATACAAATTTTGCTCTGTTGTTCTTGATTTCCCAGAGTCAATACAAACTTATTTCAATTTGAATAAATTTTAAAATTTACTTTATCATGTAACAAACAAGTTTCATTTGAATCTTAACTTTAAACAGAGTCAAGATAAAAAGTTTTGAATTTTAAATGAAAACTTGAAAACTGAAAAGTATAAACAGAGAGTACTCTGAAGAAAGCAACATGCATACCATACATGAATATATACACAGTTGATATCATACAATACATATTCATTTCATAATAACTAGCATGCAACCAAATTTACATGCTTAATTTTTTTAAAAGTGAAGTTACTCAACAGAATTAAAGAAGGAAGACAGAGTTTTCATTTTGAAAAACAACTTTTGATGTTTTTAAAACTTGAGTGCTGAAATGCCTTTGATTGAGTTAAAACTTGAATTGCTTTGTTTGAAACTTTAGTGCTTGATTTATAAACTGCATGCACTAGATCTTGCTTTAGATTTCATTATGGAAATGTTACAGGCTCGCTCTTGAAAATGTACAGGTTTGCTGTAGATTTGAAACAGTTATAGGGTTTTAGATTTGCATTATGATTTGATTTGTTTCTGAGATGGAAGGATTTATGGTTTTGATTCTCAGATTTGTTTTAGAGTTAATGAGTTTCAGCTGAATTTTTCTTCAGTTTCGAAATGAAAATGATAAAAAGAAAAAGAAAAACGAAGAAGGAAAATGCTTATATAAACTGAAATGATTTAAAAATAAAAATAAAAGAACAAACTAAATTTAATGACACTTGTCATCTCCCTTAATTAACTTGTTAACACATGTGCTTAGATTGATTTACTAACTTATATTTGTAATTTTACATGCAAAATAAATTTATAAATGTGAATAAAGCTTTTATTAGTTAATTTCCTAATAACTAAATACTTATTTTAATTTATATAAATAAGAATCCTTTTTAAAGAAATAGAATAAAACAAACTATATTTATACAAAATCATTTATGTCATACCTTTGGATTCAAAATCTATATATATATATCATCTCTTTTGAAATCAAAATATAGATTTAATTCAATTTTTAAATACAATTTAAAATCAATTTAAAAATCAATTTGATATAAATATTTAAACAACCACCATCTCAATTTGAAAATAATATTCTACTTAAAATCTAGATTTACATATATATATATATATATATATAACATTATTATTATTGTTTGAAAATAACTCATTTATCAAATTAAAATAATTTATAAAAGAAATTATCTCCTTTTCTAAAATTACTTGTTTTATCAAGCTATATTTAAAAAGAAAATAAAACAAACCTTTTTTATTTAAATTTAAGCTTAAGCTAAAATCAATTTAAACAATTTACTTTAACAATTTAAAACCATATAGTTATTTATTAAATAGCTTTTGAAAAGCTTAATATTAAACAAAATTCTAGTTTCCAAATTACTAAAAATATTAGAATTAGAAAAGAAGTTTTATTTGTTAAATTTAAAACAAAGCTTATCTGTTTACAATATAAAACATATATTTACATTATAAATAGAAACCAATTTGTTAGCTTTAAAAGATAAAATCTACCAATTAAATATTTATTAAAAGAAGATTATTAAATCAATTCAAAGTTTATTAACAAAAATTATCAAATCAATTTAATTTTTGACACGGATTATTAAATTTATATTGCCAAAAATTCCGGGATATCACATTCCTCCCCCCTTTAAAAGAATTTCGCCCCCGAAATTTAAAAGCGAAGGTAATTTAATAATCTATCTAAGGTTAAATTTGAAATCACAAGCATATATTATCAGCCATACGCAAACCATAGCAACCAATTTATCCAAATCAAAGAAATCAAACTATCCAGAAAAAAATTCTAGATAGAACTTCCTAGAGTTTCCCAGGTATAAATATCGGATTACTCACTCTACAAAATCCAAACAATATATACGACTAAGCCACAGAGCTCCTACTCACCTAGATCTACCAAACTAAACAGGATATCAGACTACAGACAAGTTTGACTCAACTACCAAACCTTCCTGAACTGCTGGTTCTACAACTAAAGATGGATCATACACGTACTCCTTCAGAGATACGTGAAACACATCGAATCTCAATCTTCCAAACTGACAATTCAATCCCAGTAGACCAAAGCACTTATCCAAAACAGAACACAGAAGAGATCCATAATATCTCGGAGCTAACTTCCAAGTCTTACCAAAACTTATAGATCCTTTGAATCAGAGAAAACTTATCCAAAATAAAATTTTCGATTTCAAAATCCAAATTCCTCCGTCTCTTATCCACAAAACTCTTTGGACGATCCTGGGCTGCCTACATCCTTCCTGATCAGCTCAACCTTCGCTGATGCCTCTAGAAGCAAATTGGACCAAAACAACCCAATAGAATGATCTCTTCAAGATCAATCCAACACCAAGAACACGAACTCTACTCCTCAAACAACAGAAGACTGAACTTACTTCTCCTGTCCGAAAAAGATAAACAAATGCACTTTCAAACTACTTCTACTGCACAACTCTGATTTGGAGTAGATGAAAATGTTGATGAAGAACACAAGCACAAACTGGACAACACGTTCCAGAAATATGGTTCAATGGATCCATAAAAAAAACTCATAAGTTCCATCAAATCATGAGCTGCTTCACCAAACTCAATCTCTAAGAACCATCCTTCTACTAAGCTGAACCACCAGAACCACTTCTGTAATCCAAGTCGATAAGAAAACTCAATCTCCAGCTGCAGTCAAACCTCTGACTTTCTTGAAGACATCCGGAAAAATTCTTTGACAACTCAAGAGAATACTCAAAACTATCGCAAGTCACTTTTGCGATCAACCAAGCCTAATTTCCAAAGAAACTGTTCTCTTTTTACCAATCAAGACAGCTTATGCTTATCTATCCGATCCATCGAAGAAATGGATCCACTCTGCTGCTTCTAAATTCCACTTCTAGAAAAATTGCTTAGCCAGAAGACTTCTTACAGGCACACAAAACAATCCAAGATGCACTGCTGACACAGATGCCAAAGAATTCTTAATCCAAAGCTCTTCGAGGAACTCAGACCTCAAATCAACACAAAACCCTACTGAACTCAGCCGAAACACCGAAGTAGACACACTTCCTTAAAAAATGTTCCAAAAGAAACATCTTCGAAAACATCTATAGTGACTACGTCTCATCACGCGCTATAACTCCCTAAGGTTGCCAAGATACCATCACTCTCTTCTGCCTAACTGACAGATCCAAACTCTACTCATCCAACCTCAAAGATGGACTCTGAACCTTTAAAAGGTTTCCTTCAGAGATCGATGAAATCCTTACACTACTGCAAAGCTCATTTGACGGTATTGGGTCTACAGTCTCGACAGATACACCTCCAACCTCAACGCTCAGGCTCCTTCCATTGGTAGTCGTGCTACACACACCACCACCCTATCTAACTTTATAGCTTATATTGGAAAACCCAAACGGGTGACCCAACAGATAGGTAGAAATAAATATATTTGAAATTACAAATATGCTCTCTCAAGAAAGAAATCACTCTAAAGCCTAGGTATTCACTCAACCTAGAACTCTGATACCACTGTCACGGCCTAGGCTTTTCAACCATCAACAGCGGCCACTCTCCACTGTGGCTGATAGTGATACCTCGGGTTTGCTTTTACGGCCAGCCTCTCGACTCGCAACCAACACTACAAGGCCTTATACTGCCCCCAGGGACATGTAGGGGTAAGAGTCTCCCGTTCGCCACCTAACGCAAAGCGAGTACCCCCTAACATGTTGGAATGTAGCAAACCCGATCCCGCTCTCATCGAAATCCAAAATGCCATCTTTTAGGTCCAAGTTGTTTTAACGTTAAAACAATTCAATTCTATTATCTATATTCACACAAATAGATAATTCACAAATCATAATAGATAATCAACATTATCATCATAAACATATAATCCACATTATCATCACAAATAGACAATTCATATTATTATCCCAATGCGACCAAAGCATCCATATCACACAGCATTACTTATCTCATATTTGAGATCTCAAACTATTCAAGGAAGTCAATTAACATCCATCCATACATAAGCAATGATTTACTTAATCACATCATCTATAATTAATTTAAAATGAATTAAATAAATTACTTCCATCTTTAATTAATTTAAAGTGAATTAAATTAATTACTTCATTCAATAAATCCTGCTTACTTAACCATTAATTAATTACAAATTAATTAATTGATTATCCTCTAATTATTCACCTTTATTAATCATCCTTGATTAATTATCCTTTAAGTACATTCAAGTAATTATCTTTAATTAATTTTACGAATTAATTATACTTAACCAAATACAGTGATTAACCTTTAATTACTTCACAAATTAATTAACTAAAAATAAATTACATTAATCCTTAATTAATTACATTAATTAATTACTCTTTAATCACTTATCATTAATTAATTAATCTTAATTAATCAACCCTTAATTACATCATCAATTATATAAATTAATGATCCCTAATTACAATTTAATTAATTATCCTATTTAAATTAATTACATTTAGTAATTAATCTTTAATTAAACCACAATTATTAATCACTCTTGGTTAATCACATTCAGTAATTAACTACCCTTAATTACTCATTAAATAAATTAATTACTTCTTAATTAATTATCTCAATTAATCTCTCGATTAATTATACAAAGTAATTAAATCCAAATTACTTTCATTAATAAATCATCTTCATTAATTACATCCAATAGTTACCATTAATTACTCACTAAGTAATTACACTTCATTAATTATATTAAGTAATTATGCTAACAAATCATCCAGTGATTAACTTAAATTAATTAAACTTAGTTAGTTAACTTAACTAATCATATTAAACTTAATTAATTACAATGAACAATTAATTCCTTAATTACTTTCATTAATTAATTGCACTTAAATGATTTCACAAATGATTATCATTAATTAATTAATCTAATTAATTATTAAAATTAATCACATTAATTAATTATTGAATAATCTTAAGTTAATGACCTTCATTAACTATTAACAATTCTTTAATTACTTTTCTTAAGTAATTAACTTAGATTAACCATTATTAATTACAAATTAATTTATCTTTAATTACCAATTCATTAATCTCTAATTATATAATTAATTAAGTGTTAACTGTAACTTAATTAATCCTTAATTACTTGATTAATTAATATTTAATCAATAATTAAAATCTAATTAATAATCCTTAATTACAAATTAATTATTCATTAATTAATTAATCTTAAAATTTAATTAATTAATTTAAATCTTTAATTACTTATTTAATTAATCCAAATCATTAATTAATTAAATAAATTAATTATCTATTTTAATTACAAATGATTAAATCTTTATTTATTTAAAGATAAAAACATTTTTCTTATTAATGATCAAATTATCGTTAACAAAGCATTTAAAAACAATTTACTTTTAAATTTACTTTCAAATTTCATTTTAAATTTAAGATTTAAAATGAATACAAATTAACTTTAACAAAGTTTAAAAACAATTTAAAACCCTTTTTATTTCACAAGTAAAAGAAATATTTATCTTATAAAGAAGTTTAAAAGAATTTAAAAACCAATTTTATTTTAGATTCAAATCAATTTAAAATACTCTTTAAACATACAAAGTTGTTTAAAACAATTTAAAATTAAAAATTTTCATTTATTTCAAAACTGGAATACGGATTTAAATTTGATTCTAGATTTAAACTTTGATTAAAAACTTTACTTACATTTTAAAATTTTACTTTAAAAATTCAAACCATTTTAACATTTTAAAGTAGCTAAAACAATTTAAATTTAAAAGCTTTATTTTATTTTTAAAACTGAGATTTAAACTTGAATCAGATTTAAAACTTAGATTTAAACTTATTTTAAATCTCTACTTTTATTTAAACTTCAATTTTCAAATTCAAACCAAATACACTTTAAACACTTAAAAGTTGTTAAAACCATTTAAATTTCAAAAACTTAAATCATTTCAAAACTAGGATTCAAACTAACTTGAATCCAAATGTAAACTTAGGTTTAAAACTTAGTTCAAAACTTTGCTTCACATTTTAAAATCATTTTGAATTATTTTTTTAAAAATAGAACAGGTTTTCTTTCAAACCTGTAACAAAACATTACCCGAGCCATCACCTAAATGACTTCGAGCCAAAACATACTTGACTTCGGGCAAAAACCTAATTTACTCGAGAAAAACTTGAGACTACTAAAACCCACAAACCAATACTTCACCAGAAATCCACAGTGCACCGTGCACATGCACGGTGGCTCCGATCCCTTCTCGCCATCACCAAAATCCAATGCAAGCCGGCGATCATCTACGAATTCGACTCCGACCATCACATTAATGCTACAAACGCGAAATCAAATTCGAGTTTAAAAACCCAAACCTAGAACAAGATACAGGAAACACCACCTCACCTGGAAACTCCTTGTTCCCACATCTCCGGCCACTAGAGTTACAGCAACTCCGACCACACATTTGCCAACTACCATGCTATCATCACCCAAAATCTTGTAGCACTCAATCAATCCGAGAAGACGAGAAGATCAAAATATCAAACCTACATAAAACTAGGGTTCCAGACTTCAAAACCTCAACCACCACCTCCACCATACTCTGATCTTCTTCCTACCAATTTTCCAATCATCTACGATCGCTCCACTATCATCATTGAAAATCACGACCTCTCCGATCATAGAGATCACCAGAAAATCCCAGTTTACCATTTCCAGTTCAAACAAGAACTGCACCTAACTCCTATTACTAAAGTTCTTGATTTTAGTTTTAAAATTCATGTTTTGGTTCAAGGATTCAATTGATGTTCCTGAATTTATGAATTTAGAAGTTTGAATTTTTACTTTATACAAATTTGCTATGTTGTTCTTGATTCCTCAGAGTCAATACAAACTTATTTCAATTTGAATAAATTTTAAACTTTACTTTATCATGTAACAAACAAGTTCCATTTGAATCTTAACTTTAAACAGAGTCAAGATCAAAAGTTTTGAATCTTAAATCAAAACTTGAAAACTGAAAGGTGTAAATAGAGAGTACTCTGAAGAAAGCAACATGCATACCATACATGAATATATACACAGCAGATATCATACAATACATATTCATTTCAAATTAACTAGCATGCAACCAAATTTACATACTTAAATTTTTTAAAAGTGAGGTTACTCACCAGAATTGAAGAAGGAAGATAGAGCCTTTATTTTGAAAAAAGCTTTTGATGCTTTTTAAAACTTGAGTGCTGAAATGCCTTTGATTGAGTTAAAACTTGAATTGCTTTGTTTGAAAACTTTAGTGCTTGATTTATAAACTGCATGCACTAGATCTTGCTTCAGATTTCATTATAGAAATGTTACGGGCTTGCTCTCGAAAATGTACATGTTTGCTATAGATTTGAAACAGTTACAGGGTTTTAGATTTTCATTATGATTTGATTTGTTTTTGAGATGGAAGGATTTCTGGTTTTGATTCTCAGATTTGTTTTAAAGTTAATGAGTTTCAGCTGAGAATTTTCTTAGTTTAGAAATGAAAATGAGAAAAAGAAAAAGAGAAAGGAAGATGGCAAACGCTTATATAAACTGAAATAATTTAAAATAAAAATAAAAGAAAAAACAAAATTAATGACACTTGTCATCTCCCTTAATTAACTTGTTAACACATGTGCTTAGATTGATTTACTAACTTACATTTGTAATTTTACATGCAAAATAAATTTATAAATGTGAATAAAGCTTTTATTAATTAATTTCCTAATAACTAAATACTTATTTTAATTTATATAAATAAGAATCCTTTTTTAAGAAATAGAATAAAACAAACATATTTATACAAAATCATTTATGTCATACCTTTAAATCCAAAATCTATATATATATATATATATATATATATATATCATCTCTTTTGAAATCCAAATATAGATTTAATTCAATTTTATATACAATTTAAAATCAATTTAAAAATCAACATGATATATATATTTAAACAACCACCATCTCAATTTGAAAATAATATTCTACTTAAAATCTAGATTTACGCACACACACATATATATATATAACATTATTATTATTGTTTGAAAATAACTCATTTATCAAATTAAAATAATTTATAAAAGAAATTATCTCCTTTTTTAAAATTACTTATTTTATTAAGCTATATTTAAAAAGAAAATAAAACAAACCTTTTTTTATCTAAATTTAAACTTAAGCTAAAATCAATTTAAACAATTTACTTTAACAATTTAAAACAACATAGTTGTTTATTAAATTGCTTTTGAAAAGCTTAATATTAAATAAAATCAAGTTTCCAATTTACCAAAAATACTAGAATTAGAAAAGAAGCTTTATTTGTTAAATTTAAAACAAAGCTTATCTATTTACAATATAAACCATAAATTTACATTATAAATAGAATCAATTCATTAGCTTTAAAAGATAAAGTCTACCAATTAAATATTTATTAAAAGAATATTATTAAATCAATTCAAATTTTATTAACAAAAATGATCAAATCAATTTAATTTTCGACATAGATTATTAAATTTATATTGCCAAAAATTCTAGGATATCACATAATTTATACTTATTATTTAATTATTTAATTTACGTTATGTGATTGATGTATTTATAAATCTAAATGAATTTTTTATATCATTTATATTAATATGAGCATGGTATAAATATTAAAATTGTCATATTTTATAATCTATTGGATAAATCAACAAATTATATAGTACTGAATTTGTTTTAATAGTTTAAGATTATGTAATTGATTCTAATATATGGAGTTAAATGTAAAATATTAGAAGAGAACAAAGGATGATTATGTAAATAGTTATTGAAATTTTAAAACGAAGGCATCTGATGTAAAAAAATATTGTAACGCACTATATTGTAATACTATTTAGAAAAATGAATTATCAATTAAATTTTGTACTACAGTTTATGTATGTACTTTATCTTATGTGACTTATGTATCATTATTTTATTGAAAACATAATTTTATCATTTTTGTTAATATATGTATGGTGCACATATATATAGAAATTTTCCTAACTTAGTAGACGAATAAACGAATATTAGTTAGTTAGATTTATCTAATTATTTTAAATTTAAATAACATAATTAATTTGAATAAATGGACTGAAATGTGAAATATTAGGAGAAAAGTGATGTGAATTTTATAAATAATTTTGATATTTTTAAATGTTGACACTTAAAGTTAGAAATAAAATTTTATAATGCAATGTATAGTAAATTTATCAAGATAAATGAATTATAAATTAAATTTATTATTACTGTTTTATGCGATTTATACATTTTACAGTTGAATAAAAAACTGATTTTACCATTTTGATTGAATAATAGTGTATACATATTAATATTGTCATTCTTTACTAGTTATTAGAGATACGAATAAATATCAACTAACATAATTTGTTTGAATAATTTAATTTTTGATTTTACAATTAATCTAAATATATGGACTTAAATATAAAATGTTAGGATGTAACAAATAAATTATTTGTAAATAATTGTGTAAACTTGTAAATGCAAATATCGAAATGTGGTGGCAGTGAGCTAGTACAATAAGTATAAGTGATAAATTAAAAGTTATAAAATTAAAATATCTAAAGCGAACCAAGGAGAATAAAATAACTACTAGAATCAGAAACAGCAGAAGAGCAAGAAATTCTTCTGCTTTACCATTTTTTAATGGATACTTAAACTAACTAATTTATCTAAAATTTTGGTTGTTCCATTCCCAAGTCTTGTTAAACCATTTCAATAGAGAATCACCTACGCTCCTACTTACATATACATTATTGTTTCTTATATGTTCTTTATTGTCAACAAACTCTTCGCTTTTACTTCTACCCAGTACAACTTTTGAAGAATCTACCTGTTATAGTATTTCTTCGTTTCTTCAGATGATTTAAATTTAATGCTTGCAAACTCTGAGAAAGTATATACTATAACATCCCAATTTTTATAAAAAAATTAAAATTAGCAATTAGTATATATTTTGAAATAAAATTGGAATTAATTTGAAAATTTCAAAACAAATAAAATAAATGTTAATTTGTATATACATAGATAAGATTGTAATTGCATTTGAGTTTGAAATTTAAAATAATAAATGTTTTAAAATTATTTGAATTTAAAATATATATGTATACATACATATGAGTAGATTTGAATTTGACTTTGTATTTGACTTTGAATTTGAATTTAAATTTCAATTTGAATTTAAAATTTAAATAAATGCCTTAGTGAAATAATTTGGATTTAAAAATAATATATATGTAATTTATTTAATGTGTAATCACTTTCAAAACGTTTTTATTTTAAATAGTATATAGTAATGTAAAGTAAATGTCTTTATAAAATGGAAAATATAAATAAAAAATCAATATAAAATGTAATGAGACAAGTTTTAAGCTTTTAGCACATCAATTAACATGTGTTAAAATTTTAAATGAATAGATTAACAAGTGTAATCCATTTAGTAAGGAAATTAACAAGTGTCATTTTTTTTGATTTTATTTTTTTAAATTAATAAAAATAAGAAACAAGGTTATAAACACAACATCACCTCTTTATCATCTCTTTATTCATTTCAAAACAAAACCTGTACAAACTCTAAAATCTCAAACCAGAAAATCATCAAAGAAAACTCAAAAGAAATCAGAGCAAATAGTTCAAACCAGAAAAGTTAAACACTTTTTACAAATCAAAGCCTGAAGCCCTGGAAATCATCTCAAATATCAACAATAGAGTCTTTAAACAAAAAGCAAAGCAAAGTTCATCTCAATTTGTTAAGCAAATCAAGGTTTTCATCATCCAAACAACACAAAGGTCAAAGTATCATAATAAAATCCAGACACAAGAGAAAATTCCAGTTTTCTTTTTTCAACTTCCAGGATTTAAAGCTCTCTGTTTCTTCTTTTGAAAGGTGAGTAAACTTTTGAAAATGTGGAGTTTTGTGTGTTGTTTGAGTTCATGCTTGAAGTAGGGTTGGAAATTTACTTGCATGTGTATAAATATGTGTGTATATATGTATGGGTATGGCTATGCATGTCTGGAACAAGAAATGTTCACCTCTGTTTTTAGTTCCAGGTTTCAAAAACCTATCAAAAAAAATCAAATTCTCTTCCTCTGATCCATTTTAGGTTTTGACATCTAAACAAATTGTGTTTATGTAACCAAGATCTTAATTCTAAAAATATTTTTAAGTACTAAAAGTAAATGGGTCTACTGGAAAGCCTCAAAACACAGTAGAAAGGAAAAATTGTTCAAAATTTAGTGGATTGAAATATGAGTTTTGATAACACAATCATGATCGTCTCCTTAAATCATGAATTTTAAAGAAAGTTCCAGATTTTTGTTTATGAGCGAGGAATCATAAGAACAGAATCGCCATTTTCACTAAATTCTGGCGATCCGTGAGGCATTAGTTCTCGGGGTCGAAGTCATAACTTGCTGTGAAATCGGAGAGCATCGAAAAAATATTGGGTTAGGTAATAGCCTACGGTGGCGTCGGCATTGTTAAGTTTTAGGGTTTAATACCCATATTTATTCGATGTCGGATTTCATGCTGCTATCATCTCGTCGCATCGGGGTCGATCGCACTGGTGGCGATCGAAACAAGGGAGATAGGCGAAGCTCTGGTCGAAGTTTTGACGCTTCTGGTGGACTGAGGTGTCAGAGCGAATCAGTTTTTGGCGATCATTTTTTCTTCCACTTTGGTTCGTGAAGCTAAATCCTAAGTTCGTCAATGTTTGGGGTTGTTGGGTGGTCTGGTGGCTAGAGGAGATCATCGTTGACTTACCGAAGGTCGTAGCTACGACCAGAGGTAATCAAAGCAGTGGTGCACGTGCATAGTCCTTAGTTTGTGTCAGTGGATAAGAGTTGAAGAAGAAGGGTTTTAACTCGAGGTTGTTTTCGGGATTCTGGGTGCAAACTCGAGTATTTGTTCGAGTGTTTCTGTGATTTTATCGGTTATTAAAAACTTACCAAAAAAAATCTAAGTATTAAAATGAATATTTGGGGAACACTCGGGTATGACTCGAAGCAAACACACAATCGTCTCGGGGAGCTCTCGAGGAGACCTTGGGCTTATCATTAAAACAATTTTTAACTTTAAAAAATTAAATTCAAAATTTAGACCTTTTTAGCTCATATTTTAAAAATAATTGTTTTGAGTTATATTTGGATTAATAAAGATTTTAAGAAAGTTATGTTTAAAGTAATTAAGTTAATTTTAAATTATCTGATCATTAATTATAAATTAATTCTTAATTTATTTTAATTTAATAATGTAATTAAAAAGTTAATTAAGATGAAATGTTGTTTTAATTTTTAATTAACCTTAATTTTCTTGAATTAATTAACGTGTTAATAATGATTTATCATCAGGTTGATTAATTAAAGATTTTGATAATAATTAAATGATTAATTAAAATAAATGATTTATAATTACTTAATTAATTAAAGAATAATTAATTAAAGGTTAATTAATTATAAATAAAAGGTTAATTAATTTATAAATTAAGAATTAATTTATTAATATAATTAATTAAAGAATAATTAATTAATGAAAGTAATTAAGATTAATCAATTAAAAACTAAGCACTAATTAAGAATAATTAATTAGTAATTAAAGACTAATTAATTTATAAATTAGAATAATAAATCATCAATTAAGGTTAATTAATGAAAATAATTATGTGATTAATTAGTTATAATCACATGATTGATTCATCTTAATTATAGATGATTGATTCTTATTGAATGCTTTGTATTGATTGATATCCCTGATATGTGGTTGTGATACTATGTGATATGAATTGCTTTGCTCTGAGCTGTGACATCTGTGAATATATTACTGTGTGAATGTGAAAACCCCTTGACCCAGAAAACGACATCTGAATTTCGATGCGCCAGGGTGTCGGATTCCAATTGGTTATTCTAAACCCACATCGAATATTGATGATGAATCTTTGTGATTGATATATCTACGTGTTTTTAAATTAAGCAGTCACTATTCCGTTTAGCCGAGAGAGGACTTTGTGTCATATAACCCATTCCGAATAGTGATACGACGAAATGGATAGGATTTGAAGACGTTGGTGAAGACCGGGTGTTTTCGAGAACGATAGGATAACCTGTCTAATGACTCTGCACTGAGTTGCTTCGGTATAGAGATCTCCATATGTTATGGGGAGTCCGATCGAGATTGTGGATACCCGGATTGCAAGGGCTTCTTCCTTTATTGGACGAAGTGCCTTTAGTTCCATTCGAACCTGGAACGGACTTGTATGGTTGTATGTCTGACATTACACTTTGAGATAAAGCCGATCTCTATTAAATACATTTTTGTTTAGTGGCAGAGAATTTATTCTCTTAGCTTAACACTCTTCTCTGAGACGTACGAGCTCAGAGGTTATGTAGTTGATTGTTATCAATGATACACTCCCAATTTGGTAGTGTGGCATGCTGAGTGCTTCTGATCACTTATTGAACAAAGCATGGCTTTTGTGTAAAGCATAGCTTTGTAGACGAGACCTTGTCGGACCTCACAACCCAAAAATTGTCGAAACAGGAAGAATGCAGCAAGGTTATGAGGGTCGTGCCCTTTAGGGTATGTCTATTTCCTTTTGGAAAAAGGTCGTATCATGGTATGGAGCCCAGATATTTAACCTATGTGGTTGCAGCAAATTTATCACTTTGTTGGTTGTTGCTTTGTGGTTGAGGGCCCTCGGATAAAGGTTAGTAACAACCGGGGGATGGCATACTCGTTGTAGTATTTAACTAGTTACAGAGGTAACCCGGCCTTGTGTTGACAGAGAGCTGGTTAAGTACTTGGGTCGTCCCTCCAAAGGCGTACCCATGTGGCATAGGAAGTTTCTTAGCCTGGCCATTTGTTGGAAATCCAAAGAAACAATACGCACCCTACACGGTTTCAGTTGTATAATCTGCCATGTAGCATGGCGGTAACCTGCCATAAAACATGGTGGTTATATTAGGCATACTACAAAATGTGTATGCTGGATAAGATTTATGTTATACTTTCGAAATGTTTTCCTACACTATGCACTAATAATAATATCAAAGAGTTTTCTCGTATCAAGCATGTTTGACTATCATAAGAAGAAATCTCCTCCAATTCTGCGATTGCATTGTGTTTTTGGCGGGAGGTCTTATGGTAGTTTCATTTTCCAAAAGCATAACGGATTTATTTTTTTCTTTTTTTAAAAAAAAAATTGCTTTTTTCGTTTTTGTTTACTTATGCCAATCCCATGACTGACCCAGAGTTTATTGTTCCCTTCCTAAACTCTGAGTGCCCATAATTTTCTACACGGGCAGCCTAGAAGCAGGTTATCCATGTCTTGAAGTTAGCTTGGGTTTGGAAGTCTTTTGGAAGCAGTCGAATTTTGGGAGCTTTTGGGTTTGGAAACCTTTTGGAAGCTTTGAAGTTTGGAAGAGAGTGGTGCTTAGTTTGGATTCTCGCTCTTTCTTTTTGAAGACACTGTTATTATTCCGCTGTGGTGTTATCATCGTGTTATTGTATCTTGTATATATCACCCTGATGTGGGTGATCGATGTTGTAATGAATATTGTATCAGTGTTGTATCTGTGTTGTGATAAATGAAATCATATTTTGTTTCCACTGCTCTGTATTCATCTAATGTTGTAATAAACTCCATCCGACAATCGAATACAAGTGAGGTATTAGATGTCAATTTTTGAACGCTGGATTTCGGGTCGTAACAAGTGGTATTAGAGCTAAAGGTTGAGTAATAATTTTAGCTATGGAGTATAACACATTAGGTGACTCATTAGAGATAGGGTGAAGAATACCCTAGAATGAGTATAGCCCGAAAGACCGAAAACCCAAAATTTCTTAGTCTATTTCTTTTAACTGTTGATATTCCCGAAGATATCTTGTCCGTATGTCTAAATCAAGTTTTCTTACTATTTACAAACAGTGAGAATGAGCAGAAGAAGAGGACAAGATAGGGGACGGGAGATACCACTATAACTTGTCAAGTCCCTGCAACAGTAGAAGCAGCTATACCTACTCAACCTTAGCCGAATCTGGCTGATTTATATCGAAGTTTTTCCAGACTGGGTGGAAAGCCGTTCACTGGCAAGGAGTCTATTGTCGAAGCACAAGCCTGGATCCGATCGTGTGAAAGAATTTTTAGAGGGCGAAAGTTAGAAGAAGATCAAATGCGATTAATAGCTTCTTAGCAACTCTAAGAGGAAGTTCTAGCTTGGTGGGAGACGGTCATAGTGGATGAGCCGGAAGATGAGTTCACTTGGAGTTGATTCAAAGAGTTGTTTGAGAAATGCTATTTGTCGTCTGCTGGTATCTCTAGAATGTACCAGGAGTTTATGGACTTGAAGCAGGGAAGTTTATCGTTTAAAGAGTATTTGCATAAATTCAACGAGTTATCTCGATTTGGTCCGGAATTGGTGAACACCCCTCTGAAGAAAAATGAAAGGTTTATTCGTGGAATGAACAAGAAATTCCATGAAAGAATGACTGCCCACATCGAGGAATCTTTTTCTGATCTAATCGATACTGGTTACAAATATGCTACCCTGGATAAGCAAGAAGTTCCAGAGGAGAAAGGAGGTGCAAGCAATCCAAATTGGAAGAAAAGAAAGTTTGCAGGGAAGAAACCGTGGCAAGGCAGGGAGAAGAAGAATAATCAGGAGGATAAGGTAAAAGACGTCACTTGTTTTAATTGTTTGGAAAAGGGCCATTACTTGAGTAGATGTATGAAACCTAAGAAACAAGGAAAGATGGATCAATCTATAAAGACAAGACCCAGGCAATGCTATTACCGTCGTAGGTCAGGACATGAAGTTAAAGATTGCCCAAAATGAAGAAGCTCAAGTAGAAAAGGTGTATGCGATCAAAGATAAACCTTTAACCTCTAAATCACATGAAGGAAAAGGATCTTTAGAAGGTAACCATACTATTTATGATAGTGTTGTTAGAGTTTTGTTTGACACGGGAGCCACACATAGCTTTATCTCCCAACAAACTATAAATGAATTAAAACTTGAACCTGAATTTGTCGACGAGCCCATTTGCATAAAGAATCCAGTTGGTGGACCTGCGAACCTTTGTCTACGACATAGAGAAGTTCCCATCTCGTATTCTCGTCATCAATTTCCTATTAGCCTCTTTGTCCTCGAATTTAATGAATTAGAAATCTTACTCGGAATGGATTGGCGAACGATATATGAAGCCAAATTAGATTGTAACAAATGAACAATTCCAGTCAAAACAAAACTTGGGAATCTCATTGTGATTTCTTGTGAAGACCCTAGTCCAAAAAGGGATAAGTTGATGTATGCTTTGGGATATCCCGAACTTAGTCTGGAATCTATACCTATTGTTCAGGAATTTCCAAACGTATTCGATGAAGTAAAATCTTTACCTCCACACAGAGAAATTGAATTCAGAATTGACTTGGTTCCAAATGCTCGTCCTGTTGTTCATGGAAGCCGTAGGGTGGCACCCAGGCAAAGAATAGAGTTAGTCAAGCAAATCCAAGATTGTTAGAGAAAGGATTAATACGTCCTAGTGTTTTCGATTAGGGTTCAGCTGTGGTGTTAGTGGCCAAGTTTGACGGATCCTTGAGATTGTGTGTGGACTACCACGATCTCAATAAACTAACTCTAAAAAATAAATTTCCTTTGCCTAAAATCGATAACATGTTCGATCAACTACAAGATGCTCGATTCTTTTTAAAGATGGATCTAGCCCAAGGATTCCATCAGCTACGAATTGTTGAAGATTGTATTCGCTTAACTGCTTTCAGGAGTCCAGACACATTCTACGAATGGTTAGTCATGCCTTTCGGTACTTCATAGACTTAATGACCCACGTGTTCCGAGAAGTGTTGAACAAATTCATTCTTGTGTTTATTGATGATATTTTGATCTATTCCAAAACCGAAGAAGAACATGCTGAACGTTTGAGAATTGTTTTGGAAATATTGAGGAAGAACATTATGTTCGCCAAATTTTCCAATGTCATTTTTGGGTCAATGAAATTAGATTTCTCGGTCACATTGTTAATGAAGAGGGAATTTTTGTTGATCCTAGCAAGGTTTTCGCTATTCTAGACTGGAAGCGACCCGCAACTTCGAAAGAAGTTCGAAGTTTTCTGGGTTTAGCGGGATATTACCGAATGTTTTTTCAAGATTTTTCTAAGATAGATGGTCCGTTGACTAATCTAACTATGAAAAATCCTAAGTTTAATTAGACTCTGAAATGTGATTAAGCGTTCCAGGAGTTAAAAAGGAGATTGACTACTGCTCCTGTTCTCACTATTATTAACGGGAATCAGGGCTAATCTATTTATACAAATGCTTGTAGTGATGGTGTGGGTGCGGTGCTAATGCAAAATGGTAGAGTAATGGCCTACGCGAGTAGATAATTACGTCCACATGAGAAAAACTACCCAACCCTTGATCTCGAGCTTCTAGCTGTTATTTTTGCTTTAAAAATCTGACGTCGCTGTCTTCTAGTTAAGAATCTCTTTTAGATTTCCTAACGATTTAAAATTTTAACTTAACGTAAGGTATATACTTAATAAATCCTTCTTGTATTAGGTGAAAAATTCGAATTATTTACCGACGATAAATCTCTGAAGTATCTATTTACCCAGAAGGATTTAAATCTGAGACAACGACGTTGGTTAGAATTTTTAGCGTCATACGACCTGGATATTCAGCACACACCTGGAAAAGCCGACGTAGTAGCCGATGCTTTGAGTAGAAGGCATGTTGTTCTCGCTTATCTGGTTGTCACTCCTACTCTTCTTGAAAAGATCGCTAGCAAGAAGAAAGAAGATAAGTTTCTTCGAGAAATTTATAAAAGAATATACCAAGGCGAGGATTCTGGTTTTGGAATCGATAATAGTGGAATTATAAGACTGAAAGGTAGGATGTGTGTTCCAGATATCCCTGATCTGAAACGGGAAGTATTAGATGAGTGTCGCAAGTCTAAACTCAGTATCCATCCAGGAGTTAATAAGATGTATAGAGATATCAAAAGGACTTTCTGGTGGAAAACAATGAAAAGGGATATATCTATTTATGTCAGTCATTGTGCTACTTGCCAACAAATCAAAAGTGATCAGAAAAAGATGGCGGGTTTACTCCAACCATTGGAGGTACTTAAGTGGAAATGGGATCAAGTGTCTATGGATTTCAAAGGCGGGTTCCCACGCACTCGAAAGGGGAATGAAGCGATTTGTTTTATCGTGGACTGTTTGACTAAGACTGCCCACTTTATCCCAGTAAAATCTAAGCGAACAGCGACAAGTTTGGATGAATTATATGTGAAAGAAATTGTTTGTCTCCACGGTATACCCAGCAGTATAGTGAGTGATCGTGATCCGATCTTCACTAGCAGATTTTGGGAGGCATTTCAAGCCGCATTGAGAACCAAACTGAACTTTAGTGCTGCTTATCACCCGCAGTCTGATGGGCAGACTGAATGGATAAATCGAATTTTAAAAGACCTGCTGCGTGCTTGTATACTTGACTTTGGTGGTTCATGGGAGGACCATTTGCATCTGATTGAATTTTCATATAATAATAGCTATCAGGCCAGTATCGAGATAGCTCCTTCCGAAGCTTTATATGGTCGTCCGTGTCGATCACCTCCATGTTGGATTGATTCAGGTGATAGACTCATATTTGGACTAGATATGATTAAGGAAGCTACCGAGAAAGTTGGTTTTATTCGAAAGAAGTTGAAAATGGCTCAAAGTCGTCAGAAGTGTTATGCAGATCTCAGGAAAAGAAATCTAAAATTCTAGGTTGGAGGTTCCGTTTTCCTAAAGGTTTCTCCAATGCATGAAGTGTTGAGGTTTGGAAAGACTGGTAAGCTGGCACCGCGATATATTGGTTCTTTTCCTATACTGGAGAAAATCGGTCCTTTGGCTTATCGTGTGCAGCTACCCAATTGGTTATCTGGCGTACATGATGTGTTTCATTTTTTGCACCTTCAGAAATATGTGCACGATCCAGAATATATTATTGAAGAAACCGCTCAACAAGATTTGGAGATCACACCAAATTTGGCATAAAAAGAGAACCGTTGAAAATAATTGACCGAGATGAAAAACAATTGAGAAATAAAATTGTGAAATTGGTTAAAGTGCAATGGAGTGGTGATCCAAATGACTGTACTTGGGAAACAAAGAATAACATGCAGAAGTCCTACCCCAATTACAGAGTGGATACTTCGGCTTAATCTGGTAAGCCATTTCTCTATCTTTTTCTGCATTCGTATATTCTTTGTTTGTTTCTCTCTCTTTCAAATTTCAAGGATGAAATTTTCTTAAGGGGGGAAATCTGTAACATCCTAATTTTTATAAAAAATTAAAATTAATAATTAATACAGATTTTGAAATAAATTTGGAATTAATTTGAAATTTTCAAAACAAATAAAATAAGTGTTAATTTGTATAGACATAAATAAGATTGTAATTGCATTTCAGTTTAAAATTTAAAATAATAAATGTTTTAAAATTATTTGAATTTAAAATATATATATATATATGTATACATATATATATGAGTAGATTTGAATTTGACTTTGAATTTAAATTCGAATTTGAATTTGTATTTAAAATTTAAATAAATGCCTTGGCGAAATAATTTGGATTTAAAAATAATATACATATAATTTATTTAATGTGTAAGTAGTTTTAAAACTTTTTCTTTTAAATAGTATATAATAATATAAAGTAAATATCTTTATAAAATGGAAAATATAAATAAAAAATCAATATAAAATGTAAAGAGACAAGTGTTAAGCTTTTAGCACATTAATTAACAAGTGTTAAAATTTTAAATGAATAGATTAACAAGTGTAATCCATGAAGCAAGGAAATTAACAAGTGTCATTTTCTTTGATTTTATTTTTTTAAAATGAATAAAAATAAGAAACAAGGTTATAAACACAACATCGCCCTCTTTATCACGTCTTTATTCATTTTCAAAATCAAACCTGTACAAACTCTAAAATCTCAAACCAGAAAATCATCAAAGAAAACTCAAAATAAATCAGAGCAAATAGTGAAAACCAGAAAAATTAAACACTTTTTACAAATCAAAGCCTGAAGCCTTGGAAATCATCTCAAATATCAGCAATAAATTCTTTAAACAAACAGCAAAGCAAAGTTCATCTCAACATGTTAAGCAAATCAAGGTTTTCATCATCCAAACAACACAAAGATTAGAGTATCATAATCAAATCCAGACACAAGAGCAAATTCCAGTTTTCTGTTTTCAACTTCCAAGATTTAAAGCTCTCTGTTTCTTCTTCTAAAAGGTGAGTAAAGTTTTGAAAATCTAGAGTTTGGCTTGTTGTTTGATTTCATGCTTGAAGTATGGTTGGAAAATTACTTGCATGTGTATAAATCTGTGTATATATGTATGGGTGTGGTTGTGCATGTTTGGAACAAGAAATGTTCACTTCCGTTTTTAGTTCCAGGTTTTAAAAACCTGTCAAAAAAATCAAATCCTCTTCCTCTGATCCATTTTAGGTTTTGAGATCTAAACAAATTGTGTTTATATAACCAAGATCTTAATTCTAAAAATATCATTAAGTATTAAAAGTAAATGGGTCTACTGGAAAGCCTCAAAACATGGTAGAAAGGAAAAATTGTTCAAAATTTAGTGGATTGAAATATGAGTTCTGATTACATAATCATGATTGTCTCCTTAAGTCATGAATTTTAAAGAAAGAATCCAGATTTTTAGTTCGTCTATGAGCGAGGAATCGTAAGATGAACGGAATCGCCATTTTCACCAAATTCTTGCGATCAGTGAGGCATTACTTCTCGGGGTCGAAGTCTTAACTTGCTGGGAAATCGGAGATCATCTAAAAAATATTGGGTTAGGTGATAGCCTACGGTGGCGCCGGCACGGTGAAGGTTTAGGGTTTAAAACCCATATTTAGTCGAGGTCGGATTTCTTGCTGCTATCGTCTCATCGGAGTCGATCGCACCGGTGGCGATCAAAACTAGGGAGGTAAGCGAAGCTCTAGCCGAAGTCTCGACGCTTCTGGTGGACTGAGGTGTCAGAGCGAATCAGTTTTTACCGATCATTTTTTCTTCCAGTTGGTTCATGAAGCTAAATCCCAAGTTCGTCGATGTTTAGGGTTGCTGGGTGGTCTGGTGGCTAGAGGAGATCATCGTCGACTTGTCGAAGGTCGTAGCATCGACCAGAGGTGATCGAACCAGTGGTGCACATGCACTGTCCTTGGTTTGTGTCAGTGGATAAGAGTTAAAGAACAAGGGTTTTAACTCGAGATTGTTTTCGGGGATTCTGGGTGCAGACTCGAGTATTTGTTCGAGTGTTTCTGTGATTTTATTGGGTATTAAAAACTTAACAAAAAAAATCTAAGTATTAAAATGAAAATTTGGGGAACACTCAGGTACGACTCGAAGCGAACACATATTCGTCTCGAGGAACTCTTGGGGAGATCTCGGGTTTATCATGAAAACAGTTTTTGACTTTAAAAAACTAAATTCAAAATTTAAACGTTTTTAGCTCATATTTTAAAAATAATTGTTTTGAGTTATATTTGGATTAATAAAGATTTTAATAAAGTTATGTTTAAAGTAATTAAGTTTATTTTAAATTATGTGATCTTAATTATAAATTAATTCTTAATTTATTTTAATTTAATAATGTAATTAAAAAGTTAATTAAGATGAAATGTTGTTTTGATTTTTAATTAACCTTAATTTTCTTGAATTAATTAATATGTTAATAATGATTTATCATAAGGTTGATTAATTAAAGATTTTGATAATTAAATGATTAATTAAGGTAAATGATTTATAATTACTTAATTAATTAAAGAATAATTGATTGAAGGTTAACTAATTATGAATAAAAGGTTAATTAATTTATAAATTAAGAATTAATTTACTAATATAATTAAGTATAGAATAATTAATTAATGCAAGTAATTAGGATTAATTAATTGAAAATTAAGCACTAATTAAGAATAATTAGTTAGTAATTAAGGACTAATTAATTTATAATTAAGAATAATAAATCATTAATTAAGGTTAATTAATGAAAATAATTATGTGATTAATTAGTTATAATCACACGATTAAGTCATCTTCATTATAGATGATTGATTCTTATTGAATGCTTTGTATTGATTGATATCCCTGATATGTGGTTGTGATACTATGTGATATGAATTACTTTGTGCTGAGCTGTGACATCTATGAATATATTACTGTGTGAATGTGAAAACCTCTTGGCCCGTAAAATGGTATTTGAATTTCGATGCGATAGGGAGTCGGATTCTAGTCAGTTATCTGAAACCCACATCGACCATTAATGATGAATCTTTGTGATTGATATATCCACGTGTTTTTAAATTAAGCACTCACTATTCGATTTAACTGGGAGAGGACTTTGTGTCATATAACCCATTCCGAATAGTGATACGACGAAATGGATAGCACTTGAAGACGGTGGTAAAGACCGGGTGTTTTCGAGAACGATAGGATAACCTGTCGAATGACACTACACTGAGTTGCTCCGGTATAGAGATCTCCATATGTGATGGGGAGTCCGATTGGGATTATGGATACCCGGATTGCAAGGGCTTCTTCCTTTATTTGACGAAGTACCTTCGGTTCCGTTCGAACCTGGAACGGACTTATATGGTTGTATGTCTGACATTACACTTTGAGATATAAAGCCTATCTCTATCAGATACATTTCTATTTGGTGGCGGAGAATTTATTCTCTTACCTTAACACCCTTCTCTGAGACGTACAAGCTCAGAGGTTATGTAGTTGATGGTTATCAGTGATATACTTCCAATTTGGTAGTGTGGCATGCTGAGTGCTGCCGAGGGCTGCTGTTCATTTGTTAATCAAAGCATGGCTTTTGTGTAAAGCGTAGCTTTGCGGACGAGACCTCATCAGACCTCACAATCCGGAAATGGTCGAAACAGGAAGAATGTAGCAAGGTTATGAGGGTCACGCCCTTTAGGGTATGTCTATTTCCTTCTGGAAAAAGGTGGTATCATGGTATGGAGCCCAGATATTTAACCTATGTGGTTGCTGTAAATTTATTACTTTGTGGTTGTTGCTTTGTGGTTGAGGGCCATCGGATAAAGGTCGGTAACGACCGGGGGATGGCATACTCATGTAGTAGTTACCTATTTACAGAGGTAATTCGGCCTTGTGTTGGTAGAGAGCTGGTTAAGTTCTTGGGGCGTCCCTCTAGAGGCATACCCATGTGGCATAGGAAGTTTCTTAGCTTGACCATTTGTTGGAAATCCAAAGAAACAATACAAGCCATGTACGGATTTAGTTGTATAAGCTGCCATGCAGCATGGCGTAACCTGTCATAAAACATGATAGCTATAGCAGGCATACTACGAAATATATATGCTGGTTAAGATTAATGTTATACTTTCGGAATGTTTTTCTACACTATGTACTAACAATAATATCAAAGAGTTTTCTCCAATCAAGCATGTTTGACTATCATAAGAAGAAATCTCCTCCAATTCTACGGTTGCATTGTGTGTGTGGCGGGAGGTCTTATGGTAATTTCATTTTCTAAAAGCATAAAGGACTTCTTTTTTTTAAATGTTTTTGTACAAAAAACTGTTTTTTTTACTCATACCAGTCCAATGACTGACCCGTAGTTTATTGTTCCTTTCCTAAACTCTGCGTGCCCACAATTTTCCACATGAGCAGCCTAGAAGCAGGTTATCCGTGTCTTGAAGTTAGCTTGGATTTGGAAGTCTTTTGGAAGCTGTCGAATTTTGGGAGCTTTTGGGTTTGGAAACCTTTTGGAAGCTTTGAAGTATGGAAGAGGGTGGTGCTTAGTTTGAATTCTCGCTCTTTGTTTTTGAAGACACTATTATTATTACGCTGTGGTGTTATTATCGTGTTATTGTATCTTGTGTATATCACCCTGATGTGGGTGATCGATGTTGTAATGAATATTGTATCAGTGTTGTATCTATATTGTGATAAATGAAATCATCTTTTGTTTCCGCTGCTCTGTATGCATCCAATGTTGTTATAAGCTCCATCCGAATTGGAGTTCAACGTTTGAATCTCCGCCAGTCGAATACAAGTAAGGTATTTGATGTCGATTTTTCAAAGCTGGATTTCAGGTCGTGACATGCACCGAACGCATAACACATGAATTTGAAGCTTTGCCTGTTTGTAACGACCCGCTATTTTGGACTTCGCATCCGCATATGTCGGACTTGAATAATTCAAAATACCGAATTGTTAATTTAAATTTGGCAAAACTCAGATATACAGTAAATAAATAATCACAGAATCACAGGCACAGAGTAATAATATGCCGTGGAAGTAAAAGAGACAGTAGTTCATGAAGCTACTATATAAATATATAAGATACATCCGAGTTTACAACAAAAGGGAAATACGATACATCAAGTACAAATTAGAATACATCACTGGAATCATCGAATACTGAAAGCAGAATAGATGGCTGGATCTTCAAGCAAAGCTCTAACTCCAAAGGTGAGCCTCGAATGCCGGTACACTCAGTCTGACCCGAGCGTAAAGCAAAACACAAGACACTCGAGTCAGGATTAACATTCTTATATCAATAAATCCAACTCAAGTGAAATAGAAATTGAAATACAAGTAACTCAAAGGATGTTTGGAATAACCATCCTTTAAGGATCCATTAAACTATCTACTATGTAGTAGTGTACGGTAAATAGATAATGTCTATCGGTAATATAAAGTATCAAAATAGTGTTAAGGCGTTACCATTATCCCCCTTAACACATTTTATATATATGTCATAGTCTATACAGCGCTGTAAACTCCACCGTAAACTAGTGGGCCATCAGAGAGTACTCCATAGGTATAACACAAAACAAATTCGTAGTGGTCGCGTATATAGGGATACAAGTATGACAAGGCACATGAGGCAATACCCCAAGGTAGTGAAACTACCGTTCGCCTGATCCGGACTGGTGAAAACGCATCGCCGCAACGATCGCAACACCGCGAAGCAACACTCCTGAAATTCCGAGGGTGCACCAATCAATCACAAGTAATGAGTAGTAGTTACGAAGAAGTGTGTTCGCTCGAGGTAGCTAACCCCATTTGGCCCGGCACGGCTCCTGATTTTAGTCATTTCCAATTTGACACAAGTGTCAAGGCTATCCATTATCGTTCTCTTTCTTCAGTCATCACATACATCATTCCAACCACTTCATTCTGGATCACAACCCCGCGTGTAGTTATTAAAGTGGTTTTCGGTTTAGATAGAGAGTATATCCATAACCGATTCCGGTTTCTTTAATAACTTTCGTAATTATTACACCAATTGGTCATTTAATAAATTTCAAAACCAAATCAATTTCAATTTCAATTCGTAAACCAACATTTCATTTTTCTAAATCAATTTCCAAAATTTACGTTCAACTTTCCAAATTTCCATTTCAAATTCTTACAATTCAATTTCAATATTATTTAAACAATTCAAATATTAATTCAAATTCGTATATATAAGTTTCATTCTAAAATCATTTAAATTAAATTAATTTAATATTCAAAATCAATTTCAATTCATTAATCGATTTCATTCAATATTCGTTAAGTTTATTTCTCATTCAAGCAGTTTCCATTTAATTTCCAATTCATCAAATCAATTATTTAAGTTCAACTTCATTATATCGACTTACAAATTTAATTAAATTAGATTCGGTAAATAAAATTCTTAAATTCCAAGTCTTACATTAATTTTAATAAATCGCAATTTATTTCTTGTTAAAGGAATTCAACTTCAACTATTTGTTTACTTAGTTTCAAATTTCACAACTCAATTAATAAAGGACTAAATTTCACATATTCAAGAAGTTCAATTTCACTTAATAACTTACTTAAATAATTTTCCAAAACTTAATAAATAATGAAACCCAAATCCCATTTATTAACGAAGTTCAAATTTCACTTATTCAAAAAGTTCAATTTCTCTTACCAAAGAATTCAATTTTTATTCAATTAAAAAAAATATCCCATCTTATTCAATTATTAAATAATTTCAACTTGATTATTAATAATTTCAAAACTTAATACTTTCAAACTTGATTATAAATTCAAATTTAATTATTAAATCATTTCAAACTTAATTCAATGAATAATTCCAAATTTTATTGTTAAATAATTCATTTCAAAACAACGTTCTTTCATCGGTTATTACATTAATATTTTGTTTCAGATTTCAATATTAATATTTCCCTTTCATCAAAATTTACGTTCCAATTTTATTTCAAAACCTTATTATTCAAATAAAATCTTTATTTAATTTCAAATCAAATTATTGACCAATCGGGTTTTATATAATTCCCTATCCTAGGTCAAATTCATTTGGGTATTTATTATTTCAACCCGATTCCATTTCAATTCAAAAATCAAAGCAAAGCAAAGGGAACTTGCAGTGTGATAACTGGGATGGTGTCAAAGTAAACAAGCAATAACGACAATCAATAACAATCCAATAATTCATTCAAATAATCCCGAAATAATTGTATTAGTTCGCATTGTTGTTTGTGTGAATTAATATAATTATCTTTAGAATCTACACTATCATTTCATGTAGATTAAAGATTATTACATTACGGTTTTTCACTTGTCATTCAATTCAAAATTCAATTTTTATATTATAACAATTTATCAAATATACGTTCAAAGGTTCAAAGTGTAATTTATCAAGTTCTACGTGTCCATTAACTTAACAATTAAAAGGGTCATATTATTCAAATTAACTAATCAAATTCAACACATGTGTCGATTTAAATTTTTAAGCTATCCTACGTCAATTTCAATTTCAATTTATTTTTTACTTACAATATTAACAATTCAACATCCAATGTCAACATCACACAATCAATCAACTATCAACCAAACTGGATTATTATTGCATACATAACAGATAACAGTGTCAGATGTCACAGGTGAACTGATACAGGTAAATAGCATATATAACAATGTAAACAGCTAACAGTAGCATATTTCAAGTGTCGTTTCAATTGAAATCAGATTTAATAAATAAAAGAACATTAATCGTGAGTGATTGCTCACCTTTCGAGGCTAGAGATGAACGAGAACGAGAACAGTGACACAGACATGCACCCGTGTATGGGAACGACATGGGACCCACAATTTGGAAGTTACTGCGATAGATAAATGTTGAGATGATAAGTTGATATGGCACGATATCGTTGGGACAAGGTATATCGCATATATATAAATTTCAAAATTTCAAAATTTTGAACATATAATAAAATCCGTAAATTTATTTTAGAAATATATACTTAGAATAATATATATATATATATATATATATATATATATATAATTCCAGTAAATCTTTAAACATAATACATGTATATCAAAAGCTATCACAACATCATACAGATATAACAAGGTCAATTTGTATTGTCGATATCAACATACATATACAACTACTATTATATATATAAACAAACGGAATTTGTAACATCTTATTATATATATTGACATTTATGACTTTTAAGAAAACAGTACATGCGGACGAATACACGTACAATATAACTAACATATGCAACTCTACACACCCAAGCAAATATGCGGACCAGACACTTTTAAAAATAAATATTATTCTAACCTATATACATTTTAATACTTATGTAGATTTATATATGCACCCAACCTGGTTATATACACTACACCCTATGTAAACCTATACATTATATCCAGCCTTTATATTGTAATAATATAACATTTACAGTAAACACATTGTATATAACAAGTACAACCTATATGCAGAACATATACATATATACTAATCTATTAAGAATATGTAACCTATGTACTTATAACAGAGAAAAGAAAAACAACACTGTTACATACATATAAAATTAAAAGCTTCCAATACTAAAACCATACTTGAATAGTCCATGATAACCGCATCCTAAAATTTTATATATAAAGTAATATGTATATGAGACAGGATAGTCTGTGCACTTTGGAGACATGTGTATGTTATACTATATAATAAAAATAATTTATAGGTACATATATATAAACAATATTACCTCTTCAAATCTTTTATAACATAGGTATACTCTACCCGAATATATATACTATAACATACCCATATATCAACTAACCATCATAAGAGCTGCAGCATGCGAATATTAGTGTATTTTGAAATATACGTATAAACAAAGCTTTATATACTATATATCTAAAACCAAAAACAATTATATTACATATAAACATAGCAACAGCAAAACCCATATACCATAATATATATATATATATATATATATATATATATATATATATAAACAATTAAATAAAATGAAACTAGAATGGCTACTCACGAAGGATCGGAGAAGTACCGATGTGAGCCCGAGGTTGCAGGCAAGGTGAGTGAAATAAGGTGGAGATGAAGCTGTCGAGCTAGGCTGCGTCAGGATAGAAAGATGCGAGAGCCATGGGGCCATACACGCGATGCTCGGACGATGATGATGTTGGATAGGGGAGGAGTCAAATCTAGGCAGTTCGGTGGTGATGTAGACTGGCCAGAGCGAAGGAGGGATTGGGGCATGCGCGAGTTACATGGTAAATGGAGACGGCTTCAGTTTGCGTGGAGGAAGGTGGAGGGCTTGGCCAGGGATGATGGGCGAAGCAGGTTAGGGATCTCGGCGGAGGAGGCAACTGTCAAGGCTGATGGCCGAAACATGTCACGCCTTGCGGCTGCCGATGGAGAAGGTAGGAGGGTGATGTGACTGGAGTGCGTGAGCACAGGAAGGCCGAGAGGGATGCTTGAGCGGTTCGGTTGTACGGTCACCGGCGGTGGAGGGTTTGAGACGACGTGGTGAACGGAGGGCTGGGTACACGATGGAGCTTCGGGCGAAGGAAGATGCGATGAAGAAGGAGCACGCTATAGGCTTTGAATTCTTTTTTTTTTTGGTTATGAAGATGTACAGAAGGTTAATGGAAAAAAAGATAGGTGGAAGATAAATGAATAGGAGATGCTAAGTTAGGGAAGTGTAATGTCAGGTTACAAATGGAAAATTGAAATGCTGGCAAATGGAACAGGTTCCTATGCAAAAGATGGTGAAGTAAAATAATGACAGCGGGTTGTACGAAATAGTTCAGAAGAAGTGCAAACGTTTATAATACACCTTTTCTTTCCAATGAACGAAATATAAAATTTTGAAACTTTGAAAATATAAAAAGTCATATCCATTAAAACTGATGACTACTGATTTTTTTTTTGAACGGTAGAATATGAAAGACTGGATTGGAAATAAAAAATTTACAAACCGGTACCAATACGAAATCGTTTCGTGGATTCTACTGCGCACCGGACTTCAAAACACAGCATTGATCATACCGTACAGATCAGCACAACGAGACGATCACAACGGCATATGGATATCGGTGGTACGATGTTAACGGTAAAAATGGCTTTAACGCTAACACCCGGCGTATGCAGTGATGAAATGAAAGCACCACCCGTTTGCACGGGAATTAAAGTAAAAAGAAAATAGCAGAAAAAGTAAAAGAGACAGAGATTTTTATAGTGGTTCGGCTTCTAATAAGCCTACATCCACTTTGCATCCTCCATTATGTTTTTCGAGCTCACTTTACAAGATTACAACACTTTTACAACACGATCTCTTGATCACAACACTTTTACAACACGATCTTACAATTACAACACGATCAGAGAAAGAAGTTTGAACTTTGATGATGAATTGCTCTTTGGATTCATGGTTAATGAGATTGATCTCTAGATGAAGATTCTTCAGGGTTTGAAGTGTTTGGAGAGTCGAGAAATCAGCAGAGTCTAGGCGCCTTGAAATCCAAAAAAAGTCCCCCCCCCCCCCCCCCGAATGTGAAGTTGGTGGAGTATTTATAGGCGACTTCGGAGTTAGGTCGGCTGGAGCGATCTAAGATAGGTCGTAGGCCGGTTGGAGCGACCTAAGGTGGGTCGTTGGCGACCTAGAGGAGCGGCAGAAGAAGGAGGGCGACCTAAGGGATAACGACATTCGAATGTATGGCCTGGAGCGACCTAAGGGAAAAGGCGGGGTATGCTTTAGGTCGTGTGCGACCTATGGGTGTTAGGTCGCAAGCGACCTGATTTTGATGAGGTGAGACTGGTTAGGTCGCGAGCGACCTAGGTGATGGCGGGTTAGGTCGCGAGCGACCTATGGGTTTAGGAGAAGAGTTAGGTCGCGAGCGACCTAACTTTGTTGAGGAGAAGCCTAAGTCGCTTGAGCCATTGAGTAGTTAAGTTACCGACTGCTGAGTTGCTCTGGGCCGTAGGTCGCTTGGATTTATAGGTCGTTAGGTCGCGAACTTTCATGTGAGTTATTAACTCGTGAAGTTTTAGGTCACTAAGTCGTGAGGTCTGTTAAGTCGTTAGCCCGCTTCATCAGTTAGGTCGCTAACTTGCTTCATTGGTTAGATCGCTAGGTCGCTTCATTGGTTAGGTCGTTAACTAGTTGAGTCGCTGGATTACTTCACTCTTTAAGTCGTATACCGTTTTGGATGGGGCGCTGTCCCGCACCCCGCACCCCGTCGGGGGCGCTGCCCCCTGGACCCTGCGACCTGACCGGACAGGTCGAACACCGTAGCGGTGACGTTGCCCCCGCACCCCCCACCTTGGGGAGTTGACACCCCCCTGGACCCCCCCTCCGTAGGGGATCTTAGATGAAAAATCATTCAACAGAACTTGCTTTTGTTGAGATGTTGAGTAGACCAATTTTTGAGACGAGCTGTCTCGCTTTTCTTGGTCGATCTTTTGATATCACAGTCTTGCTGAAAAAGACGGGATAACATACGGTTAAATTATAAAAATTCAAATTTTCCAATAGCGGAAAATGCATAAAAATCGCAGAAAATTAAGACCGACGGAGTCAAAGATGTCCGAATTTGAAAAAATGACAAAGTGACATCTTGCTCAGAAGATGGTTTAGAATTTTTCTATGTAAAAATATTTAGGTTTCGAAACGTTTTATTTTCATCGTTTTTTAACTGATTAAATTGAAGTAATTTTACGCACGAAATAAGCTTTCATATTTTCGGACGAAAATTTACCAGTTGCTATATTTAATTAGAAGCATTTCAAATATCAAATTTATATTTAAAAATTCTATCGTTAATATTTCACAAAATTTCAACTTATAACGTTATTAAAAGCAGTTAAATTTACAGGTTGTTACACTGTCTCTGATGCATTGTTTGGCAGGACTCATGAATTTGAAGCCATGACCTTAGTTTCTAACATGAATTACAAGATAGTGAAGCCAAACCATCAATTTTTTAAATTGATTTGATAGGCTTATAAATATTATCATATGTTGACATATAAACTTAACCTCATTTTATTTTTATTCATGAGAACCATCCACTTCAGAGTTTTTTTCAGTTCCACTTTGATTTGAGCACCAGTGTACTTCGTAATTGCCAGCATCAAATTTTGCAAGAATGGGCATAGAAATTATGACAACGTGCTAAAGATCCTCCTTTTTCCTATGTTCATGCTACTTACACAAGTAAATATAGGTACAAAATATAACATTGAATTATGATCAATAATCTTAGGAAAAATACAAATACCGTTAAAACAAATCGGTTTGACGGTGCTAAGTTCCTAATATCACTAGCTTCACAAATTAATAATGTTGCTACTGGCTATAATATAATCAATACTTATATTCATTGTAAGCAAAAATAAAATTCTACAAACATTTGCTTAATAAAACTTCCCATGCATTCATACAAATTTGTAATCCAGTGCAAGCCATATCATTTGAAATTTTAAACATGCTGTATCCTTAATCTTTTATCATGTATGCTTGCATTTGTACAATATTTTCAGTAGTCTTTAATTAAAACCTTTGACTGCTTAGGAAGCATGAGCAACGGTATGTATAATGGACGAACTAATAAGCATAATAATTGATATAAAACCCTGAGATGGATCGAGGGATAGGTTTTTTCTTTTTTGAAGAATGGTAACAGGGCCCAGCCCAACAAAGAACAAACGGGTGAGAAACAACACACCCGAAACCCAGAAAACAAAACAAAACACAAACCCTAGCAACCACAAACAACACAGCCGACAGAAAACAAAACAAAACACAAACCCTAGCAACCACAAATAACACAGCCGACACAAAAACAAACACGAAGGGATAGGTATTATAACTCAGTTAACATTATTTCTTCAATGGCACGAGACTAAAAATTAAATTAAACAAAAAGGCGCTTCTTGTTCATATATAAATTAAACACTGAGATAGAAAAAGGAATAGCGATATAACTATCAATGTGGCACTAAGACGTACGTAGATTAATAAATGAGTCATAGATTTAATGGCGTTATAAAAAGTGAAAAATAATTATAATAATGGCGCTACATGTTAGATATTTTGAAACTATTTATTAATGTGGCACTAAGACGTACGTGGATCCATCAAAATATGACATAATTCATTAACCTAACCCATTTATCCTAATTATAAATTGACTGAATCACTCCAATTATGAATTTTATTAAATGAGTCATAGATTAGTTGATCCATTTTTAAAAGATTATAAATGGATAACTCATTTACCATTTTTTTAAAATGTAAAATTCAAAAATATAAATTTTGAAATTAAGAATTTTAAACATTTGAAATGTTATACTCGGATACTTCATCTTGTGAACGCATGTAGTAGTTTTCTATGGCGACTAACAGTTTTAATTAACAAATAACATATTATACATCTATATTTGAACTCCGACTAAGTAGAAGCCATTATTTTTTTGTTCAAACTGCAATAACATTTTCATACTAAATCTGCGAGACTTCGATCGACAAACTCCTACCTAAATTACAAACAATATAGAACATTTGGATATTTCGTCTAGTGAATGCACGTTGTAGTTTTTCATGACGACTAATAGTTGCACTTAAAAAATAACATGCTACATTCTCATATTTGAACTCTACCTAGGTAGAAGCCACTATTTTGTTTCCAGATAGCTTCTTCATACTAACTCGAAATCAAGCAAAAGTTCGATCGATGAACTCTCATCTAAATTACGGACATATGTAACACTCAAATACTTCATCTTGTGAAAGTACGTTGTAGTTCTTCATAGTGACTAACAGTTCACTACAACAAAAGTACTCTATTACAATAGTATTTTTACAATGGTCCGAAAATGTCCACTCTAATAGATACACATTACAACGGTTTCTATTAGTCTGTTGTAATATACGCCAGCTTTTAGCGCATAATAAAACAGTCCAAATAGCCCATTTTAATAGAAACCTATTACAACGGTTTTGTCTTGTCTGTTGTAATAGACACCAGTTTTCAACAATACAATACAACAGTCAAATGAAGCCCATTGTAATAGATATCTATTGCAACGCTTTCGTCTAGTCAATTGTAAAATACACTAGTTTTCAATAACCCGATACAACACTCCAAAAAAGCCCATTGTAATAGAAACCTATTACAACGGTTTTTTCTTATCCATTGTAATAGACGTTAGTTCTCAACAAATCAATACAACCATTCAAAAAAATCCGTTGTAATAGATACCTACTACAATTGTTTCTTCTAGTCCGTTGTAACAGGCACCCGTTTTAATAACACAATACAACGGTCCCATAAAGCTCGTTGTAATAGGTATCTACCACAATGATTTCGTTAAGTCTGTTGTAATAGACGCTAGTTTTCAATGACACAAATACAACGGTTGTAATAGACGCTAGTCTGTTGTAATAACTATTATTTAATAATATTCAATAATTAATAATAATAATTAATACTTAATTATCAATAATATTGAATACTTAAGAATTAATAATGTCTAGTTTGTAATCAATAACCTACAATACTTACTTAATAATTTATAAATAATAATTTTTAACGACCCGTAAATTTTAACGGTTTTATAACGTAATTAATTGAAATTTTGCTTGTAATTAGATAATTAAAATTAGCAATAAATTTTTTATATTTGAAATAGTCTACTTAAATATAGCAAAATATGAAAGTAAATTATGTTGTGTAATTTTCAATTTCAGTTTAAAATCAGTAGAAATTTTGATGTAAATATAATATTTTCGAAGTCTGAATATTTTATACAATAAAAATGTAAACTATTTTCCGAGTGAGACATCATATTTTGTTTCGTCAAATTTGGACATCTCCAGTCCCGTTTATCTTAATTTCGTCAAAATTACAGCAGTTTAGCAGCGAAATATCGACTTTTGATAGTTTAATCGTATCGCTGATATCTGTGTACCGTTCTATTCGTCACATCGTGCTAATCTCTACAATATATTCATTTATGTGTTTCGGTGTTTGATATGCGGCAAAAAACCGTGAAATGGTCGGCCATACCGTTACTCGTTTTGAATTTTTGGTTTGCTTTATCTTTTCATATGTTCATCGTATCATACCAATAGCCATTTCCAATAGCCATTTCCCTTTTTATATTCTAGAATTTAATACCTGACTTGAAATATTCCCTGTCCAATTTATTTCATACCAGTCCATTTTAAATTCTGGTTCGTTTTCCCTTGGTTCTCTTTCGTTTCTGTTCATATTAAAAAAATACATATAATATAATAATGAAAGGTCATATTTTTACGTTTGCTTGGATCCTTCTCTCATCTTTTATTTTTCCCAAAGCCCATCAACATTGTTTGCCTTTCTTCTGATCAAAATTATATATATATATATATATATATATAAGTATATTTATGTTTGCACTCTTCTATTTTCCTTTTCCGTTCATCACATTATGCTCGAACCACCTCGCTACCAACTGGCTCCGCCCAGCCTCCGCTTCCCACCAACCGCCGACCTGATCTCCTCCATGTGAAACCCTGCTCACGTCACTTCCATCCCATCACCCCAGTAGCTCGCCCTATGGCCCCACTGCTCCATCTATAGCCGATACATCCTCCACCTTCCTACAGTGCCATGGCCGAGCACTCAGCACCACGACCATTCAACCACCAGCCGCCACCCCATTCTTTCCGCCCACGTCAGCCAATACGGCCCACAAAAACCCATCGGCCTCTCCCCTCTAGCCACATCACCGATCCCCAAGGCCGAAGCCACCAAGCGGCCTCCATCCGTACCATCGCCTTATCTCCTTTTCCCCTCTCTCCTCCGCATGAGCCCACCCATGACAGCAGCCTCTCTTAAAAATATAATATTAAGGTAAGCTTGTGTATATGTATTTCTTTCAAACTATATTGTTGTTTCCTGTTTGTATAGAATATTATTGTAAGTTATATATATGTTATACTAATATTGATTTAAAAAATATATATTAATTTATATAAAATCCGTTGGGTTTAATGTATAAGTTGATAAGAGTGTCTATATACATACATACATACATATATATATATACATACACACACACACACACACACACACACACACACACACACATATACACACACATATATAAAGCTGCTTTGTTTTCTTTTGTTTTATACTTCACAGTTTATATATGTAATATACATATATTTTGAGAAAAAAGATATGTGTTTAAAGCTTGTATCAGAGAATACATGTTTCAAGTTACGTAATGCATTATGGGCTATGTACAAAAACTTACATAATACAGAGTACATGTCTGATCTATATAAAACTTATGTTAATAATTTTTTGTAACAACGAATATATATGTTGTGCAAGTTATGTATGTACTAGTTTATATATATATAATCCCAACTTTTGGCAAAGTTGAGATACTCAAAATTTACTAAAAATCAATGATTGCTATATTTGAATACCAACCATGCATTGTAGGATAACCATGGATATCGATGAATTTTGCCCGAGTCCAGATTGAGCTACAATTGATAGCACATGGCCAGAAAGATCGTAGAAGCCAGTGGCTCAAATTTCAAGTCAATCCGAGTTCGTATGCTCAAGATATGATGGTTTCAATTTAAGAAAGATAGCCCCTTGTTCGGTTCGAACCCATAGGATACCCATGGTTCGAATCGATGTCCAGAGGTTATGTTCGAACCCATTGCTTCGAAACCATCTACTCCGAACCCATCCGGTATCCTTGCTTCGAACCCATGAAGTTTGAAGCCATCATCCTAGCAGTAGTTCGAACCCACGAGACATAGCCATGCTTCGAATCCATCAGCCACCATGTACTTCGAATCGATTGCATTCGAATCCATCAGCACGTTCGTATCCATGACTAGAGCACTGTTTCGTGTCCATCAATGGGTCGCGTCTCCGTGTCCATGAACTTCGTATCGATAACGCCAACACCTGGTTCGAATCGATGATCGTTCGAACCCATCACGGGGCTTCAGTTCGTATCCATCACATGTATCGATGCGAACTTACCATCGATGCGAAGGAAGCCCCCTTTCCTCGACTCGAACTAGGCAGGTGCAGGCCAACACGAGACTTAAGTAGTTGATTGATTCAAACTATGCAACGGCCATAGATACAAACGAAGCGAAGAACATGGGTGCGAAGCGTTCAACCCGGAGAGAAGACCGGATCGACTCGAAGGACGTGCACCACGTCACCACTGAACCACGTGCATCCATGGATTCGAACTCAGGGGTTCGAAGCGATCGATTCAAAAAACACAGCCAACCGAAAAAATCCAATTCAAATCGATCGTATCTCCTAAACCACTGATCCAAATGCAACGAAATTTTCACAGTAGCTTCCATACAAGATAAAGATTGTTCCTGCCAAGTTTCAGCTCGATTGGACCATTTCTTGATGGGTTCGAAATCACTTCGAATCGATGTCAGATCGAGACGAAACTTGGTGGGGTCAGTCGCGTGGGCCCACTCACGTGCCAGAAGAAGTCTTCCGAAGTTTGAGCGAGACCTGGGCCTCCGACGCCTATAAATAGCACCCTGAAGCCTTCAGAAAGGAGATCTTCTTCGACCACTGAACGTCCAGACTCTGCCGGATTCGATTCTACTCGTAACCATCACTGTTGTAAACGATTTACTTCACTATAATCGCTGTAATTGATTGTAATCAGCAAGGATAATCAATAAAAAGGAAAACCTTTGAAGTGGACGTAGGCCGGAGATAGCCGAACCACTATAAATCGTGTGTTCTTGTTCATAATTTCTGTATTGCTGCGTATTGCTTGCTTAGATCTGTGATTTGTGTCTGGATATTGCTGATTTATATTCCAACACTGGTGCTTTCACAATACTTGGGGTTTGTGACCAATTTTGGCGCAAACACTTTAGTGCTTTCACTGAGAAGGAACTAGCACCCGCTCATCAGATTCAGACTTCAGATTCAAAAGTTTGAAGAAATCCGCTTCAGAAACAATGACTCGACAAACAAGACAAAGAGTTGATCGGAGCCAACAAGGAGGAAGTCAAGAAGCATCCTCAGGAGCAGGAGAAGGACAAGCTTCTGTCTACATCACTAGAGATGAAATGGAGGCTATGACTAATTCGATACGCGAAAGCATGATGAAGACCCAACAGGAGATGCTGCAGAATTTTCTTGAACAAATGAGGACGGCGAATGTGCAAAACCTTGGACCAACTACAACAACTGCAAGTGCGGGACAAGGAGTCAGGATTACAGAAGCTAACGAAGGTCAGGTTCACGACCAGAACGCAGGAACTGAAGGTGACCGACAAGGACTTGGGGGCAGACCCTCAGGGTCCGATACTGGAAGACCAACAGACGGAGCTCAACAAGCCGGAAACAATGCTTATGCTAACGAGCCACCAGAAGAATACGTACCACAATTCCCTTCAAGGCTCGGGGGGCAGGATAGGAACTTGACAAGGGGCCAACCCCTAGACGGAGATGAGAGAATGATTGGCCTGATGCGACGAATCATGAGAGGAGGACTGCCTAGCGGAGGGCTGGAAGAAGTTAGTCGGAGTCCGTTCACTCCGAACATCCGAAACGTAAGGAACCCTCCAAAATTCAAACTACCAATGCTAAAACCCTATGACGGGAGGTCAGACCCGACCATGCATATTACCAGATATATTAGGCACATGGAAGTGCCGGGGGCATCCGAGGAAGTGATGGCACGATGCTTCCCTCTATATTTGTCAGATTTGGCTGCGCTTTGGTTCGGGCAACTAGAGACTGGATCAATCAGAACATGGAGCGAGCTTGTAGACTGCTTCATGAGACAGTTTAGGATCCATGTGACGCGACCCAAGAGCGTGATGACTTTAGCTTCGATCAAGCAAAGGGCCGGAGAGTCCATAAAAGATTTCCTACTAAGATTCAATGTAACAGTGACTTCTGTAGATCGCCCGGATCCATCGATGATTTTGATGGCGGCGGTGGCAGGAGTCGCGGAAGGCACCAAATTTAAAGATTCTCTGACTAAAGATCCACCACAAGATCTTGGAGAGTTCTTTCATAAAGCTGAAAAGTTCATCCGATTAGAAGAATCACGAGCCGAGAGGCTGGAAACAAATGTTGCGCAGAGCGAAGGAACCTCCAGAGAACAGCCCGGAGCGGACAAGGGAAAGAGGAAACAAGATGACAGACATGATGGTCCTGATAAACGGAAGAAATTCCAAAAACCAAGATTTAGGCAGTACACAGATCTGAATGCAGGCCTAGAAAGAATTTACACCGAAACTTGGGAGCAACTCCCCTATCGAAAGCCACCTACAAGGGATCCCACTGAGCGGGAGCGCAGGACCGGAAAATATTGCCTATTCCATGAGCTGGATGGGCACACCACAGATGAATGCCGTCACCTAAGGAATGAGGTGGAAGAACATGCCAGGGGTGGTAGATTGCCACAATTTGTCCAAGAACGGACTGCGGCGGTAAGGCCTGAACAACTACCGCCTCCACCTAACAGGAACGATCCTGGATCGGGATCACGACTCGTCATCTACTGATGAAAGATGGCATGGGCCAAGTCCAAGATTTGGACTTTGGTCGAATAGTTTCATTTAGATTTGTTTTCAGAATAAATGGTTACTCCACTTACACATGTACGGGAACCGGAGAGAATCCTAGGCATGCTCTGAGATGGAGATAAACTGATATGCCCGGAGAGGCAATGTTTAGCTTTTTCTGATGTTTGAGATTGAACATCTAAGAACTCGAATTTTAATAAATAAATTAGAATCTCTTGCAATAAACCTTTTGACCGGAGAGTCAGAGGATGAACATTAATACCAATATAAAAATGATCGCTTTATGACCCTACCCGAAGAGGCGGGGTCCGGAGTGCAAGAAGTGAGTCGCTTCGCCGGAGAGCGACAGGATCAACTCACTTAAGCACTGTTTCCCCTTCACCGGAGAGTGACAGGATGGGATCCAGCAAGAGCCCGGAGAGGCTATGATCGGTCTCGAACGACCAAGACATCGCTTAATGTTCAGATACACTGAACCGGAGTGCAAGAAGTGAGTCGCTTTGCCGGAGAGCGACAGGATCGACTCGCTTAAGCGCTGTTTCCCCTTCACTGGAGAGTGACAGGATGGGATCCAGCAAGAGCCCGGAGAGGCTATGATCGGTCCAGAACGACCATGACATCGCTATACGTCCTAACCAGGACTAGAGTGCAAGGGATAGAAGGCAACGCCGGAGTGCAATGGGATCTTTCTATTCAATCACTAAGTCTAGAATGGACTTAGTAAGGGTTCAGAGTAGCCATTAATAGTCCGGAGAGACTACGGAACTTCATGAATGCTGATTCGGCTTCGAACAGCCATAAACTTGATTGATAATACTACAGCTATGAATGAAACATGAATTTACTACACTCAACCTAAGACCATTCAAAACATACCTTTTACCAAAATGCATGTTTTGGGGGGAAAAGTGTTACCCCAACTTTTGGCAAAGTTGAGATACCCAAAATTTACTAAAAATCAATGATTGCTATTCTTGAATATCAACCATGCATTGCAAGATAACCATGGATATCGATGAATTTTGCCCGAGTCCAGATTGAGCTACAATTGATAGCACATGGCCAGAAAGATCATAGAAGCCAGTGGTTCAAATTTCAGTCAATCCGAGTTCGTATGCTCAAGATATGATGGTTTCAATTTAAGAAAGATAGCTCCTTGTTCGGTTCGAACCCATAGGGTACCCATGGTTCGAATCGATGGCCAGAGGTTATGTTCGAACCCATTACTTCGAAACCATCTACTCCGAACCCATCTGGTATCCTTGCTTCGAACCCATGAAGTTCGAAGTCATCATCCTAGCAGTAGTTCGAACCCACGAGACATAGCCATGCTTCGAATCCATCAGCCACCATGTACTTCGAATCGATTGCATTCGAATCCATCAGCACGTTCGTATCCATGACTAGAGCAATGTTTCGTGTCCATCAATGGGTCGCGTCTCCGTGTCCATGAACTTCGTATCGATAACGCCAACACCTGGTTCGAATCGATGATCGTTCGAACCCATCACGGGGCTTCAGTTCGTATCCATCACATGTATCGATGCGAACTTACCATCGATGCGAAGGAAGCCCCCTCTCCTCGACTCGAACTAGGCAGGTGCAGGCCAACACGAGACTTAAGTAGTTGATTGATTCAAACTATGCAACAGCCATAGATACAAACGAGGCGAAGAACATGGGTGCGAAGCGTTCAACCCGGAGAGAAGACCAGATCGACTCGAAGGACGTGCGCCACGTCACCACTGAACCACGTGCATCCATGGATTCGAACTCAGGGGTTCGAAGCGATCGATTCGAACAACACAGCCAACCGAAGAACTCCAATTCAAATCGATCGTATCTCCTAAACCACTGATCCAAATGCAACGAAATTTTCACAGTAGCTTCCATACAAGATAAAGATTGTTACTGCCAAGTTTCAACTCGATTGGACCATTTCTTGATGGGTTCGAAATCACTTCGAATCGATGTCAGATCGAGACGAAACTTGGTGGAGTCGGTCGCGTGGGCCCACTCACGTGCCAGAAGAAGTCTCCCGAAGTTTGAGCGAGATCTGGGCCTCCGACGCCTATAAATAGCACCCTGAAGCCTTCAGAAAGGGGATCTTCTTCGACCACTGAATGTCCAGACTCTGCCGGATTCGATTCAACTCATAACCATCACTGTTGTAAACGATTTACTTCACTATAATCGCTGTAATTGATTGTAATCAGCAAGGATAATCAATAAAAAGGAAAACCTTTGAAGTGGACGTAGGCCGGAGATAGCCGAACCACTATAAATCGTGTGTTCTTGTTCATAATTTCTATATTGCTGCGTATTGCTTGCTTAGATCTGTGATTTGTGTCTGGATATTGCTGATTTATATTCCAACACCGGTGCTTTCACAATACTTGGGGTTTGTGACCAATTTTGGCGCAAACAATATATATATATATATATATATATATATATATCTTACGTAAATAAGCAATATATTTGAGGATAAAATGAGGAAAATGTGTTTTACTTAGAGTTAATGCAATAATTTTGTTAATTATTGCTCTTTACTTCATTTAATATATTTTTTAAAAAAAAGAAGTAATTAATTTTAAAATGGGTTATATTTAATAAAATGATGGAATTGAGTTTAAAAATATAAGTTGAGCATAAAATTATATTTGAAATGAGGTATAGAATTTTATGACATAAAAATGTGATTTTTGTGTAATTTATAGTGTTAATTGCAATGAGTTTTGTAATTAATAATGTAAATTTGCTATTTTTTTAAATAAGGAAATATGATAATAAATATTTTCTAATTATTTAAATAATATTTTAATTGGGTGTAAAACATTTTTATTATCATGAGTAATGAATTTCATAATTCTTAAGAAGTGGAACTTGAAATAGTGTAAATTTCATCGTTAGTATGCATTGTAACATGAAATAAGTGGTTGAATAATAACACAAGTTAATTTCATTTACTTGTTGGGATTAAGTCCATTAGTACAATTATACCCTAACATGTTACTAAAGAATGAGAAAGAGGAGAAAAGTCTGTACGTTCACTCACTTCTCTCCTCTCAATTAAAAACTTCTAAAGCTCAAAAATAAGGGCAGCATTCTCATTCTCCCAATCTATTCTCTATTAATCAAAAATAAAATGAAGAATGGATGTTTTAAAACATGGATTTAAGTATAAACTCAGGTAATCTTCAATCTAAAACCAATCTCTCCATCAAAATCTAACTTATAGTGAAAATTTATTAACTTCTTCTCTGTTTAGGGTTTGCTAGTTTGGAAATTTAGGTTGAATTGGTGGTCTCGATTGTTGAATTAAAGGATAGAGGTGAGTTAATCCCTCACATCTAAATCTTTGTTTGCTGCACCTCATTATTTGAATGATTGTTGATTTAATTGTATGCAATTTGGTTGAAAACTTGTGTGATTATTGTGTTATTGTTTGCTGGAAATTTGTTATAAAAAAAAGTCGCTGCAGTAAAACAGCGATAATTTATGGTAGAATAATCCAAATTGACTCAATATTTTTTCGGTAGTAAGTTATTTCAATTAGCTACAAGTTTTGTTTTAATCATATTTCGAAATTCTGCAGTTAAATTGGTCGAAATTGAGTTTGAAACTAATGTTATAGCTCAGCCATATAAATTTTTTAAGTTAATACATGAGAGTAAAATGAACATAACTTTTGATTGATAAATCCAATTATGTTGAATCTTTTTGAAGTAAAAAGATAATTCTCTAAGGAAGAACCTTTATTTTAATTACCTTGTCATATTTTGAATATTTCTTGGTCAAAATCGAATTTTTGACAGAGTAATAGTCTCTGCCCTGTCAAATTTATGTGTAAAATATTGTTAGTAATTTAAGCATAACTTTCTCATTTCTTATCGGATTTTGATATTGTTTAAATTTATTAAAAGCTTAAACATTGCGCTACAACTTTTGTGTTATAAGTTTTTTCAAATTATATGATTTAAAGGATCGAAATTGGGTTTGAAACTGAGATACATGCTCCACTCTGTCGATTTTCAGAATTGAAACCTAAAACTAAAATGAGCCATAACTGTAACGACCCAGAATTTTTAGAAATTAAAATTTTAATATTTAATTAATTTTAGATATTAATAAGTGAATTTATAAGTCGAATAAATTTTTATTTGAATTTTAGGATTTAATTGGATAATTAAATCGATAATTTAATACGTTAAATTATGGAAATAATTAAAAATTGAGTTAAAAATGATTGAAAATAATTTGGAAAATTTTATTTAATCATACTGGAGTTATAGAAATATTTTAGAACTTTTAAAATCGAATTAAAAGTTAATTTGTGAAAATTGAATATTTTAATATTTAATAATCGACTGTAAAATAGTCAATTTTTGGACAGTCTCAGAATTGAACGAAACCAGTTTCATTGGATCCGTAATAGTTAGTTATTACCGGATTTCAAATTTCGTGTCAATCGGAGCTATCGTTTGATCGTGGCAGCTCGAAACGCATCGAATTATTTTTAATTTAAATTTGGCGAGTCAAAATAGCCATTTTTCAAAAAGTCTCGGATTTCGACGAAACCAGTTTCATCGGATCCGTAATGTGATATTATTGTAAGGTTTCAAATTTCAAGTCAATTGGATTTACCGTTTGTCCGGTACAAATTAAAACGCCTAGAAATCGATTTAAATCGGTTTAATTTAAATTAAGCGTTTTCAGCCATAACTCGCACATACTTCCGAATTAGCTTCCGAAACCTGTTCCATTGTGTCCGGAACGCGGGATAAACCCTAGGTACGCTGGTTACGGCGCCTAAATCGGAGTTCGGAATTCCCGGGATGAATAGTGTTTACGCTTGCTCGTTCCTTATAAATATGCACACTACCCCCTTCATTTAAAAAAAAAAAAAAAAAAAAAAAGAAAATAACCCTAGCCGGCCCTAACGCATGAACGGCTGAGGCGTTCTCAACATCTTCCCCTCCGATCTCCTTATCCATCGATTAATAGCAAAATCTTTCAACTAGTAATTCGTAGAGGGCATTGAGATCTGCAAAGTGAACGGGTATGATCGGAAACGGAGTCGTGTGGAGGGAGCTACAGGCCGCGTCCACTGGGGGGCTGCGCACGCACTTCCACGCAGCACATGAGGCCGAGCTTGGCATGGAGGGGGCCGAACCTAGAGGGAGTTGAGAGCTTCAAAATGCATGTAGCTGATCGAGTTCTCATCGTGTGTGGTGATCGAAAAGTTTAACCCTAGATTGCAAATATGGGTTTGTGTGTTATGGACGGGTGCGTGTGTTCCTGAAGCATTTGCGAGAGAGGAAGGAGAAAAGGGGGGAGCGTTGGATCTGAATCCTATGGATGTGATGAGCTTAGGTTATAAACTAAATTAGTTTATGTTGCAATTTATTGAGTATAAATTCGTGAAACTTCATAAAATCATAACTTTTTCATACGAGGTCGAAAAAATGCAAATCCAGTTGCGTTGGAATCGTATGGACGAGCACTACGCGATGGAGTTGGTTTGAAGTCGTTTGGAGTTAGTGAGAATTTCGGGTAAAATTAAACGCGCGTTTAATTTTATTCGAAATAAAAGCTAAAACGGAAATTAAAACCAAGGTGAGAATTTCTCACTCAATCGAATAGATTTCGATTTTATTTTAAATAGTTAGATTTAAAATATTTGAATGCATGTTTGAATGATGACTGTAAATTATTGATTGTTAAAATAGACATTATGCGCCGTTATTAAGCGGATGTTATTTATTAAAAACATATACCGCGAATATTTCATAAACAGTGAAATTGGTATTATATATAATATCAATATATATATATTGGCATATATATATATTGGAGTTGATTGATTTCCCGCATTTTTTGTTTAGCGGATGAGACCCTATTACGCCGTTATTAAGCGGATAATATTTATTAAAAACATGTACCGCGATAATTTCGTACTGGAGCGAAATTGGTATTGTGCTAATGTTTTTGGATGCAGGAAACAGGTTGGAGGGATCCAACTGGATTCCTCAACAGTATTTATTTTATTTCAGATATTTTGATATTTGATGGAATATCATATCGATATATGATATCGTTGTAGTCGTGATTGACTATTTGGTGTGTAGCATCATTGGACCCAGATTTTGGGATTTTAAAATGATTTTAAAAGTGATTTTGAAAATATACTTTATTTTTGGAATTGATCCATTATAAATAAATAAACGTTATAATTTTTAAAGTTATAAAAATTATGGTTTTTGTGAAATATAGTAAAAAAGCTGATTTTTAGAAATACGATTAAAAGTCGATTTTTGAGAAATATGGATCAATGATTTTATAAAATAGTTTAAACTGGATTTTTGAGTTTATTATTAAAAGTTTAAATTTAAGATTTATAAAATTTGATTATTTTATAAATCGAAATGATGAAATTATAAAGGAATTTAAAGACGTTTTAGAATAATAATATAAACTGATTTATATTAAGAGATTTATAAATGGATATTTATAAATTGAATTATGGACATTATAAAACGAGTTTTTATAAGTGTTTGAATGTAGTGAAAATGAATTTCCTAAAAGAATGAAATTTATGAAATTATAAACTGTGAAGTTATAAATGAAATTTTATAAGCAATAAGTTTATAAAATTTATAAAGTTATCGAAAGAATGAATCTTGGATAAATAAACAATCTTATAAGTTAAGATTAATAATTTGGGAAGTTAAAGGAATGATTTTGTAAAATAATCGTTTTATAGGTAATTAACTTATAATATGAACTTGTAGTCTATAAGTGAGTTATAAACTGGAATAAGTTAATAAAGGTGATTTATAAAAAGGAAGTTTTTATAAATAAATAGAAATGGAATTTATAAACGTTGTTTTATAAATTCGCAAGCAACTTATTTTGATAAGTAAATTGTTATAACCTATAAATGGAGTTATATTCACATTTTTGAATAGTGAATAATCCTTTGAATTAAAACGAATAAAAGGATGAGATTTGTTAATGAAGTTTATTCACATTTTTGAATAGTGAATAATACGTTAAAGAAAATGTTTTGAATGTGATGTTTTAAACATAATTAAAACGATCTAACGATGTTTTAAAACATGTTGAGATTCGAAACCATAGATTTCAACATTTATTGTTGAAATAGACGTTTTCGAGAAATAAAAGGAAATGGTAGACTATAACACTGTTGTTATAGTAAATGATTTCCGAAAGGAAATATTTTTGAATAGTATTGGGATTTATATATCTATTTCAATTCCGAATCCCTATACTAGTGATTTTGGGTTGTCGTAACGATGTTTTACGCAACATTCGTTTTAACCCAAATAAATATGTTTAAGTGAATGATTTCCTTAATAGAATGAAATATATACTTAATTCGATTTAAGTATATTGAATATTTTCTAAGTGTTGAAAATAAAAGGAATTTGTGAATTACTTATGAATAAATAAGTATGGAAATGTTTTCCAATAAGAAGTGAATATTAGAATTTATCTTTTTGAAGATAAATTGAAATGAATTATTGAAATCGAATATGCATGGACATTTTGAAATATAAATTCATTATGGAATTTATATGTGAAAAGTGGAATTTGTTAAAAATAAATATTGATTTATTTTTGAAGTGTTGAAACTTTATATCTTGTAAAGATATTTTGGAAAATAAATAATTTGGAAAATTATTTGGAATCTGGTGATGTATGCATATCCATTGATAGTTCAATAGCCGACTATCAATATTTCCCTTTGAATGGGTATTTGATGTGAATTGTTGAATTTGAATGCACACTTATTTTTGAATAAGCGCTCACTATTCGGGTTAACCGGGAAAGGACCATGGGGTCGTATAACCCACTCCGAATATGTGATTCGTCGTTGTGAATTGCATTTGAAGATCGGTGTTGAAGACCGGTATTTGCGAAAGCGATAGGATGACCTATCGATTGTCTCTGCACTGGGTAGCTCCTGGTATTGAGATCTCCTAAGTGATGGGAAATTCGATCGGGATTGTGAATACCCGTATTGCAAGGGCTTCGTAAGAAGTGCCTTCGGTTTTGTTCGATCCCGGAACAGACTTGTATGGATTGTATGCCTGACATTACAATTTGAGATATAAAGCCGATTTCATTCAAATATATTTCTGTTGGTGGCGGAGAATTTATTCTTTGCTTAACACCCTTCTTTGAGACGTACGAGCTCAAAGGTTATATAGTTGAAGTTATCAGCGATATATTCCCAGTTTGGTAATGTGACATGCTGAGTGATGCTGAAATGATCATTGTGTTGATTATTGTGATAGGATCATTTATTTGATCGTCTATCTTAGTGATCATTGTGTTGATCATTTGTTGACCCAAAGCATGGCTTTTGTATAAAGTATGTTTTTGTGGACGTGACTTCGTCGAGCCTCACACCCCGTGAATGGTCAAAACAGGAAAGAAGCAGCAAGGTTATGAGGGGTAGCACCCTTTAGGATGTGTCCATTTCCTTCTGGAAAAGGGTGGTATCATGGTATGGAGCCCAGATACTTACTCATGTTGAAAACACTTTGTTATGATTGTGTGAATTGATTAGAGAGCGCTCTCGGAAAAAGGTCCCAAAGGACCGGGGGATGGCATATTCGGTCAGTTGTTGCTCAGTTAGGAGTAACCCGGCCTTGTGTTGGTTGAGATCCGGTTTGGTTCTCGGGGATGTCCATCCAGAGGCATTCTCAGTGGCAATGGGAAGTTCCTTGGCCTGACCATTTGTTGGAAATCCAATTCCCAATACGAAACTTGTACGGTATTAGTTGTAGAACCTGCCATTCACTTATGGTGGTCACCACTATTTGGATGGTAGCTATAGTAGGCATAGTTCGAAATGTCTATGTCGGCTAAGATTTATATCTTTATTTTCGAAATGATTTGTTATACATTATGCACTAATAATAATATCAAATGTCTTTTAAATGCGTATCAAGCATCTTTGACTATCATAAGGAGAAATCTCCTCCGATTCTGCGTTTGCATGTGTGTGTGTGCGGGAGGCCTTATGGTAGTCTCATTTTTAAAAGCATTGCGAATTGATTAAAAATATTCCTCTATTTTGATTTTAAAGATAAATAAACTGTTTTGAGTTCTCACACCAGTCACATGACTGACTCGGAGTTTATTGTTTTCCTTCCTAAACTCTGGGTGCCCACCAATTTCCACACGGGCAGTTAAGAGTTAGGTTTATCAGGATATTCTGGATATTCTGGAGTTGCTGGAGGCAAGCTGGATGGCATGGCGTATTACTAGTTTATATAGTATTTCTTTTCCGCTTGGAGTTTATTGTTGTATGTTGTTGTACACTCTGATGATATGATGTAATGAAATGTGATGTAATGTAATAACTGATATAGTTCTTTGTTTAAAGATTATTCATTTATTATTATATGTTGTTCCGCTGCGAATTGTGAGATTCAAATGTTGTTCTGTTGTTTCCTTCTGTCCCGTTCTATTTTTAAAATTCTTCTATCTTCTGTTTTTCTAATTCTCTGTTTTCTAAAAATTGTCTATCTTCTTTTCCCTCTATTTTTCTTTTTCTTTCTTCTTCTTCTTCTCTTTTCTTTTCTTAAATTCTTTTTCTTAAACCCCTAAGGGTTCGTATTTTCGTTCATCTTGAATTAAACAAAGGAGATTAGTGTCTATTCAAGGAGTACGGACTTACGGGTCTTTACAGTTGGTATCAGAGCTGATGGTTAAGCGACAACCATGGTTCTGTAGGGTATAATTCATTAGAGATGGAGTCAGCAGTGCTCTAGAATGAGTTTGAGTGTAATAATAGCTATGAGAGCGTATTTGTTAGTGAATATAAAATTGTTTTATATTGTGATGATTGGTTTATTGAGTGGTATATGAACTTTCGTCAGCGTGGTCCGCAAGACTATGCCGAAGGAGTTTCTAAACACTTGAATAGAACAATTCGACACAGTATTGTTTTAAATTAGAAGTAAATAATCAAGTGGATTAAATGAATATGAACTTGAGTTATGTAATAGAATTCAACTTTGTAATTGAATTGAATGAATGGATTGAATGTTAATCGATTAAATGTGAATTAAATTGATATGAAATAATGAATGTAAGTGTAAATTCATTAAATTCTAATGTTATTGGAAGTTGAATAAATTGAAAGAGAATGAATATAAACAAAGAAATTTGGTTGTAATCAATACACTTTGGTTGTTATATGATTGTTGATTGATTATATGGAATTCATTAAGTGTTAATGAAATTGAAAGCTATGAAATTGAATTCAAATTAGAAGTAAATAAATTTGAATAGAATTGAAAGTGAATTGGATTTAATTAGTAATGTAAACTAATTGAATTGAGAATGAATGTTGATAAAATCCAATGTAAATGAATCAAATGTGATTAAAGTGAAAACCAATTCATTGTATATGAATGAGAATATGAATGAATATTCATTTGATTATGGATGCTAGTTGGTTGATGTTTGCATTTATTGTTTAGTTGCATTTGATATGTTGGCATATATTGTTATGTTGCTATATATTGTATATTGAGATTATTTGCATATGTGCATGTTCTCATGTTGTTTGTTGAGTTTAGTAGGTGCGGATCACGTTTGCTTCGCATTTGGAGTTCGCTTTAGCGCTATATTAGCCGTATATGCTTGCTAATAAAATATAAGGTACATATCTCGGATTAAATATCGTACTTTTACACTTTTTTCCCTGCGGGATGCCTCATTACTTGATGAGATGTATATTTGTGATATATATACTGTCATTTTTTTTTTTCGGATCGAGCCGCGCAAAGGAGACATGGCGAATTTTTCCGAAAATTTAAGGCGTTAGAAAAATTTAAGAAAATTGGAAAATTTTGAAAACTTTAACTTTGTTTTGGAATTGAAAGTTAAATGATATAGTTTGTTTTTGAAAAGATAACTAAGTATAATTTGAAAACTTAGTAAGTTATTTTAAGAAGTTTAATTATGAATTTTGGAAAAGTTAATGGATTCTGTAACCTTTCTTACTTGTAATTTCGAGGACGAAATTCTTTTAAGGGGGAAAGATTGTAACGACCCAGAATTTTTAGAAATTAAAATTTTAATATTTAATTAATTTTAGATATTAATAAGTGAATTTATAAGTCGAATAAATTTTTATTTGAATTTTAGGATTTAATTGGATAATTAAATCGATAATTTAATACGTTAAATTATGGAAATAATTAAAAATTGAGTTAAAAATGATTGAAAATAATTTGGAAAATTTTATTTAATCATACTGGAGTTATAGAAATATTTTAGAACTTTTAAAATCGAATTAAAAGTTAATTTGTGAAAATTGAATATTTTAATATTTAATAATCGACTGTAAAATAGTCAATTTTTGGACAGTCTCAGAATTGAACGAAACCAGTTTCATTGGATCCGTAATAGTTAGTTATTACCGGATTTCAAATTTCGTGTCAATCGGAGCTATCGTTTGATCGTGGCAGCTCGAAACGCATCGAATTATTTTTAATTTAAATTTGGCGAGTCAAAATAGCCATTTTTCAAAAAGTCTCGGATTTCGACGAAACCAGTTTCATCGGATCCGTAATGTGATATTATTGTAAGGTTTCAAATTTCAAGTCAATTGGATTTACCGTTTGTCCGGTACAAATTAAAACGCCTAGAAATCGATTTAAATCGGTTTAATTTAAATTAAGCGTTTTCAGCCATAACTCGCACATACTTCCGAATTAGCTTCCGAAACCTGTTCCATTGTGTCCGGAACGCGGGATAAACCCTAGGTACGCTGGTTACGGCGCCTAAATCGGAGTTCGGAATTCCCGGGATGAATAGTGTTTACGCTTGCTCGTTCCTTATAAATATGCACACTACCCCCTTCATTTAAAAAAAAAAAAAAAAAAAAAAAAAAGAAAATAACCCTAGCCGGCCCTAACGCATGAACGGCTGAGGCGTTCTCAACATCTTCCCCTCCGATCTCCTTATCCATCGATTAATAGCAAAATCTTTCAACTAGTAATTCGTAGAGGGCATTGAGATCTGCAAAGTGAACGGGTATGATCGGAAACGGAGTCGTGTGGAGGGAGCTACAGGCCGCGTCCACTGGGGGGCTGCGCACGCACTTCCACGCAGCACATGAGGCCGAGCTTGGCATGGAGGGGGCCGAACCTAGAGGGAGTTGAGAGCTTCAAAATGCATGTAGCTGATCGAGTTCTCATCGTGTGTGGTGATCGAAAAGTTTAACCCTAGATTGCAAATATGGGTTTGTGTGTTATGGACGGGTGCGTGTGTTCCTGAAGCATTTGCGAGAGAGGAAGGAGAAAAGGGGGGAGCGTTGGATCTGAATCCTATGGATGTGATGAGCTTAGGTTATAAACTAAATTAGTTTATGTTGCAATTTATTGAGTATAAATTCGTGAAACTTCATAAAATCATAACTTTTTCATACGAGGTCGAAAAAATGCAAATCCAGTTGCGTTGGAATCGTATGGACGAGCACTACGCGATGGAGTTGGTTTGAAGTCGTTTGGAGTTAGTGAGAATTTCGGGTAAAATTAAACGCGCGTTTAATTTTATTCGAAATAAAAGCTAAAACGGAAATTAAAACCAAGGTGAGAATTTCTCACTCAATCGAATAGATTTCGATTTTATTTTAAATAGTTAGATTTAAAATATTTGAATGCATGTTTGAATGATGACTGTAAATTATTGATTGTTAAAATAGACATTATGCGCCGTTATTAAGCGGATGTTATTTATTAAAAACATATACCGCGAATATTTCATAAACAGTGAAATTGGTATTATATATAATATCAATATATATATATTGGCATATATATATATTGGAGTTGATTGATTTCCCGCATTTTTTGTTTAGCGGATGAGACCCTATTACGCCGTTATTAAGCGGATAATATTTATTAAAAACATGTACCGCGATAATTTCGTACTGGAGCGAAATTGGTATTGTGCTAATGTTTTTGGATGCAGGAAACAGGTTGGAGGGATCCAACTGGATTCCTCAACAGTATTTATTTTATTTCAGATATTTTGATATTTGATGGAATATCATATCGATATATGATATCGTTGTAGTCGTGATTGACTATTTGGTGTGTAGCATCATTGGACCCAGATTTTGGGATTTTAAAATGATTTTAAAAGTGATTTTGAAAATATACTTTATTTTTGGAATTGATCCATTATAAATAAATAAACGTTATAATTTTTAAAGTTATAAAAATTATGGTTTTTGTGAAATATAGTAAAAAAGCTGATTTTTAGAAATACGATTAAAAGTCGATTTTTGAGAAATATGGATCAATGATTTTATAAAATAGTTTAAACTGGATTTTTGAGTTTATTATTAAAAGTTTAAATTTAAGATTTATAAAATTTGATTATTTTATAAATCGAAATGATGAAATTATAAAGGAATTTAAAGACGTTTTAGAATAATAATATAAACTGATTTATATTAAGAGATTTATAAATGGATATTTATAAATTGAATTATGGACATTATAAAACGAGTTTTTATAAGTGTTTGAATGTAGTGAAAATGAATTTCCTAAAAGAATGAAATTTATGAAATTATAAACTGTGAAGTTATAAATGAAATTTTATAAGCAATAAGTTTATAAAATTTATAAAGTTATCGAAAGAATGAATCTTGGATAAATAAACAATCTTATAAGTTAAGATTAATAATTTGGGAAGTTAAAGGAATGATTTTGTAAAATAATCGTTTTATAGGTAATTAACTTATAATATGAACTTGTAGTCTATAAGTGAGTTATAAACTGGAATAAGTTAATAAAGGTGATTTATAAAAAGGAAGTTTTTATAAATAAATAGAAATGGAATTTATAAACGTTGTTTTATAAATTCGCAAGCAACTTATTTTGATAAGTAAATTGTTATAACCTATAAATGGAGTTATATTCACATTTTTGAATAGTGAATAATCCTTTGAATTAAAACGAATAAAAGGATGAGATTTGTTAATGAAGTTTATTCACATTTTTGAATAGTGAATAATACGTTAAAGAAAATGTTTTGAATGTGATGTTTTAAACATAATTAAAACGATCTAACGATGTTTTAAAACATGTTGAGATTCGAAACCATAGATTTCAACATTTATTGTTGAAATAGACGTTTTCGAGAAATAAAAGGAAATGGTAGACTATAACACTGTTGTTATAGTAAATGATTTCCGAAAGGAAATATTTTTGAATAGTATTGGGATTTATATATCTATTTCAATTCCGAATCCCTATACTAGTGATTTTGGGTTGTCGTAACGATGTTTTACGCAACATTCGTTTTAACCCAAATAAATATGTTTAAGTGAATGATTTCCTTAATAGAATGAAATATATACTTAATTCGATTTAAGTATATTGAATATTTTCTAAGTGTTGAAAATAAAAGGAATTTGTGAATTACTTATGAATAAATAAGTATGGAAATGTTTTCCAATAAGAAGTGAATATTAGAATTTATCTTTTTGAAGATAAATTGAAATGAATTATTGAAATCGAATATGCATGGACATTTTGAAATATAAATTCATTATGGAATTTATATGTGAAAAGTGGAATTTGTTAAAAATAAATATTGATTTATTTTTGAAGTGTTGAAACTTTATATCTTGTAAAGATATTTTGGAAAATAAATAATTTGGAAAATTATTTGGAATCTGGTGATGTATGCATATCCATTGATAGTTCAATAGCCGACTATCAATATTTCCCTTTGAATGGGTATTTGATGTGAATTGTTGAATTTGAATGCACACTTATTTTTGAATAAGCGCTCACTATTCGGGTTAACCGGGAAAGGACCATGGGGTCGTATAACCCACTCCGAATATGTGATTCGTCGTTGTGAATTGCATTTGAAGATCGGTGTTGAAGACCGGTATTTGCGAAAGCGATAGGATGACCTATCGATTGTCTCTGCACTGGGTAGCTCCTGGTATTGAGATCTCCTAAGTGATGGGAAATTCGATCGGGATTGTGAATACCCGTATTGCAAGGGCTTCGTAAGAAGTGCCTTCGGTTTTGTTCGATCCCGGAACAGACTTGTATGGATTGTATGCCTGACATTACAATTTGAGATATAAAGCCGATTTCATTCAAATATATTTCTGTTGGTGGCGGAGAATTTATTCTTTGCTTAACACCCTTCTTTGAGACGTACGAGCTCAAAGGTTATATAGTTGAAGTTATCAGCGATATATTCCCAGTTTGGTAATGTGACATGCTGAGTGATGCTGAAATGATCATTGTGTTGATTATTGTGATAGGATCATTTATTTGATCGTCTATCTTAGTGATCATTGTGTTGATCATTTGTTGACCCAAAGCATGGCTTTTGTATAAAGTATGTTTTTGTGGACGTGACTTCGTCGAGCCTCACACCCCGTGAATGGTCAAAACAGGAAAGAAGCAGCAAGGTTATGAGGGGTAGCACCCTTTAGGATGTGTCCATTTCCTTCTGGAAAAGGGTGGTATCATGGTATGGAGCCCAGATACTTACTCATGTTGAAAACACTTTGTTATGATTGTGTGAATTGATTAGAGAGCGCTCTCGGAAAAAGGTCCCAAAGGACCGGGGGATGGCATATTCGGTCAGTTGTTGCTCAGTTAGGAGTAACCCGGCCTTGTGTTGGTTGAGATCCGGTTTGGTTCTCGGGGATGTCCATCCAGAGGCATTCTCAGTGGCAATGGGAAGTTCCTTGGCCTGACCATTTGTTGGAAATCCAATTCCCAATACGAAACTTGTACGGTATTAGTTGTAGAACCTGCCATTCACTTATGGTGGTCACCACTATTTGGATGGTAGCTATAGTAGGCATAGTTCGAAATGTCTATGTCGGCTAAGATTTATATCTTTATTTTCGAAATGATTTGTTATACATTATGCACTAATAATAATATCAAATGTCTTTTAAATGCGTATCAAGCATCTTTGACTATCATAAGGAGAAATCTCCTCCGATTCTGCGTTTGCATGTGTGTGTGTGCGGGAGGCCTTATGGTAGTCTCATTTTTAAAAGCATTGCGAATTGATTAAAAATATTCCTCTATTTTGATTTTAAAGATAAATAAACTGTTTTGAGTTCTCACACCAGTCACATGACTGACTCGGAGTTTATTGTTTTCCTTCCTAAACTCTGGGTGCCCACCAATTTCCACACGGGCAGTTAAGAGTTAGGTTTATCAGGATATTCTGGATATTCTGGAGTTGCTGGAGGCAAGCTGGATGGCATGGCGTATTACTAGTTTATATAGTATTTCTTTTCCGCTTGGAGTTTATTGTTGTATGTTGTTGTACACTCTGATGATATGATGTAATGAAATGTGATGTAATGTAATAACTGATATAGTTCTTTGTTTAAAGATTATTCATTTATTATTATATGTTGTTCCGCTGCGAATTGTGAGATTCAAATGTTGTTCTGTTGTTTCCTTCTGTCCCGTTCTATTTTTAAAATTCTTCTATCTTCTGTTTTTCTAATTCTCTGTTTTCTAAAAATTGTCTATCTTCTTTTCCCTCTATTTTTCTTTTTCTTTCTTCTTCTTCTTCTCTTTTCTTTTCTTAAATTCTTTTTCTTAAACCCCTAAGGGTTCGTATTTTCGTTCATCTTGAATTAAACAAAGGAGATTAGTGTCTATTCAAGGAGTACGGACTTACGGGTCTTTACAATAACTTTCTCGTTTTGGATCGGAATTTGATAATTTTGGATGTACTGAAAAGCACAAATGATGTGTTACAAGTTTCATGTTTTGGGTTTTCTTAAATTCTGAATTTAATTTAGTCAAAAATGCACTTCTTTGTCGCTGTCCTGAGAGCAAAATACAGCGATAATAAATCCAGACCTGATAATTGTTGGGTATATCTTTTGACTTGTAAGTCCGAATTAGGTGATTTTTTTTTGAATTATAGGTATGAAAATGATCTTCAACTTTCATGTTTTATGATTTATCAAAATCTTTGATCTACAGGGTAAAATTGGCTCTTTAAGCCGCAGCCCTGTTGTTATGCTAATTATTCACGGTTTTGTAATTTTAGACCTGAGAACTGAAAATATTAAATTATAACTGCCATTATAATTTAATATTTTCAGGTAATCGCTAAAACCAGGGTTGTTACAAACTCCTCCCCTTATAAAAATTGCGTCCCCGCAATTTTCTAGAAAAAGAGCTGTAAAAACACAAAAGATACAATCATCGAAGGATAAAGACAAGCTCGAATTCCAAACCATTCATACTCTCAATATAGAATGGTAGAAAGAAATAAGAAAAAACTCATTTGGTTAATTCAGTGGCCCATCATATGCTAATATAGTGATTAGCAAACCATCGAATTTTCTAAGTAACTCGAAAAAATTCAAAGATATCCCATCTTCGAATCAAAACTCAATAAGATGCTCAACAATTAATCAATTGGAAATGATTGATTTCACAAAAATCTACGAATAGAGTCGGGATCAAGCTCACTTAAACCCGAACACTAAGCAATAAAGAAGATCATCAATAGGATTTTCCACATAAAGATACGGAAAGAACATCCTCACAGCAGAGTAGAAACAATAGACAAGATAGATAAATCACGAAATGACTTCTTACAAGGCCACCAAACTCGAACGACCATGAAAATGCATGTCGTTGCTATTAACTCAAGGATAGAATATACTCAAGAGACAGGGATATAAGCTCGAATTACTTGTCAATCCAAGATATTTATAATTTTTAAATCTCAACATCTTTTAAATTTTAAATCTCAATTTTCAATGTTTTGAAACTTTTCAAACTTTTTACTATATTACTTAGTAAGTAATTTAAAACTCAAACTAAAAGTCCAAATTTCTTCTCTTACTTCAAAATAAATTTTCAAAGAATTTTGTAAATCCATAATAATTTTCCTCAAAATAAATTAAGGGTTTAAATTCTCTTTACTCTTTTTTTATTACACCACTTAAATCGTTTAAAAACAATCAAATCCTCTTATAACTCTTCTCTTAAAACATCCAATGTATATAATATGGATTCTAAAATCTCAAAATATACTTTCATATATATATATATATATATAAACTAATGTATTACGTAATATATATATATATATATATATTATGTTTTATATTCATGTTAAATTTCTAAAAAGTATGCCTGCATATGATAGGCTTACCTATTTTAAATTTATGATTTCGAAAGTGGATTTTGTAGTGGCCCTTAAAACATATGCAAGCATTACGTTTACATGGAAATTTTGGGTTTACATTATATTATTTACAAAAATATATATAAAGGCTTGCAACAGAGAATTGGATTGTCCAGGCTCCACTATTTCAGGTTACATATATTGTTTTTAAGCAAAGTATGACATAGCTATTTTGATTTTAATTTACGTAATTTTAAATTTAAATTTTGATTTTTAATACTAATATGACGTTTGTTTGGATGTGGGTTTAAATGGAATTTTTGGTTTTAAACATTCTTATAGATATATGCATTCTATTTGAAGTTGTATATCTATAGGGTATATTATATAATCTAAATTTTCATATCAAAGAATCTATTTGATTTTTTACATATATTTTTAATAAGAGTTAAATAATATATATATATATATATATATATATATATATATATAGTAATATATATAGAAAACGTTTAGGGATTTATATCAATTTATGTTAACTAGATCTATACGTTTGTAATGATTTTTTTCCTTTAAATATAAAATATTATATCTATAGATAACTATCCGTTTTCATCGAATTCTAGATCGTATTGTTTTGGCCCACGCTGCAGGATTCGTTCAGCAGTAGTTTTCTAGCTTTTTCAATTTCCCATGATTATTTGTATCCGTTGATTCTTATTTTTTTCCATTGTTCTCTAGCCTCGAAAGGTGAGCATTCACTAACACTTAACATTCTTATAATTAGTAATTTGATTTCACTTGAACGACAATTGAAATATGTAACGTCCCGCCTTTTCGCACACTTCAAATCGACACACATGCCAATTCAACCATACGGAAGGGTGGATTGTTATGTGGTAAATAAGAAAACGAGAAAGAAATAAAACAAACAGAATCTCACAGCGGAAGGATAAAATATAATAATCAATTATACAGTTTATAAATCTGTTTACAAAACTATTTATATAATACATATCAGAGTTACACATACCAATAATATCAATGCAGCGGAACAGTATGAGTGTAGTGCAATATAATAAATAACAATAGAAATCTCCATCTTCGTCCTCCACAGCTAAAGTCTTCGATCCTGAAACGCTCGGACTGACCCGAGCGAATTGAAAAGACAAAACACTCGAGTCAGAACAAAAAGATCTTATGTAAATTAAATTAACAGAAATAAATATGAGTGCAATAAGTCAAGAGACGCTCGGAATTTACATCTTCTAAGGATCCGTTAAACTATTTAATATATAGTATATTTCGCTATTATAATAGTGTCTAATTGTAAAATAAAATGACTTTAAAATAGCGTTAAGACATTTTCCACCTTAACATGTAATAGTGCCAATAGTCTATACAGTGCCCGCATATCTCCTGATCGGGAGACTACGAGAAGACATCCATAGGTACGACACAAATAGAAACTCGTACAAGGCGCGATAGGGTAGGTGACACGGCACAACTAGGCAATGCCAAGGTAGATATACCAATTACGCTTCCGGGTCGGTGGTAACACATAGTGCGCAGCTACCGCCCACCTCGAACAAACTCCCCCAAATCAAAGAAATCAAAAGTGAAGGTGACCACCGAATCAAACCAAAGTCAGAGTATAGTATCGAAAGGAAGTGTCCGATCAAAGGTGCTACCTTATTAACCCGTCAATCGCTCATGTTTTAGCCACCTTATGCCAACTCACGGGAGTTGGGTCCATGTATTTACCTTACAGGAAACGCCGCCACCAACCTACTTCATTCTGGAATCTCCACCGCGTGCGCGGTTGTTAAAATGGTTTTCGGAGTTGGCAGAGAGTATGACAACTTCCGATCCCGGTCTCTTCAACAACCAAACGTTATTATAACACTGCGGTCTTTAAAATAGTTTATACTTTAAAACCAGAAAATAATTATCCATTTCAAAACCCATAAATACGATACCATTTCCATTTCCAAAAGAACTCGTTTTGATATTATTTTATAAAGCCCAAATCAATAATATCATTTTTATTTCAAATATATTTCTTTTCAAAAATCATACTACTTTAAAATTTAGAATATCTGAAAACTAAACATTTAAATTATAACTTTCAAAACATAATACTTCGAAACTCAAAGCTTTAAAACCATACTTCTAAAACTTGAATGGTTTGGATATTCAACAGTATATAAAATAAAATGATTTGATTTTAAAATTACTTTATAAAATAATTTCCACGACTTCACAATTTTTATTCATTTAAAATTTTAGGTCTAAACCCCATAAATTTAGATTTCTTTTAGTTTCAATAAAACACTTCGATTTCAATATATTCAAACTTTGAGTATTTAACAATTTCAAAACTAAGGTTGAAAATTCTATTCAACAATTTATTGTCCTATTATTTAGTTTTGAAATATTCACCAAATAAATCCATAAAATAAAACTCAAATTTCTAACAAATAAATATTTTCTTCGATTTATTTATACTAGAAATATTCATTTAATTTACTTTGAATAAAAATCCAGTTATAAATATCGTACCTTTAAAATTTCCAAGCTTAAATAAGTTTTACATCAACTTATGGAGAGAAATTTTTAAATAACTTCCATCAAATAAATTTCCAATTTACCTCCCAATCTTAACTGATTTTAAATCATTAAAACTCTATATATACATACGATATCTTAAACATGCACTTAACCATTTAACATAAATAATCAAACTCCATGGTTCAACTTATTTATTTTTATTTAACCGATTCATACATAGCTTAAATTCAAAAATTTAACTATATATGTATATATAAAATATATCTATATAATATCCAGATTTAATATTTATTTAAACCGTATCATATCCAAACCATAAAAATCATTTCAAAAATAATTGTATATATATACCGTGGTGCCTGTATATAATTTTCTATCCTATGGTCAAGTGATACGGATATTTATCATTTCAATCCGTAATTTAAAAATAAAAATTTGCGGTTGTATATCATTTCAAACCGCAATCCCGAATGAAATGAAAATGCATAATAACTTGCAGTTTATAAAATATAAAATATAGCATCCATTCATCCAAATATCAATCATCAACCATTTATTACAATCATCATCCAATTTAAACAAACATCAATATAGAGTATATAAACATAACAGGTAATAAATAACAGGTATTAACTAACAGTTTATATTCAATAATACATTTAATACCTGCTTAACTAGCAGTTTATATGCAAATAAATAAATTTTAACTGTCAATTTATATGCAAAAATGAAATTAATTACAGTTAAATTAAATAAATGCGATTTAACTGAGATGATGAATAAAAGATGCCAAACAGTCATAAATAAATTTCTACCCATATCTTAAATCAATTTAACAAACATAAGAAATTTTAGAAGTTGTGAGTGAGTTAAAACACTCATCTTTTGAATTTAAATTGAATTTAAATCCAATTTAAACCCAAAAATTTGATCATCTCAGAATTTTTTCAAACTAGCATCATCAAGTCCGGAATTTCAATACGATGCTAACAAAAGAAACTCGCGCGTAAATCAGAGTTCGTACGCAAGAGTTATAGCGATAATTGCATTAGAATTTTAAATAAAAGAAAAGAAAAGAAAGAACACATTTCAATCCATACTTGTCACGTCAATCTTCTTCTCTGCACGCACCTGGATAGAATGAACGGCCTGTAGCTCCCCTTACTTTCGTACGCACGAACCCTACTGGCTGCAAATCACGTACGCGAGCCGCCATCTCCGTCCAAAATCTATCACCCAGACACGCCTTTCCACGACCTCGCGAAGTCGCCACCCCCTCCCCAAGCGCCGCGCGATGCACGAATTGTCATAGCCGCCTCTAACATCCTTTAACCCTAATCGAACATTGCACGAAATCCAATCGTCGACTCGACCCACAAACCTTATAGATCAACTCCCCTCATCTTCCTCTCCAGAACCCAGAAAGCATTTCCCGATCCGACGCATTTTATCGCGGCGATGATGAACGGCCGTGGATGAACTTTAAATTTCAGAGCAAACGACGCAACGAATTGAAAAACGAATTACACCATTGAATTACGCTCGTCGAGAGCTTCAACATACATATTTTTTAGATTTTTCTGAGGACTTTGAATTTTAGGCTTTGGATTTGATTTTGGATTGTAATTGGATCTAAGATTTGCATCCATTGAAGAAGAAATGTGCTGAGGAAATGAACGCACAAACAAATAAGAATAGATGGAGGCTAGGGTTTATAACTGGGTTTATATAGGTAGGTTAGAAACTTGAATAGATGGATCGGGTTGGATATACGTGCTAACCCTAAAATGGCCCAAAAAGTCCGTTCTGAACCTAGAATGAAATTGGGTAAACTCATATATCAAAATAGATGTTTTAAAATATTTTAAACGCAATGGAAAAGGTTTCAGGTTCAAATTGTGTCGTATGAAGAAGTTATGCAAAAAACAATATTTTCAAATTGATTTCAATTGCATAAATTTCAAGACGTTTCGAGTCCGTACGATCAAATGACAAGTCCGATCGCTACGAAACTTGAAACATTATTATAATTCACCGTTATGAATCCGATGAAACTGATTTCGTCGAAATCCGAGTCAGTGGCCAAAATGACTATTTTTATATTAATTAAATAAATTAAGAATTTGTAAATAAATCCAATTTTTATATTTCAAATTTTAGAATTGGAAATTTTTATCACTTAATAATTCTTAGTCATTTATCCAAATTTAAACAATTTAGATTTTTCTTAAATGCTGATTTCATTCTTAATTTCAACGTAAAATTTCGATTTCACTATATTTGCAAATTATAAATTAAATTTTGCAATAATCCCCTTTAATTGACTTTTCATTCAATTATTCAATCTATTAGTATCTAATAGATGGGACTACCATTGGATTCATACTTTATCACATAAACATCTCCCAAATTTCATCTAAATTTATATTTACCTAATATCTAAATATTTAATAATTAACTTACCACCCTTAAATTCAATATTTATAAACTGTAGATTTTTGTCATTTCTAACCCCTTAGATATTTAAAATAACTAAAAGTAAATTCACATATAAATTTGGTGTTAATTATTCCAGCAAATACAGTTTTCAAAGGTTACTGCAATTATTCCAATTAATTTGCAAATTAATTCTAATAAATTTGATTTTATTCGATTACAAACTTAATATTAAACCAATCATTACTCAACTAACATAGTTAACATTGTTTATATTTCATTACCTTAATATTTTTCCAATTTTCATCTTTAATTTGCATTAATTACTGTATTTCAAATATATTGGAATTTTGTCAATTTTACTCATAAAATAAATTTTAAAACCTCAATTAATTATTTCATCTTGGTTTCATTCTTTTTTTTTATTACATGAATTATCATATTATGGATGTAATTTTACCTTGGTTACATCTTACTTAATCCGACATTCTTCACTCACCAATTTATTCCACATTAACTGCCAGAATTTAGTGAATTAATTGAAATTGATTACAAATTAACTTAACAACCTAATAAAATAAGTAACGTAAAATAAATATTGTCATTAACTCTTAATTACACTTATAGAGGTTCATTATTTACACCCCAATATTGTAATTACTTACATAACACTGGTTTTACTCAATTAACATTTATTACAAACTATTCCAAAATTTATTCAATATTTATTAGTTCTCTTATATTATATTTATTACCAAGTGTAACTTTTAACTTGAATTGGTCGGATTTCCTTTCAAGTTATTAATAATTAACTTATACTAACATATTCCTTAATTTATTCCAATTACCGTTACACTGTTTTTATTACATAATCAATTAAATATTTTCCTTTCTCGTATTAAATTATACACCTGTATAATTCTTTCCACTATTCATTCATTAGAATTCTATTTAAATTTCGATATCTTATAATAACTCATTCATTATACTTTTGCATATCAATAAACAAGGTTCCAAATAAATAGGGTTTATTAAATTCAATTTTTATAATTAAGTCTATTACAACCGATGTAATATTTCATAGGTTGATTATTAACATTTACTTCGTTACCAATTATAACAAATATATTTCTTTATAATTTAATTCCAAAATCTTATAAATATGACAAATTTAATTAACGAAATCTTCGGATCGTTACACTCTCCGCCACTCAAAACTTTTCGTCCCCGAAAAGGAAAAAAGAAGGGAAAAGAAGAATTAAATAAACAATACATCTTATTCAAAATATTAACTTATAAACAATAATTTACAAAATTTATTACTTTATATAAAATATACCATTTTATAATCATTATATCTTTTTATACTTAAATAAATAAAGTTTGGAAAAACATTTTCAAAATAATTTCTAAGTTCAAAAATTTATGGAAAATTTCGACAGAGTCTCCTTTGTACGAAGAGGTTCGGGAGAAAATATAATATCAAATATAACAATTATATTACATATATTATCCAAAATATTATATCCCAACCCGGGAAAATATATAAAATAGCGCTATAAACTGTAATCCGAAACGTACCTATTTGTCGGGCAATTTACGCTTAATTTATGAACCAAAAGCAGTAACAATTGCTTCCATAACCTGCATTTCACTTATAAAATCTAAAAGGGTTAACAATTATATAAATGAAATATTAAAGTTGTTTCAACCACAACAACAATCAATTCCAACAAACAGCATACACAACAAATACAAAGCAACCATTCAATCAAACAAACAAATAGTTGTTCGGATTCAAAACTTTTAAATTGTACGGAATGAAGAATAAACAACTAGCGCATCATTTACTCAACAGTCTTAGATAAAAATAAATAGATTATTCATTCACACCAAATCCAATTTTAAAGTATCCTTGCCCAAACAACCATCACTAAACAACAACAAATCCAAACAACAATCAACTTAACTTATTATTAATTTCATTTCATACCTTTGTTGTTTGATTTTCTTTTTATTTATATAGTGATTTATCTTTTTAATTTACATTTACTCATTAAATGTTTGCTTCATTTATTTTTACTTATTACTTACAATTATCCAATTCCATTAACTCAGGTCATGCCAGTTCATTTTATGTCATTATAATTATTCATTTATTTATTATTGTATGTCCTCATTTATTTATTACTTAATTTCATTTATTACAGTATTCATTTTCCTACTAATTTTATTTATAAATAGCTCAACTGTTTACTTAATTTCATTATCATTCATTATACTACTTCATTTCATTTATTTATCATTTTTCTTTTTCTTTTATTACTAAATTCCATTTACAATACTTACTTTTCTATTTTAATCTGTAGTCTTTTCAATTTAAACTTAAGTTTATAACTCTATACCACCAATTCTAATAAATAAAAGCAATTTATTGAACACTTTCATTACATGCTTTTACTGTACAATTTCCATTACATTTCTTATTAAACATTTCAACTTTTAATATTTGGTAAGTCATATATATGCTTTTTAAAGAATGTAATTGAAAGTTATACAAGTTTTCTCATTTCTTTTAATTAATTCATTGTTCAATAAATTTTTACCTTTGTCTTATAAGTTACAATTTCAACTTACAATTTCAGCTTCCTTTTTATTTCCTTTATAACTTAGCATTAATTCTCTTACCTAAATTAGAGGTTTCAATTATTAATTACTTACCTTTCATTTCACTACAATAATTGAAACAATTAATTAACGGAAATTTAAAAATTTAATACCGGGTTAAATTTCAAATTATTTTAAAATAATAGATAAATATACTTACAACTTATCTATATCCAAGTATATTTAAAAAAATTCTCTTTTGTTTATCAAAATAAATCTGTAGTAAAACTACTACAATGGCCTTCCCACTTCGAAACTCGAAAATGAACATCGATGATGCGTGCACTCATCACCGAAATTATTTTCCAGCGACAGACAGGGGAGTACAACTTATTTTTTTCCAGAATTTCTTTAAAACCATACTTTCAAATTATATTGAAATATTTATATCAGGAAATATTTCTAAATACTATTATTATATTTCAAAATCCTTTGAAATCAATTTTTTCAAAATCCCGGACTTAAGTTCTAAAATTTCCAAATTTTCATTGATTTTATTTTCAATCTTATTTTACCTGTTATTTATAACTTTATCCCTAACAACCAATATATCGCAACCAAATATAATCTTTTTATAAAAATTTATTATATATATATATATATGTATGTATAGAAAATATAATAGACAAAATTATTTTATTCACCTATATCAAAAACAAATATTTTGTCGGTCTGTCCTATTAAGTGTTTAGAAATCCCTATTGATGTCATAGCGTCTCATGCGGCCAACCAGAATTTATAAATACAAAACGGAACAGATTAACACAATATAAAAACCTTTTTATAACACTAACAAATACGCTCTCTCATATACATACTCTCAGCGACTCCTATAGGGTATTTCTACCATATAATAAAGAGTCGAACCCCACATATCTAAGGTTTATCACTAAACCAAAGCTCTGATACCAGATGTAACGTCCTGCCTTTTCGCACACTTCAAATCAACACACATACCGATTCAAACCATATGGAAGGGCTGATTGTTAAGGGGTAAATAAGAAAACGAGAAAGAAATAAAACAAACAGAATCTCACAGCGGAAGGATAAAATATAATAATCAATTATATAGTTTATAAATCTGTTTACAAAACTATTTATATAATACATATCAGAGTTACACATACCAATAATATCAATGCAGCGGAACAGTATGAGTGTAGTGCAATATAATAAATAATAATAATAGAAATCTCCATCTTCGTCCTCTAGAGCTAAAGTCTTCGATCCTGAAACGCTCGGAATGACCCGAGCGAATTGAAAAGACAAAACACTCGAGTCGGAACTAAAAGATCTTTTGTAAGTTAAATTAACAGAAATAAATATGAGTGCAGTAACTCAAGATATGCTCGGGATTTACATCTCCTAAGGATCCGTTAAAATACTTACTATATAATATATTTCGCTATTATAATAGTGTCTAATGGTAAAATAAACTTACTTTAAAATAGCGTTAAGGCTTTACATTTTCAACCTTAACACGTAATAGTGCCAATAGTCTATACAGTGCCTACATATCTCCTAATCGGGAGACTACGAGAAGACACTCCATAGGTACGACACAAATAGAAACTCGTACAAGGCGCGATAGGGTAGGTGACACGACACAACTAGGCAATGCCAGAGTAGATATACCAATTACGCTTCCGGGTCGGTGGTAACGCGTAGCGCGCAGCTACCGCCCACCTCGGACAAACTCCCCGAAATCAAAGAAATCAAAAGTGAAGGTGGCCACCGAATCAATCCACAGTCAGAGTATAGTATCGAAGGGAAGTGTTCGATCAAAGGTGCTACCTTATTAACCCGTCAATCGCTCCTGTTTTAGCCACCTTATGCCAACTCACGGGAGTTGGGTCAACGTATTTACCTTACGGGAAACGCCGCCACCAACCTACTTCATTCTGGAATCTCCACAGCGTACACGGTTGTTAAAGTGGTTTTCGGAGTTGGCAGAGAGTATGACAACTTCCGATCCCGGTCTCTTCAATAACCAAACGTTATTATAACACCGCGGTCTTTAAAATAGTTTATACTTTAAAACCAGAAAATAATTATCCATTTCAAAACCCATAAATACGATATCATTTCCATTTTCAAAATAACTCGTTTTGATATTATTTTATAAAGCCCAAATCAATAATATCATTTTTATTTCAAATATATTTCTTTTCAAAAATCATACTACTTTAAAATTTATAATATTTGGAAATCAAACATTTAAATTATAACTTTCAAAACATAATACTTCGAAACTCAAAGATTTAAAACCATACTTCTAAAACTTGAATGGTTTGGATATTCAACAGTATATAAAATAAAATGATTTGATTTTAAAATTACTTTATAAAATAATTTCCACGACTTCACAATTTTTATTCATTTAAAATTTTAGGTCTAAACCCCATAAATTTAGATTTCTTTTAGTTTCAATAAAACACTTCGATTTCAATATATTCAAACTTTGAGTATTTAACAATTTCAAAACTAAAATTGGAAATTCTATTCAACAATTTATTGTCCTATTATTTAGTTTTGAAATATTCAACAAATAAATCCATAAAATAAAACTCAAATTTCTAACAAATAAATATTTTCTTCAATTTATTTATAGTAGAAATATTCATTTAATTTATTTTGAATAAAAATCCAGTTATAAATATCGTACCTTTAAAATTTCCAAGCTTAAATAAGTTTTACATCAACTTATGGAGAGAAATTTTTAAATAAGTTCCATCAAATAAATTTCCAGTTTCCCTCCCAATCTTAACTGATTTTAAATCATTAAAACTCTATATATACATACGATATCTTAAACATGCACTTAACCATTTAACATAAATAATCAAACTCCATGGTTCAACTTATTTTTTTTATTTAACCGATTCATACATAGCTTAAATTCAAAAATTTAACTATATATGTATGTATAAAATATATTTATATAATATCCAAATTTAATATTTATTTAAACCGTATCATACCCAAACCATAAAAATCATTTCAAAAATAATTTTATATATATACCGTGGTGCCTGAATATAATTTTCTATCCTATGGTCAAGTGATACAGATATTTATCATTTCAATTCGTAATTTAAAAATAAAAATTTGCGGTTGTATATCATTTCAAACCGCAATCCTGAATGAAATGAAAATGCATAATAACTTGCAGTTTATAAAATATAAAATATAGCATCCATTCGTCCAAATATCAATCATCAACCATTTATTACAATCATCATCCAATTTAAACAAACATCAATATAGGGCATATAAAACATAACAGGTAATAAATAATAGATATTAACTAATAGTTTATATTCAATAATACATTTAATAACTGTTTAACTAGCAGTTTATATGCAAATAAATAAATTTTAGCTCTCAATTTATATGCAAAAATGAAATTAATTACAGTTAAATTAAATAAATGCGATTTAACTGAGATGATGAATAAAACATGCCAAACAGTCATAAATAAATTTCTGCCCATATCTTAAATCAATTTAACAAACATAAGAAATTTTAGAAGTTGTGAGTGGGTTAAAACACTCACCTTTTGAATTTAAATTGAATTTAAACCCAAAAATTTGACCGTCACAGAATTCATCCAAATCAGCGTCGTCAAGTCCGGAATTTCAATACGATCCTAACAAAAGAAACCGCACGTAAATCAGAGTTCATACGCAAGAGTTATAGCGATAATTGCATTAGAATTTTAAATAAAAAAAAAAGAAGAAAGAACACATTTCAATCCATACTTGCCACGTCAATCTTCTTCTCTGCACGCACCTGGACAGAACGTACGGCCTGTAGCTCCCTTTGCTTTCGTACGCACGAACCCTATTGGCCGTAAGTCATGTACGCGAGCCGCCATCTCCGTCCAAAATCTATCACCCAGACACGCCTTTCCACGACCTCGCGAAGTCGCCACCCCCTCCCCAAGCGCCGTGCAATGCACGAATTGTCATAGCCGCCTCTAACATCCTTTAACCCTAATCGAACATTGCACGAAATCCAACCGTCGACTCGACCCACAAACCATATAGATCAACTCCCCCCAGCTTCCTCTCCAAAACCCAGAAAGCGTTTCCCGATCCGACGCATTTTATCGCGACGATGATGAACGGCCGTGGCTAAACTTTAATTTTTAGAGCAAACGACGCAACGAATTGAAAAACGAATTATACCATTGAATTACGCTCGTCGAGAGCTTCAACATATATATTTTTTAGATTTTTCTGAGAACTTTGAATTTTAGGCTTTGGATTTGATTTTGAATTGTAATTAGATCTATGGTTTGCATCCATTGTAGAAGAAACGAGCTGAGGAAATGAACACACAAACAAATAAGAATAGATGGATGCTAGGGTTTATAACTGGGTTTATATAGGTAGGTTAGAAGCTTGAATAAATGAATCAAGTTGGATATACGTGCTAACCCCAAAATGGCCCAAAAAGCCCGTTCTGAACGCAGAACGAAATTGGGTAAACTCATATATCAAAATAGGTGTTTTAAAATATTTTAAACGCAATGGAAAAGGTTTCAGGTTCAAATTGTGTCGTATGAAGAAGTTATGCAAAAATCAATATTTTCAAATTGATTTCAATTGCATAAATTTCAAGGCGTTTCGAGTCCGTACGATCAAACGACAAATCCAATCGCTACGAAACCTGAAACAATATTATAATTCACCGTTACAGATCCGATGAAATTGCTTTCGTCGAAATCCGGGTCAGTTGCCAAAATGGCTATTTTTATATTAATTAAATAAATTAAGAATTTGTAAATAGATCCAATTTTTATATTTCAAATTTTAGAATTGGAAAATTTTATCACTTAATAATTCTTAGTCATTTATCCAAATTTAAACAATTTAGATGTTTCTTAAATGCTGATTTCATTATTAATTTCAACGTAAAATTTCGATTTCACTATATTTACAAATTATAAATTAAATTTTGCAATAATCCCCTTTAATTGACTTTTCATTCAATTATTCAATCTATTAGTATCTAATAGATGGGACTACCATTGGATTCATACTTTATCACATAAACATCTCCCAAATTTCATCTAAATTTATATTTACCTAATATCTAAATATTTAATAATTAACTTACCACCCTTAAATTCAATATTTATAAACTATAGATTTTTGTCATTTCTAACCCCTTAGATATTTAAAATAACTAAAAGTAAATTCACATATAAATTTGGTGTTAATTATTCCAGCAAATACAGTTTTCAAAGGTTACTGCAATTATTCCAATTAATTTGCAAATTAATTCTAATAAATTTGATTTTATTCGATTACAAACTTAATATTAAACCAATCATTACTCAACTAACATAGTTAACATTGTTTATATTTCATTACCTTAATATTTTTCCAATTTTCATCTTTAATTTGCATTAATTACTGTATTTCAAATATATTGGAATTTTGTCAGTTTTACTCATAAATTAAATTTTAAAACCTCAATTAATTATTTCATCTTGGTTTCATTCTTTTTTTTATTACATTAATTATCATATTACGAATGTAATTTTACCTTGGTTACATCTTATTGAATCCGACGTTCTTCACTTACCAATTTATTCCACATTAACTGCCATAATTTAGTGAATTAATTGAAATTGATTACAAATTAACTTAACAACCTAATAAAATAAGTAACGTACAATAAATATTATCATTAACTCTTAGTTACACTTATAGAGGTTCAATATTTACACCCCAACATTGTAATTACTTACATAACACTGGTTTTACTCAATTAACATTTATTACAAACTTTTCCAAAATTTATTCAATATTTATTTGTTCTCTTATGTTATATTTATAACCAAGTGTAACTTTTAACTTGAATTGGTTGGATTTCCTTTCAAGTTATTAATAATTAACTTATACTAACATATTCCTTAATTTGTTCCAGTTACCGTTACAATGTTTTTATTACATAATCAATTAAATACTTTCCTTTCTCGTATTAAATTATACATCTGTATAATCCTTTCCACTACTCATTCATTAGAATTCTATTTAAATTTCGATCTCTTGTAATAGCTCTTTCATTATACTTTTGCATATCAATAAACAAGGTTCCAAATAAATAGAGTTTATTAAATTCAATTTTTATAATTAAGTCTATTACAATCGATGTAATATTTAATAGGTTAATTATTAACATTTACTTCGTTACCAATTATAACAATTATATTTCTTTATAATTTAATTCCAAAATCTTATAAATATGACAAATTTAATTAACGAAATCTTCGGGTCGTTACAAAATATGCTGTTAAATTTGAATTGCCAGTTACTTAAGTGTTAAATATGATATGTCATTATCTGCAATTGTTCACCTGTGACATTTGACACCATATCCTACTGTATATATTTTATATTATTTATCACTGATGATATATGCCTGTTGTTGATATGTTATATTATTATCATATTTTTTCTCACTCTGCAAGTTCCCTGTCAATTTAGAATTCCTTAGGGGTTGAAATGATACATTCCGGAATGATATTCTACAATAGGTAAAAATCGTTATGGGTTGAAATGATAAACCCAATCGATTTTCATTGATTTTGAAATTATGGGTTGAAATGATATATACACATAAATATTTAATTAGGGGATTGAAATGATAAATATCTGCATCACTTGACCATATGATAGAAAATTATATACGAAAACCGCTGGTTTATATTTTGAAAAATGATTTCCGAAGTTTTGAAAGGAAATATATGGTTTTAATAATTATTGATTTAAAAAATATAATATATATAGGCTATTTTTATATATGTATAAAATCTAGATTTAACAATAATATGTTTTGGAAATTTTAATTTATAAGTTAGTCTTGCAAATATAATTTTTAAGATTTTTCTTATAATTTTATTATTTTAAAAATATATAAAAATACATTTAATACAAAATACATTTAATAATAAGATTTAATTTAATAAAATTTTAACTTAATTGGCTTATAATATGTTTAAATATTTATTTAAATTTATATTAATATTTTAAAAATGTATTTTATAACTTTAAAAAAAAGGTTGGGAAGATAAATTTATGTTGACTTGGAATTTAAATTGGTTAATAATTAAATTTAAATAAGTATTTATTTGAACTTATTGATTTTTAGATGTTGAAAATATGATTTATAACTTGATTTGATAAAAAGCGATTAAATGAATATTCTCAATTTTAAATAAAATTGAGATTAAATATTTAATATAGATTTAAATTTATAAATTAGGATTTTAATAAATTGTTATTGAAAAGATTAAGTGAATACTTTCCAATTTGAATAAATTTAAAGTTAAATGTTGAAATGTAAACAAAATTTATATAGTAAATGTTTGAATATTTTGAACTTGAATCTTTGAACTTTAAATTGAAATGGTTAAATTGGAATTGATTCAAATTGATTTTTTGGAATTTAAGATGATTTGAATCGAATTGCGAAATTGGAGGAACTATTTTTTATTATATAAAGTATTTTTAATAGATAAACTATTTTAATATCTAAATTATTTTAATATATAAACTATTTTAATTTACAACTATTTATTATGTACACTGTTTTCAATATCTAAATTGTTTAAGTTAAAAGTGTTATGATTTCAAACGGGTTATGATTTTAAAAGTGTTATGATTTCAAAGTGTTATGATTTCAAAAGTGTTATGATTTTGAAAGTCTAGAAATGAATATTATTTAAATTGAACAACGATATCGAGCTGATATGGTTGTTTTGAAACGAGTATGATATTTTGATATGACGTATGAACTATTTGAAAAGAAAAGCAATTGGTTGTTAAAGAGATAGAGATCGGATATTCTCATACTCTCTGCTAATTTTGAAAACCACTTTAACAACTGTGTACATGGTGAAGATTTCAGAACGAATTAGGATGGTTTGACTACGATTTTATATGGTATTTACGTAGCCCCGACTCCCGTGAGTTGGCTTGATGTGGCTAAAACAGGAGCTATGCCGGGCCAAGTGAGGTCATTCCCCCGATCAGGCACATTTCTTCGATACCATTATATTGCTTTTGTGATCTGATTGGGGTGCACCTTTGATTTAGGAGTGTGTCATGAGGTGGGCGGTAGTAGCTGCTATGCGTTACCACCATTCTGGGAGTGCGCAAATGGTATATCTACCCTGGCATTGCCTCGAGTGCTTTATCACATGCCCTATCGTGCCTTCTACGAGTTTATTTTGTGTCGTACCCATGGAGTGCTCCGTGATAGCCCACTTGCGAGTGGAGTTTACAGTATCCGTATAGACTACGACATTATATAAAATGTGTTAAGGGGATATGGGTAACACCTTAATGCTGTTTTAATAGTTAACTTTACTACATAGTAGATAGTTCCATGGATCCTTAGAGGATGAAAATCCCAAACATCCTTTAAGTTACTTGTATTTCAGTTGACATTTACTTGAGTTGAATTTATTAATATAAGAATGCTGATCTTGACTCGAGTATTTTGCGTTTGCTTTATGCTCAGGTCAGACTGAGTGTCACAGCATTTGAGACTCACCTTTAGAGTTTGGAGATTTGTTTGAATACCTATCTATCCAACTTTCAACTATTTCGCTTTATTCCAGTCACTCATATTCAGACTTGTCAGTTGCTTCTGTACTTGAGACTATTATGTATTTGAGATTTCTGTTGTATTTTGTTATCACTCTGATGTTTATATAGTAGCTTCATGAACTACTCTTTATCTATTCCGCTGCTTATTGTTATGTTACTATGTGTCTGTGATTCTGTGATTGATTTATTTACTGTATATGTTGAGTTTTGCCAAATATAAATTAATAATCAGTAGTTTTGAGCAATTCAAGTCAAACATGTGTGGATGCGAATGGTTCAAAATACCGGGTTGTTATATAATTTATAAAAACTAATTATAAATGTCAACTTATATAGGACATTATTTATAATTCATAATTATTAAAGAAGGTTAATAAATAATTTATAATTACTAATTATTACCTATATTCAATGATTAATTTTTTATATTTGATAATTAAGAAGTTATAGGACATTAATTTTTCATATTTAATAATCAATTACAATTAAGAAGTTATAGGTAACAACTGATAATTAATGATCAACAAATAAGAAGTAATTTTTAATAATTAAAAATTTCTATAAAATATTTTTTTTATCGTATAACTAATAATTAATATATAATTAAGACTAGTATCTAATAGTTAACAACTGATAAGCAATTAGTGTTTAGTAATTAAGAAGTAAAATTTATTATTTAGTATTTTATATAATTATAATTAACAATAATAATATTTTATATTAAAAAATTCAATCAATAATTCATAAATAATGATTTATAATTAATGATATTAATTTTGTACAATTAATAATGAATAATTTATAAACATCAATACATAATAGTTAATAGTCAATAATTTCTAATAACTAATGATTTATAATGGGTTAATCATAAAACAGCCTCCTATTTTTCAATATGCGGTCATCAAATTAAACTTCCCGCTTTCATTTTTATCCTCCCGCTTCACAGTACTACTTCATTGCCAAAATCTCAAATCCCTAAATCTATCAACCAATGGTCCTCCTTAACCCTTCCTCCAAAAATAAATCCTTTCACCTACTACTTGAGCCACCGAAGAGTTTGTGCTGTCGTCATGAACTGGAAGCTGCCACCGCCTGAAAGCTCAAGTTAAGCTAAGATTTGCTCGCATCATGAACTGATGGGTTTGGATTTCAATAGTAGCTTTCCTAAGAACAGAAAAAACTTTACGTGTAGGGTAGGTAAAAATTTACTCTCTTGATTTCTTCAATTCTGTCTTTAGTACCTTCATAACCCTACCTTGTTTTTGATCCGTGAACGTAATACATATTATGTGATTGTCAATCTTATCGAATTCATTTCGTTTTCAATAAGCATTTTTATTCGTGTGAAATGTGGTTGATTATGTACTACGATTTTTTTGAACACTTATACTTTTTTATCATGATTGTTCTGAAGACTCTGATTCTGGTAGTTCTATAGAAAGTGATTTTGATGGCATTCGTATGGGACAACAATACTGGGATGAGATATATTTTGTCTAGATGTATGAGTTTGAAGAAGGTGGAGATTAGGAACTATCCCTTCAGGGAGAAGGCACGTATGGAGAATAAGGAGAAGCTTGAGAAGATGAGGACCTTTTGGACGCCTTCGTGTAACTTGAAGTTGGGTAGGTGTAGGGAGCTGGCGAGGAAGATGGTGAATTTAAATGTGGAAGTGATGGATGAGAGTGCGGAAGATTGGTGGGAGTCTTTGCATGATGATTTTGCTGTTGAGAAGCTTTACGTTTATAGGATTATGCGTGGTAAGAGGTATAATGCTACCTGTAACGGTCCTGAATTTTGAACAATTTAAATTGAAAATATTTAATTAATTTTAAATGTTTGAATGATAATTTAAATTAAATTCCCAATATAACCATGAATTTGGCGATTAAATTTTAAAAATTTAATCTGTTGAAAGTTGAATAAAAAATTGAATATTCAATTTTAAGCTGATTAAAAATATTTCAAAAGCTTAGAAAATTCATATTAATAATACTGGAAATAATAAAAGCTTCAGAATTGAATTTGAAAATAATTTGTTCAGTTTTGAAATTTTATTGTTTAAATTGAATTTAAAAATAGCCTTCCGAGGCACAGTCTCGGAATTCGACGAAATCAGTTCCATTGGGTCCGTAATATTGAATTATTACCGGATTTCAAATTTCGTATTCATCAGAGTTGATTTGTGAACATACGACATAAAAACGTGTCAAAGAAAATTATCAAAAACAAATTGAATTCAAAATGAAAAAAAATAAATAGAATAAAATAAGAGAAGAAAATATTTCAAGATCTTTGGTACACAATATTTTATCGTCTCTGACATACGCCCAAAATCGCGTATCACTTCAGCCGAGATTTGGTTCATAAAAGAAAGTATCACCCGTACGCTGGTTCCTCCTTATTATTTCCAACCGAGCCTTCCCTTTTCAGTTCATACGAAAGAAAAACAAAAAAAAAGGCAGCCACGAGTTCTTCGTCCCCCTTCCAAAATTAGGGTTATTCAAAATTGAAGGCGCCGGCGACAACTTCGTTCGAGTTCGATTCTTCCTTTGTCAACTTCGCTCGCATCCTCCTGTTCGTTCGTCTTCAAGCTCGCGGCTGCTCTAATTTGTGGCAAGGTGAGTGATATTTATCACTCACATCTAGTTCAACAACTCTTAAATTTTGTTCACACGAAATATGTTCCAATTTTACTCTGCCGATTGTTTATGCTTGGTCGACTTGGTTCAAAATCGTCGGCTTTAAATTTGTGATGATTTACTATGGTTCTGTGACTTCTTTTTTTTTGTTTTGGTGAATTTCTGGTACTTCGGGCTTGACTTCGATTTTTTGAAAAATATGAACTTGTTCAAATTTTTCCTGATTATTGATTTTTAATTGTTCCATGACTTGCATTGTTCATGGTTGATTTTTATTCTCTGTAGTATTTTTTTTTTGAAGTCTTCATTGCACATGGGTCTCTGAGCTTTTGTAGTTGGCCTTGATGTTTGGTCTGACCGGGACTTTGATATTGTAGTCTGCATTGCACTGCTTCAGGTATTCACGTGTACACTAGAGTCGTATTGAGTGGGTCTTGTGGCATTGTTATTATGTTGGCATTTGTGGTTTGAGCTTTGGTCTCTGTTGCATGTATAATCTCGAGCTCTGTTAACTGTTTTCGAGTCTGCATATATGCGCATACCTACATCTGTATGTGTGTATGCATATATTGCTGGATTTGTACTTAGATTGAGTTGCTTTCTTGCGTACTCGAGTGTTGATTTAGGTTTTGTTGTATTCATCTAGTAGTGACTTCATGTGCATGTTGAACTGTTATCGATTCGTTCCTGTCCAGTTTCACTATTGCATTATATTATTGAGGCCGTGGCATTGATTTTCGAATCTTCACTGTGTTCAATTAGTCTGCACTTCATGTTGTATCTGTTATGTGCAGTGATATTGAGCTGCTTCATGTTTTCACTGTTTTGTTGACACCTGATATTCTCACTTTCACTTGGTCACTGCGTATTACTGTGCCTTGCACCTGATTGCATGGTGATCTAGTATCACTGATTTCGAGTTGTTTGAGTTCTAAAGTTGTACCCTGTAACTTGATGGGTTAGGAGGCACTTCTTGCTTTCAGGTTGCATTTTACATATATACATATTTATGTGTCTGCGACCTTGATTCCTGATAGCAATGGCTTTGACAATTTGAATTGATTCGACTTGATATTGTTACTGCTTGGCTTACATGATAGTGTTTTATGATGTTTTAAGAAAAATTAAACCGTGTCGTAGCCGTCATGGCTCCTATGCATCATTAAACTATTTTGTTCAGGTACGATCCGCTGTTAATTTTAATAGTTTATATGACGGTGTTTAACACGCCTCTGTTAACTTGAGTACTTGATGCATTTAAGTTTTGTTAGCTTCATGGTGCACCAATACTATTGGAGTTCAAATGCATTTATGATTTTTTTTTGACTATCTGAATATTTTGGCTTTGTCCATTCCTGTAGCTTTCATTACCTCATCACTATTACATCTTTTGAGTTTGGTGGTTGTTGACACTTTGTACCCGAGTTGTTGGCATCTGTACATTTTTGGTTGAAACTGGTCATACATTTATATCACTGGTAGCTGCATGTGTAACTGTGGTCGAGTTGTATCCATGTGTATACTATGAGCAAGTTGCAGTGTTCATTTTTGTTGGATTTGCCTGTTTGGTCTTGCATCTTGATTCATGTAAATTGTCACTGCATCATATATGACATAGATGCATTTGAGTTGTTTCGGTTGCCGTGGACTGTGCCATCACGTTCATGTGCATTTTCCATTTAAGTTTGTAATCTCCAGCCATGTAGGGGTTACTGATGCCTTTGCTCCACGAATTCATGTCTCATATATGCAATAAGTTGTTTCCTGTCTGGTTCATCTTGAAATTCTGTATGATGATATTGAGCCACTGCTTCACCTTTTCCTTTGTGTGCTGTTTGGTTCTAATCCCATCTGTAGTTACTGCTTGAGTTCGACAGTTGTATACGTCAGGTGCACTTCTAGTAGAGTGTGCACGTCTTTGAAATTGCGAAACTATGGCCTGCATGTTGCCATCCCCTTGCTGCAGATGCATTCGTGCAGTTTTTGGTTCTCTGTTGATTGATTTGAATTGTGGTCAATGCTCGTTTTTTTTGTATCGGCCATTTTATTTGTATACACCTGTGTTGAATCCAGCTAATAGCTCGGATTTGACCTTGGGCTGATTTCTATTTTTTCCCCCTATTGTGGCGAGGCAGTGCACGCGTGCGTGTACTGCAGCCACACAGTATTGATTTTAATTGATATTTCTTTTGCTTTTGATCCATTGATTTCTTTGCGTATTTCATATGCCGTATCGGCGAGGCCGTACACGCGTACGTGTACGGCAGCCAGTCAAATCTTGATGTTTTTAAGCAACTTTTCCAATTATTTAAATTGATTCGATTTAAATTGATGATTTTGGTTTAAACTACCGTATAGGCAAATTTTGATGCTTTCCTAAATTATCTTCTAAAAAGAAAAAAAAATTCTTTCATCCATCTTCATTAAAATTTCAATCTGCTGATTTGTTGTTTTAACACTGTTTAGTGTTACCATTTACCGTTATCCGATTTCTTGTTAAAGAGTCGGATAGGTAAATTTATCTTTGACTGTCGTCTAATTTCTATTTAATTATTATTGCCTGTATGCACTAATAACTGAGTTTGAATTAGACTGACCTTGCTTGTCTTAGTGAAATGTGATGGGGGATTCTCGCTTCGCGGTTAGGTGGCGAACGGGAGACTCTTACCCCCACACGGCCTCTTTACGGGGTTGGTTAGGCGTAAGCCGTGACAGTCGAAAGGCTGGCCGTAAAAGCAAGGGCAGGGTACCATTTGTAGCCACGGTGGTGCTGGGATGGTTGCAAAGTCTACCGGTTGCTGCTGACGGAAATGAGGTTCTTACAAAAGTGGTATCAGAGCTTTGGTTTACACAAAGCTTAGTTTATGGCGTTTAATATGAATAGTTACTAGAATCACTCTAAAGAAAACGTTTTCCAAATCTAAAGAAGTATAAAATTGTTTCCTTTGAAAAATAAAAGGTATTTTGAAAATTCAAATCTTTTTCGGAAATTCCCCACTCTAAATTTAGGTTTGCGATAGTTCTTTTCGGTGAGGTCTCCTTAGATTTGAGTTTCGATCGTTCGGAAACTCATTTTCGAATTTTTGAGAGTTATGGAAAATGAAATATAAGTTAAGTGAATTAATGAATTGGTTTAAATCAAATATTTCGAATATCTCCAAAGTAATAACTGGGAAATAAAATGACATGTTAGTTTGGTTATAACCAAGCGTGTCATTGAACTATAACTCGGGAATTTGATTCTGAATTCTTTTGAAAATTGATTTCAAATGTTTTGAAGAATGATTTAGTAAATAAATGGATTATAAGTACTTAACTTATAATATGGACTTTTGGTATATAACTGAGTTATATTAATCGAATTGAATTGATAAAGGAGATTTATAAATCGAAGTTTTAAAAATAGAAATGGAATTTATAAAGATTGTTTATAAATTCAAAACCAATTGAATTTGATAAATGAAACATAGAAGTTATTAAAGGAGATATATTCGCGATTTTGAACAGTGAATATATTATTAAATAAAACGGATATGTTTTAGGGAAGTGATATTATGAAATGAAGTTAATCGATTTAAAGATGTTTTAAAATGCATTAAGTATCGAATACATAGATTTCAACATTCATTGTTGAAATAGACGTTTTCGAGAAATAAAAGGAAATGGTGGACTATAACACTATTGTTATAGTAAATGGTTTCCGAAAGGAAATGTTTTTATATAGTATTGGGATTTATATATCTATCTTAAATTTCGAATCCCTATACTAGTGATTTTGAGTTGTCGTAACGATGTTTTACGCGACATTCGTTTTGACTCAAATAAATGTGTTTATGAGAATGATTTCCTTAAAGAATGAAATACATACTTAATTATGATTTAAGTATATTGAATATTTTCCAAATGTTGAAAATAAATAGACTTGTGAATTACTTATTATTAAATAAGTATGGAAATGTTTTCCAATATGAAATGAAAGGTTTGAAATTTTATCTTTTAAAGATAAATTAAAAAAATAAATATTTGAAATTTGTTTCAAATAGTTAAATGCGGAAAATTATATATCTTGTAAAGATATTTTTGGGAAATTTGAACAATTAGTTCAACTTGGTTATTTTTCAAAGTGATTGAATCTTGAGTTAAATTGAGTTTAACTTTGACACCCAAAAACAATGTAAGTTGAACTTTGAATTTTGGATAGTCAATTTGGATTGTATGTCTAACATTGTGAATTGATGACATATCAATTGATCTCTATTAAATATATATATATCTGTGGTGGCGGAGAATTTATTCTTTTAGCTTAACACCCTTCTCTGAGACGTACGAGCTTAGAGGTTATATATCGGTAGACATCAATTATGTGTTGAGAATTGACGATGTAACGTGAAATCCAAATCGAATGTGAAGTCGATAATGAATTGGATTATGAATATGAATTGGGTTTAAGATAACCTTAAAATTTCAAATCGACTTAGAGGAAAATTTGAAATGGATGATGAAATGGAAAATTTTGGAATCCTCTATTTGTTATGGATATGAAATATTATGGTTTTCAGAACGTATATATGAGAATACGATAAATTCGAAAACCATTAGTTTGGAAAGAAATTGTTATGGAAAACTTATGTAAGTTTACATAGGTATGATATGTACGAAACATGAAATGAAGTACTATGTATGTATGATATTATGTTTTCCAAACTGAGGATATGGAAAAGTACCTTCCATTTGAAAATTGGTGAAGGTATTGGAACTCGATATGAGTGTCCATTTGAAATTCGTAGCTACGTGGAATTTCCATATGTGGAATGTCCATTCGGACTAAAAATCCCCAAGATGGATCATCGTGTTTGGGATCGGGAACTAGCGGAATTCGAGGGGCGAGATGCCTATGGGTACAAGCGATTCTACTGGGATAGTAGCGTAACCGCTGGGTATACCGCGATCTAGATGATATGAAATAGCGTAATTCGAGGGGCGAGATGCCTATGGTTTACAAGCGACTCTACTGGGATAGTAGCGTAACCGCCGTGTAAACCGCGATCTGATGGTATAGCGTAATTCGTGGGGCGAGATGCCTACAGTTACAAGCGATTCCACTGGGATAGTGGCGCAACCGCCGAGTAAACTGCGATCTATGCAACAACCATGGCGATATTCAAGAGATGTGAAATCTATAGTTTACAAGCGATTCTACTGGGATAGTAGCGGAACCGCCGGGTAAACTGTGATCCATGGGGGAACGTGCTTTCCATATCCATTTTTTTAAAGGAATTTTTTAAAGTATTTTCACTGGGAGTTGAAGCAAGTATATTTAGTACTTGGAGATTTTTAGACCTGCGCCTGGCCAGCGTGTGCCTAATGTCTTTAAGAACGACGATAGACTTGTTAAATTTCGAGTTAGCAAGTATTTTCAAACTTTAAATAGAAAAACAATTACCTGAAATTAAAATTACATAATTCCAACCTAATAAACTAAGGAAGAAGATTTTTGAAATATTTTGAAAGTCTACAGCTTTGGAAAAGTTATACTATGTAAATCTCTTAAATGAAGAATTTCAAGTTTGAAAATTGAGTTTTTTTTTATGTTGGAAATTTTAGTAAAAGACTTTTACGTCTTGGTTGTAGAAATCAATGAACAAAGCTAGTGAGATAAAACAAATGGAATGAATCCTATCTTTATTTATTTTTAATAAATTTTGAGCTTGATAAAAATTGAGTAGGGTATAAATATTAGTGAAATTTTAACAATCATTTTTCCTTACTTGTAATTTCGGGACGAAATTCTTTTAAGGATGGGAGATTGTAACGGTCCTGAATTTTGAACAATTTAAATTGAAAATATTTAAATAATTTTAAATGTTTGAATGATAATTTAAATTAAATTCCCAATATAACCATGAATTTGGCGATTAAATTTTAAAAATTTAATCTGTTGAAAGTTGAATAAAAAATTGAATATTCAATTTTAAGCTGATTAAAAATATTTCAAAAGCTTAGAAAATTCATATTGATAATACTGGAAATAATAAAAGCTTCAGAATTGAATTTGAAAATAATTTGTTCAGTTTTGAAATTTTATTGTTTAAATTGAATTTAAAAATAGCCTTTCGAGGCACAGTCTCGGAATTCGACGAAATCAGTTCCATTGGGTCCGTAATATTGAATTATGACCGGATTTCAAATTTCGTATTCATCAGAGTTGATTTGTGAACATACGACATAAAAACGTGTCAAAGAAAATTATCAAAAACAAATTGAATTCAAAATGAAAAAAAATAAATAGAATAAAATAAGAGAAGAAAATATTTCAAGATCTTTGGTACACAATATTTTATCATCTCTGACGTACGCCCAAAATCGCGTATCACTTCAGCCGAGATTTGGTTCATAAAAGAAAGTATCACCCGTACGCTGGTTCCTCCTTATTATTTCCTACCGAGCCTTCCCTTTTCATTTCATACGAAAGAAAAACAAAAAAAAAAAAACAAAAAAAAATGGCGGCCGCGAGTTCTTCGTCCCCCTTCCAAAATTAGGGTTATTCAAAATTGAAGGCGCCGGCGACAACTTCGTTCGAGTTCGATTCTTCCTTCGTCAACTTCGCTCGCATCCTCCTGTTCGTTCGTCTTCAAGCTCGCGGCTGCTCTAATTTGTGGCAAGGTGAGTGATATTTATCACTCACATCTAGTTCAGCAACTCTTAAATTTTGTTCACACGAAATATGTTTCAATTTTACTCTGCCGATTGTTTATGCTTGGTCGACTTGGTTCAAAATCGTCGGCTTTAAATTTGTGATGATTTACTATGGTTCCGTGACTTCTTTTTTTTTGTTTTGGTGAATTTCTGGTACTTCGGGCTTGACTTCGATTTTGTGAAAAATATGAACTTGTTCAAATTTTTCCTGATTATTGATTTTTAATTGTTCCATGACTTGCATTGTTCATGGTTGATTTTTATTCTCTGTAGTATTTTTTTTTTGAAGTCTTCATTGCACACGGGTCTCTGAGCTTTTGTAGTTGGCCTTGATGTTTGGTCTGACCGGGACTTTGATATTGTAGTCTGCATTGCACTTCTTCAGGTATTCACGTATACACTCGAGTCGTATTGAGTGGGTCTTGTGGCATTGTTATTATGTTGGCATTTGTGGTTTGAGCTTTGGTCTCTATTGCATGTATAATCTCGAGCTCTGTTAACTGTTTTCGAGTCTGCATATATGTGCATACCTACATCTGTATGTGTGTATGCATATATTGCTGGATTTGTACTTAGCTTGAGTTGCTTTCTTGCGTACTCGAGTGTTGATTTAAGTTTTGTTGTATTCATCTAGTAGTGACTTCATGTGCATGTTGAACTGTTATCGATTCGTTCCTGTCCAGTTTCACTGTTGCATTATATTATTGAGGCCATGGCATTGATTTTTGAATCTTCACCGTGTTCAATTAGTCTGCACTTCATGTTGTATCTGTTATGTGCAGTGATATTGAGCTGCTTCATGTTTTCACTGTTTTGTTGACACCTGATATTCTCACTTTCACTTGGTCACTGCGTATTACTGTGCCTTGCACCTGATTGCATGGTGATCTAGTATCACTGATTTCGAGTTGTTTGAGTTCTAAAGTTGTACCCTGTAACTTGATGGGTTAGGAGGCACTTCTTGCTTTCAGGTTGCATTTTACATATATACATATTTATGTGTCTGCGACCTTGATTCCTGATAGCAATGGCTTTGACAATTTGAATTGATTCGACTTGATATTGTTACTGCTTGGCTTACATGATAGTGTTTTATGATGTTTTAAGAAAAATTAAACCGTGTCGTAGCCGTCATGGCTCCTATGCATCATTAAACTATTTTGTTCAGGTACGATCCGCTGTTAATTTTAATAGTTTATATGACGGTGTTTAACACACCTCTGTTAACTTGAGTACTTGATGCATTTAAGTTTTGTTAGCTTCATGGTGCACCAATACTATTGGAGTTCAAATGCATTTATGATTTTTTTTTTTGACTATCTAAATATTTTGGCTTTGTCCATTCCTGTAGCTTTCATTACCTCATCACTGTTACATCTTTTGATAGTTTGGTGGTTGTTGACACTTTGTACCCGAGTTGTTGGCATCTGTACATTTTTGGTTGAAACTGGTCATACATTTATATCACTGGTAGCTGCATGTGTAACTGTGGTCGAGTTGTATCCATGTGTATACTATGAGCAAGTTGTAGTGTTCATTTTTGTTGGATTTGCCTGTTTGGTCTTGCATCTTGATTCATGTAAATTGTCACTGCATCATATATGACATAGATGCATTTGAGTTGTTTCTGTTGCCGTGGACTGTGCCATCACGTTCATGTGCATTTTCCATTTAAGTTTATAATCTCCAGCCATGTAGGGGTTACTGATGCCTTTGCTCCACGAATTCATGTCTCATATATGCAATAAGTTGTTTCCTGTCTGGTTCATCTTGAAATTCTGTATGATGATATTGAGCCACTGCTTCACCTTTTCCTTTGTGTGCTGTTTGGTTCTAATCCCATCTGCAGTTACTGCTTGAGTTCGACAGTTGTATACGTCAGGTGCACTTCTAGTAGAGTGTGCACGTCTTTGAAATTGCGAAACTATGGCCTGCATGTTGCCATCCCCTTGCTGCAGATGCATTCGTGCAGTTTTGGTTCTCTGTTGATTGATTTGAATTGCGGTCAATGCTCGTTTTTTTGTATCGGCCATTTTATTTGTATACACCTGTGTTGAATCCAGCTGATAGCTCGGATTTGACCTTGGGCTGATTTTTATTTTTTTCCCCTATTGTGGCGAGGCAATGCACGCGTGCGTGTACTGCAACCACACAATATTGATTTTAATTGATATTTCTTTTGCTTTTGATCCATTGATTTCTTTGCGTATTTCATATGCCGTATCGGCGAGGCCGTACACGCGTGCGTGTACGGCAGCCAATCAAATCTTGATGTTTTTAAGCAACTTTTCCAATTATTTAAATTGATTCGATTTAAATTGATGATTTTGGTTTAAACTACCGTATAGGCAAATTTTGATGCTTTCCTAAATTATCTTCTAAAAAGAAAAAAAAATTCTTTCATCCATCTTCATTAAAATTTCAATCTGCTGATTTGTTGTTTTAACACTGTTTAGTGTTACCATTTACCGTTATTCGATTTCTTGTTAAAGAGTCGGATAGGTAAATTTATCTTTGACTGTCGTCTAATTTCTATTTAATTATTATTGCCTCTATGCACTAATAACCGAGTTTGAATTAGACTGACCCGTGTATTATTTTCTTTTGAATGTAATACTCGGGTCAGACCGAGTATTTTTACAGCTTGAAGATTTTCTCGCAGCGAAGTTAGAGAGAGGGGGATTAAAGATTTACTTCAGTTTTCAGGATTTCTTTTATACTTTAAAAAGATATATATATATATATATATATATATATAATTGTTCCGCTGTATTAAAATCTGATTCATTGTATAAAACTCTGATGTATAAAAGAAAAATTATTTATGAGAAATATATGATTGTTCTGTGATTCTGTGACTGATTCTATTTAAATTACATAAACTAAATAACAATCCGTCATTTTGAACGTTTCTAGTTGGTTTAATTACCGATTAGAGGCGGTCAGAGCGGCGGGTCGTTACACTACCCCTTATGTCTGCATTCTTTAGCAGAGGTACTGATTCTATTTTTTTGTTTCATTTTAATCTTTTCTGTATTAGAAACAAACATCATTATGCTTTCTTTTGCATTTTTACTATACTTTTAAGAGGATACATTTGATTTGGGTAAATGCTTCTCCTTGAGCAAATATGGAGTCTCAACTAATTTTGAAAAAGAAAATTATGAGAAAAATTGACACTAATGCAGCGCTAGGTTGTGAAATGTAGAAAGCATGCTTTGTCCTCAAGCTGATAAGATAAATTTCTTGACTTCTTGGTCTCTTTTCCTTGGAAAATCCACTATATCCTAGCAGTTATTAGAAAAAATACTTTTATATTGTGAACTGCTAAAATTGTAAACTGTAACTCATCTTCCCTAGCTCAACTCTGGTGAATTGAATTCAAAAATTTGTGATTTCTTAACCACTGTTGTACCACATTAATTGCATTTGCAATGCACCTTGGAAAGCTAGACACCTAACAATGGCAAATCTTTAGGGTCATGTAATGTAATACACACACAAAAGATTGATCTATATTGGAGATAAACTTCAAGAGTTTACGATCTTGACTCAGATTAGTACTGGTTTGGGATCTTTAGAGCATCCCCAACCAGGTAGTAGTATGTTGGGTTAACATTCTAAGTTGACACTTATGCTACTATACAACCAACAGTAGTAAACAATTCATTTCGATGTTGTAACATCGAGCAAGTGACTATAATCACTAACTGTTGTTCAAACCTCCTTCCTAAACGTTTCTTTCAGAATAACTTCCTACTATGAACAAAATTTGGTTCTTGTTGTTGTAGCTATCTTAAATACTTGGTACAAATTTTTTTTCATTCAATATTTTCTGATATGAAAATGCTTTTTCTCAATGTACTACAAAAGCAAGTGAAATAATGTTGTAAATTGTTCCAAACCCGAAAACATTCATCATATTAATATGTAAGACATACCATATGTGTACAAATATGTTTGTGCTGAATCAGGGCCTTTAGTATTTAGATATGCATGAGAATGACTGAATATTGAAAAGAGTAAGGAAAAAAGTTGAGCTAAATTAAGATCTCAAACTTTTCTTTTAAAATTTTAATAAGAAATTAAGATTGCAAATTAATAAAGATGCCTGATGCATTACGTGTCATGTTATACATAGCCTAGCAATTGTCACTTGTCATTAGTCTCTGGTAACTCTTATCTAGAACTAAAATCGCCCATTTAAGAAGATAAAAACTTTAAAAACCTTGGCACTACAGACGATCCTACTGCACAGATTCTACAAGTATATGGAAGAACGGGTCTATTTGTACTACGTACAGTAGTTACTATGTCAATGATCTAAATATTAACATTGAAATTTTCTTATGCATTGGACAAATATATGGTACACAGGCTGCAAGTTCTACATTCAGCATTTACTCTCAAATCCAAATCATCCCATTCCCTTAGGAAATAATAATAAGCAAAATCGCATACCATAGCCCTTCATCCTCACATTTCAACTGACAATTGGAATGGCATATTAGCAATAGTAGGGGACATCATAATATTTATTGGAATGAACACAATTTGGTGGTTGCCATCAAAATCACTGTTGCATGCTTCATTTTACTATTTTCTGCTCAATTACCATCAAATTCACCAATTGCTTCATTGTATTTCGACTTAGCCAAGAATTTTCGCATCACAATTTGCATACATATTTTTTGATTATCATCGCACAATTGAAAGTTTTAGAAGTATAGTAATTTCTTAGCGCATATGTGATATGGCAATCTTATGTTAATTTTACATATCAAGATGTTTTTTATATGCATCTTCATAAAATAAAGTTTCTAAACATGGCAGAATATAGGAGTTCCTCAGGTGATGGTGCAGTGATTTCAGATGATTGCAACTTCCATGAGTCGGTTCATCTTGATAGCTTTGATATGGATAGAACTCTAACACTTGTAAGTATATGTATCTATGAATAATAACATGTACCGTATTTCTATGTTAACTTATTAGCAAAACACCATTTGTTTTATTTCTCTATTCAATTGTAGGTACCTTCAGAAGGAAAATTTTCTGTAATGAACTATTGGACGACTCAAGAATTCAAGCCTCCTTTTCGTGTAAATGCATTGGTTGAAGAAGCAAGATCACATTGGGTGTGGTCGTCTTTCCTACCAGGTTCTTTTTATGGAGTCTAATAATTTTACTAATCAAATACAAAGTTAGTATGTAGTATGTTTGCAGAAGTGATAAATTGGGACAAATTATTGAGTTTTTTTTATCATAATATACAAGTTCCCATTATTTATTATTTTTCTTATTTGCCTTTCATGCATACTGCAGTATGAACTTTAGATGAGGAAGAACCATTCACTCATGTAACTAGATTTGAAAGCTATCTCCTTTAGGTGTACATCTACTTCATTATTTTCGTGTTATCATCATTTCACACTTTGGTTTTTCTTTGATTTCTTCATTAGGATGCATACAAATATGTCTAGTTGATGACACACCTCAAATTTATTTTCTTTTGGTTGTGAAATATTTTGTCGATACATAATAGTTACATACGTAAAGTGATATTCGCTTCTTTTTACATTAAAAGATTGATTTTGAGTAGATATGAATTTGCATTATTTATAAGTTGATTGTCCTATAATTTAGAGTATATGTATTAATTATATTTATAAGTTACATAAAAAGATTTGTATGAACAGGTAGTTGTTGAAAGAGATGATGTTTGGATTCAAGTTGTTAATGTTCAAGGGTCAAGGCGTATACAAAGTTAGACAAATCTTATATTTATTATATTTTCATTGTATTGTTAGGTATATGTATTTCTTCTATAGGATATGCATTACAAAAGACTAAGAATACGTGAATCCTTTTGGCATTTAGAAATATAAATCTTTTTTGTTATGTTCTGTAGATATGAATGAATATTTATGTAATTTGTACAATATTTTGGTTTCAACGGCAAATTTATTTTATATTTATGAGCCAAATGTAATAGTATTTATATTTTTTTTCTTATATGAATTTTTTTTAACAACGGGCGAAAACAGCTGTAGAAGATACTGTTGCAACGGGCTTTTACCATTATAAAAGATCTTATTGCAACGGGCTTTTACCATTGTAAAAAAATCTTATTGCAAAGACTACAGAATGTTGTAAATTTTTTTATTACAACATGCCTTTACAACATGCTTTTACAATGGTTTTAAAACGTTGTGAAATCTTTTAGGTCTATTACAACATCGCATAATACAACGATCGTTGGCCCATTGCAAAACCTCTATTACAACAGGCATTGCCCATTGTAAAAGGGGTATTTTGTTGTAGTAGTTGTACTTGGAAAAAATAGGCTACATCCCCATATTTAAACTCCGCCTAGGTAGAACCCACTATTTTTTTTGCTCGGACTATAATAACTTCTTCATGCTAACTCGGAATCGGCGAGACTTCGACCAATGAACTCTCACCTGAATTACGACAGCGTGAAACACTCAGATACTTCATCTTGTGAACACATACTATAGATCTCCTTGATGAATAACAGTTGTACTTAGAAAATAATAGACTACATTCTCATATTTGAACTCTGCCTAGGCAAAAACCACTATATATTTGTTCAGACTATAATAACTTCTTTATATTAACTTTAAATCAAGTGAGACTTCGATCGATGAACTCTCACCTAAAATATAGACAATATGGAACAGTCGGATACTTTGTCTTATGAATGCATACTTTACTGCTTCGTGATGACTAATGGTTGCACTTAGTAAACAACAGACTGCATAATCCCTATGTTTGAATTTTGAAGAAAACTAGAATTAAAATTTTGAAATTTTGATTTTTATCGAAATTCAAAACGTAAAAATTAGAGTTAGAATTATTTTATATCTATTTGTTTTTATTAATCAAATCAAATTTAAATCTTTAAATGGGTTACCCTTTTATTAAACGGGTTAGGTTAGACTAACCCACGTATTAAATGGGTCAAAGAATGTGTCATAATTGGGTTGGGCAAAATCGACCCAGTCCATTTCGATCCAACCAAACTCTTTTGATCGATCTAGACGTATGATAGTCCTACAACTTGAAAATCATGAGTTCTACAATGACATGAGACTAAAAGAACATTCCACAATAACTGCATTGAAATATTTATATCAAGAAAAATTCGGTATAAAAGTTTTCTAATACTGTAAAGGATGGAGTAAAGGGTGTTCATCCAGTAGAGAAATCGTTCGCTAAGTTTACCTCTTGAGTAGCAACATATAATTGTATCTTTGAACATAAGATGGACTTCACATTTGGTGTGGAAGCCCTTAATATAATTAATGTGTTCCTTATGTTAAGAGAACGTGGAAGCGGCAAAGATATTTGGTGGCGATATTAATTTATTATTAATAGAATTCATCTGTATGTGTGAGTATTTACTTGCATGTAAATTAAAACTCCTTATGTGGGAGTTTTAACATATTTATTAGGGGTGGACGCGGATCGATTTGGTGCGGTTTGGAGTTCAAAGCGCTTCTGCACCGTATCAAACGGTTAATCAAAAATACAAACCATTATACTAATCTTTTAAACGGTTCGGTTTTGATTTGGTTTAATGTAAAAAGTACGAAGGCACATTCGATGGACGTGAGTAAGGCAAGTTGTTGTAAAATTGGTAGGGTGCGAAGAGACCCATGTGAAATGTGTAATGTGAAGGAAAAATATTACCGTGCGAATTCATTTTGTTGTCCAGTATGCATATTTGTCATTTTTCTTATCGAAAATCGACAAGGGGAATGAAGAAAGGAAACTACCGCAGTTAAATTAGCCGATATCTTTCTCTAGCGTGATGCCGGTCGTTATTTTACCCATATATACTTGAAAGAAAGAGAGTTCAATGAATAAGGGTTTAGCGATGTCTGTTTGAAGTTTGTAAAATACTTTCTTCAATTTCAAAATTGGTAATCATGTTGTGACCGAACGTAATCAAGGACGTATTAAAACTTATCCGTTAGGACTTGCAGCAGGTTTGTGGAAAATTTTTGGTTGCAATGTGTAGTGCAAAGCTGTAGCATTGAATATGGTGGTAGATAAATGGTAACAGTACTTATGGCAGAGAAAACAAGTGCATTTGTACTTCTACATTAAAGTGAGTTCATAAAAAGCCCAAAGTGAATTACACGTATATATTCACATAGACAGCCGATGTTGTGTTGTGTACGGATGACACGTATATGTGTGAGGCAATATGACTAATGAAGTTGATGATATGTGCGGGCAACAAAGGACTGATGCGGGTAAACATATAAAATTCAAAAGCTAATTAGTTAAAGAATGCGGAACCGGAAAATGGAAAGCAAATCATAATTCTGAGAAAGGAATGAAATTTTTTACAGTGCTTATGTAGGAAAAAACATAATGCTGCATTAGCGAACAAAGGTACAAAAGCAAATACGAAATGATGACAAAAAACGTAAAAAAGATGGACGTTGTACGAGCTCTAGCGCGAACGATCAGCTAGAAAACGATCCACAATGTTATCACACTTTTCAATCTGTAAGAGGAATAAAAATTATGATAGGCATGAAAGGATCTGTAACATTCCCAAATGTATCAATTTAAAATTTGTAATTTATTTGAATTTTTGGAATTCAATTTGAAGTTAATTTGAATTTTTTTTTTAATTTTCAAAGCATACAAATATTTTGTTTGTTTAATTATATATCTATATACATATGTATATAAAATGGATTGAGTTTCAAAATTGATTTTGAATTTTGAATTTGAATTTGAATTTGAATTTGAATTTAAATAAATATCTTAAGTAAAAATTATTTGGATTCAAATACATTAACATATGTGTATTAATGTATGAATTAATATTAGAAAAACATTTTCTTTTAAAGATTGTATAAATATAAAGAGAAATGTAATTATATAAATAAGAGAAAAGTAATTATAAAAAATTTATTTAAATTCTTATGCATGAATTACAACTGTTCTTATTTAACATATGAACTTAACAAGTGTCATCTATTAAAGAGTGGAAATGAACAAGTGTCATCTCTTTTGATTTTAATTTTTAATAAAATTCATAAGAAAAAATTAAGCTATTATTCTCATTCCCCTCTCATTTCTTTTACCTGTACAAAATGTTAAATCAGAAAGCAAAAAACCCATCATCAAGCAAACCTCATTACAAACTCAATCAAGCAAGTTTTTGAACCAGATCATCAAACAGAAATCAAAACAAATTTAAACAAAGGCTTTCTCTTCAACCTTTTAATCAGCAACTCAGATCAAGTAAATAGTTTCAAAACTTCAAACAAACACTCAGCAAGCTTCATCATCTAACAACAGGGAATCAAGGCATTTTAATCAAATTCAGACAAAAAGCAATTTCCAGATTTTTGCAAGTTCAACACTCAGTCTTCTCTGTTTTCTTATGAAAAAACTGAAGGTAAATCTTTTTTTTTTTGAGTTTCAACTGGTTAAGTTATCAAGAAAATAAATACATCAGAAGCTAAGCAACTTTAAACAACTAGTTGCAGAAAAAATCCAGGATCAAGTTAAAGCACAAATTCCAGTTCAAATAATCAACTTCCAGGATTTCATCTCTGTTTCCGTTTTCAGGCAAATAGGTGAGTAAACTCCATTTTAAATTTGAACTGAATCTTGTTGCTGTGAAAACATAGAAGCTTGAATTGAAATGTGAGTTGCATGCATATAAATACATGAAAATTTGAGTGTGCATGTCTATGCACTTGAAAGAGAGGTTCTGTCCCAGGTTGACATGCTCAAGTCTGATCAAATTTTTTGATTTCTTCTTCCTCGATCAATATTAAACCATAAGATCTAAAAAAAAGTTGTTTGATAAGGCATGATTCAGATTCTAAAAATGGTTTTAAGCAAATCAAATTGAAGAAATTTTTGAAAATTTGAAATCACAGGCAAACTAAAACCTGTTGAAAAAAATTTGATTATCATAATCTTTGAATTCAGTTACATCATATTGAAATACTTTAGAAAATAATATTTTTGAAAGCAAAATCATAATTTTTAAATCAGTATTTACTGAGATATGCAGAAATGAACAAATTTCGGGTTTTTGCTAAATTCCGATGACCGAAATCATTTTGGGTCGTGACAAGATATTAAATAATTACTTTTAAAATAACTAAATTAACAAATCATTAATTACTTAATAAATTAAAAGATAACCAAAGTGATTAATAAAGATAAAAAGATTTATCTTTTAATTTATTAAGTAATTAATGATTTGTTAATTTAATTATTTTAAACGTAATTATTTAATATCTTGTCACGACCCAAAATGATTCCGATCATCGGGATTTAGCAAAAATCCCAAATTTGTTCATTTCTGCCTATCTCAGTAAAGACTAATTTAAAATTTATGATTTTGCTTTCAAAAATCATTATTTTCTAAAGCATTTCAATTGATGTAACTGAATTCAAAGATTATGATAATCAATTTTTTTCAATAGGTTTTAGTTTGCCTATGATTTCAAATTTTCAGAAATTTATTCAATTTGATTTTCTTAAAACCATTTTTAGAATTTGAATCACTCCTAATCAAAAAACTTTTGTTTAGATCTTATGGTTTAATATTGATCGAGGAAGAAGAAATCAAATTTTTTTGTCAGACTTGAGCCTGTCAACTTGGGACAGAACCTCTCTTTCAAGTGCACAGACATGCACACTCCAATTTTCATGTATTTATATACATGCAACTCACATTTTCAAACAAGCTTCTATGTTTTCACAAAACAAGATTCATTTCAAATTTAAAATGGAGTTTACTCACATATTTGCCTGAAAACAGAAACAGAGATGAAATCCTAGAAGTTGATTATTTGAATTACAATTTCTGTTTTAACTTGATCTTGGATTTTTACTGCAATTTGTTGTTTAAAGTTGCTTAGCTTCTGATGTATTTATTTTCTTGATTACTTAACCAGTTGAAACTCAAAAAAAATTTTAAAAAAAGATTTACCTTCAATTTTTATGAAAACATAGAAGCTTGAGTGTTGAACTTGCAAAAATCTGGAAATTGCTTTTTGTTTGAATTTGATTAAAATGCCTTGATTCCCTGTTGTTAGAAGATGAAGCTTGCCGAGTGTTTGTTTGAAGTTTTGAAACTATTTCCTTGATCTGAGTTGCTGATTAAAAGGTTGAAGTGAAAGCCTTTGTTTAAATTTGTTTTGATTTCTGTTTGATGATCTGGTTCAAAAACTTGCTTGTTTGAGTTTGTAATGAGGTTTGCATGATGATGGGTTTTTTTCTTTCTAATTTAACAATTTGTAAAGGTAAACGAAATGAGAGGGGAATGAGAATAATAGCTTAAATTTTTCTTATGAATTTTATTAAAAATTAAAATCAAAAGAGATGACTCTTGTTCACTTCCACTCCTTAATAGATTACACTTGTTAAGTTCATATGTTAAATAAGAATACTTGTAATTCATGCATAAGAATTTAAATAATTTTTTCATAATTACTTTTCTCTTATTTATATAATTACATTTCTCTTTATATTTATACAATCTTTAAAAGAAAATGTTTTTCTAATATTAATTAATACAATAATACACATATGTTAATGTATTTGAATCCAAGTAATTTTTACTTAAGATATTTATTTAAATTTAATTCAAATACAAATTCAAATTCAAATTCAAAATCAAAATTCAAATTCAAATTTGAAACTCAATCCATTCTATATACATATGTATATAGGTATATAATTAAACAAACAAAATATTCATATGCTTTGAAAATAAAAAAATTAATTCAAATTAACTTCAAATGTAATTCAAAAAATTCAAATAAATTACAAATTTTAAATTGATAAATTTGGGAATGTTACAGGTTCCCCCTTAAGAAAATTTTGTCCTCGAAATTTGAAAGAGAGAGAAAGAAAACAAAGAAGATATGAAGATATAAAAGATAGAGAAAATGCTTACCAGATTAAGCCGAGATATCCACTCTGCAATTGGGATAGGACTTCTGCATACTATCCTAAGTTTCCCTAGTACAGTCCTTTGGATCTCCACTCCATTGTACTTTGACTAGTTTCATAATTTTGTTCCTCAATTGCTTTTCATCATGATCCACAATCTTTATTGGTTCTCTTTTAACTGCTAAATTGGGAGTGATTTCGAGATCCTACTGAGCAGCTTCTTCAATGATACTATCTGGGTAGTGCATATATTTTCGAAGGTTAGAAATGTGGAACACATCATGCACGCTAGACAAATAGCTGGGTAGCTGCACTCGATATGCTGGAGGACCGATCCTCTCCAGAATAGGAAAAAGACCAATAAACCGTGGTGCCAGCTTACCAGTTTTCCCAAATCTCAATACACCACGCATTGGAGACACTTTTAAGAATACAAAATCCCCAGCTTGAAATTCCAAATCTCTTCTTCTTCGGTCGTAATAGCTCTTCTGACGACTTTGAGCAGTTATCAACTTCTTTCGAATAAAATCTACTTTCTCTGTGGCTTCTTTAATCATATCTGGTCCAAGAACGAGTCTATCACCTGACTCGATCCAGCATGCAGGTGATCGACATGGACGACCATATAAAGCCTCAAAAGGAGCCATTTCAACACTGGTCTGATAGCTATTGTTATATGAGAATTCTGCCAGATGTAAATGGTCCTCCTAAGAACCACCAAAGTCGAGAATACGAGCCCGCAAAAGGTCTTCTAGAATTCGATCTATCCTCTCAGTCTGCCCATCAGACTGCGGTGATAAGCAGTACCGAAGTTCAGTTTTATTCCCAATGCGGCTTGGAATGCCTTCCAAAATCTACTAGTGAAGATCGGATCACGATCACTCGTTATGCTGCTAGGAATACCATGGAGACGAACAATTTCTTTTATATACCCCTCTGCTAAGCTTGCCGCTTTCACTGGGATGAAGTGAGCAGTTTTGGTTAGACGGTCCACTATGACCCAAATTGCTTCATTTACTTTCTTAGTTCGTGGCAACCCGTCGATGAAATCCATCGATACTTGACCCCATTTCCACTTCGGTACTTCTAAAGACTGAAGTAAACCCGCCATTTTCTTTTGATCACTTTTAATTTATTGACAGGTAGCACAACGGCTCACATATATAGATATGTCCATTTTCATCGTTTTCCACCAAAACGTTCTTTTGATATCAGGATACATTTTATTGACTCCTAGATGGATATAAAGTTTATAATTGTGACATTCGTCCAAAACTTCACATTTCAGATCCGGAATGTCAGGGACACAAATTCTGCCTTTCAATCTTATAATTCCTCTACTATCAACTTCAAAACTGGTATTTTCACCATGATAAATTCTCCTATACATTTCTCATAGAAACTTGTCTTCACTCTGCTGTCTTGAAATCTTTTTAAGAAGAGTTGGTGCGATAACAAGATGAGCGAGAATGGCATGTTTCCTACTCAAAGCATCAACAACTACATTGGCTTTTCCAGGTGTATACAGAATATCTAGGTCATAGGATGTCAGAAATTCCAACTAACATTGTTGTCGCAGATTGAAATCTTTCTGGGTGAAGAGATACTTCAAAGACTTGTTGTCGGTGAATAATTCAAAATTTTCACCTAAACAAGAAGAATTTACTAAGTATAGATTAAGTTAAGTTGAACTTTAAAATTTTCTTTTAGAAAGCTGAAGGAGATTCTTACCCAGAAGATAATGTCGCCAGATTTTTAAGGCAAAAATAACAGCCAAAAGCCCAAATCGTGTGTTGGGCAGTTTCTCTTGTACGGACGTAATTTTCTACTCGCGTAGGCAATTACCATCCCATTCTGCATTAATACTACACCTACCCCATCACCACAAGCGTCAGTATAGTCTGATAAGCCTTGGTTCCCGTTAATAATAGCGAGAACAGGAGCGGTAGTCAATCTCTTTTTCAATCCCAGAAAAGCTTCATCACATTTTGGAGTCCAATTGAACTTGGCATTCTTCATTGCTAACTTAGTCAATGGACTAGCTATCTTAGAAAAGTCCTGAACAAACTTCCGATAATAGCCTGCTAAACCCAGAAAACATCAAACTTCTTTCGGAGTTGTGGGTCCCTTCCAGTCAAGAATAGAGGAAATTTTGCTAGGATCAACAGAAATCCCTTCTTCATTAACAATATGGCCAAGGAATCTGACTTCATTGACCCAAAAGTGACATTTAGAAAATTTGGCGAATAGGATATTCCTTCTCAAAATCTCCAAAACAATTCTGAGATGTTTAGCATGCTCCTCTTCGGTTTTGGAGTACATTAGGATATCATTGATAAATACAAGCACAAATTTATTCAACGTTTCTCGAAACACACAGGTCATTAAGTACGCAGGAGCATTGGTTAGTCCCAAAGGCATGACTAACCATTCGTAGAATACGTCCAGACCCCTAAAAGCAGTTAAATGCACACAGTCTTGGCAATTCGCAGCTGACGGATTCCCTGGCCTAGATCCATTTTAGAAAAGAATCATGCGCCGTGCAGTTGATCGAATAGATCGTCGATCCTGGGTAAAGGAAACTTGTTTTTAAGAGTTTGTTTATTGAGATCGTGGTAGTCGACACACAATCTCAAAGAACCGTCAGATTTAGCCACAAACACTATGGATGAACCCCATTCAGAAACACTAGGACGAATCGATCCCTTCTTTAGCAAATCACCGTTTTGCTTGACTAGTTCAATTCTTTCCCGGGATGCCATCCTAAGACTAGCATGAATGATAGGATGAGCATTCAGAACTAAGTCAATTCTTAATTCAATCTCTCTGTGCGGGGGTGAATATTTGACTTCTTCGAATACGTCGGGAAAATGATGGACAATAGGAATGGACTCCAGACTTGGTTCTGGATATCCCAAAGTATACATCAGTTTATCCCTTTTTGGACTAGGGTCTTCATAAGAAATTTCAATGAAACCTCCAATTTTTGTTTTGACTATAATGTTCAATTGTTGCAATCTAATTTGGCTTCATATCTTGTTAACCAATTCATCCCGAGCATTATCTCAAATTCATTGAAGTCGAGAACATAAAGGTTAATAGGAAATCGATGGCCAGAATACGAGATAGGCACTTTCCTACAATATAGACAAAGATTTGCAGTACACCCACTGGATTCTTCACGCAAATAGGTTCATCAACAAATTTAGGTTTATGTTTCAATTCATTCCCGATTTGTTGGGAGATAAAGCTATGTGAAGCTACCATGTCGAACAAAAATCTAACAACTCTATCAACAATAATAAGGTTACCTTTCAAAACTCCTTTTACTTCATCCATCTTTGAAGTTGAGGGGTTATCTTTTACTACGTACACTTTCGCTATCTGTGCATGTTTTTTTTCGGGCAATTCTTAACTCTGTGACCCGGCTGGTGACAACAATAGCATTCCTTAGATCATTGGCTTGTCTTTACAAGTTGATCTTTCTTTATTTGTTTCTTTGGTTTCTCAAATCGTTTGCTAAATGGCCTTTCTCCTGACAATTGTAACAAATAATATTTCTAGCCGAGTTCTCTTGATTACTCCTCTTCTTCTTACCTTGATCCGGCCTCATTCCTTCGAATTTTATTTTCTTCCAATTTGAACTACTTGAACTCCCCTTCCCTTCCGAAACTTTCTACATATCTAGGGTAGCATATCGATAACCCATATCGATCAAGCCTGAAAAAGATTCTTTTATGTGGGTTGTCATTCTCTTGTGATACTCCTTATTCATTCCCGGAATGAATTTCTCATTCTTCTTCAAGGGTGTATTCACTAGCTCCGGACCAAATCGAGACAATTCATTGAATTTATTTAGATATTCCTCAAATGATAGACTTCCTTGTTTCAAATCTATGAACTCCTGGTACATTCGAGAGACACTAGCACATGGAATGTATCGCTGCTCAAACACTTCTTTAAATCATCTCCAAGTAAACTCATCTTCTGAGCCATCCACAGTAACTGTCCCCCACCAAGCTAATGCTTCTTCTTGGAGTTGCCAAGAAGCTATTAGTCGCTTTTGGTCGTCTTCCAATTTCAATCCCTTGAAAATTCTTTCACGCGATCGGATCCAAGCTTGGGCTTCAACAACAGATTCCTTGCCAGTAAACGGCTTTCCACCAAGTCTCGAGAAGCTTTTATAAAGATCAGCCAGATTCGGCTGAGGTTGAGTAGGCATAGTTGTAGTTGCAGGGACTTGACAAGTTGCAGTGGTATTTCCCCGTCCCTTACTTTGTCCTCTTCTTTTTCTCATTCTCACTATTTGTAAATAGTAAGAAAACTCGATTTAGGCATAAGGACAAGATATCTTAGGGAATATCAACAATTTAAAAAGGAATAGACCAAGAAATTTAGGGTTTCAGTCTTTCTGTTTATGCTCATTCTAGGGTATACTTCACCCTATCTCTAATGAGCCATCTAATGTGTTATACTCCGTAGCTAAAGTTCTTACTCAACCTTTAGCTCTGATACCACTTGTCACGACCCAAAATGATTCCGATCATCGAGATTTAGCAAAAACCCCAAATTTGTTCATTTCTGCCTATCTCAGTAAATATTGATTTAAAATTTATGATTTTGCTTTCAAAAATATTAATTTCTAAAGCATTTCAATTGATGTAATTGAATTCAAAGATTATGATAATCAAAATTTTTTCAATAGGTTTTAGTTTGCCTGTGATTTCAAATTTCTAGAAATTTCTTCAGTTTGATTTTCTTAAAACCATTTTTAGAATTTGAATCACGCCTAATCGAACAAATTTTGTTTAGATCTTACGGTTTAATATTGATCGAGGAAGAAGAAATCAAAAATTTTGATCAGACTTGAGCCTGTCAACCTGGGACAGAACCTCTCTTTCAAGTGCACAGACATGCACACTCCAATTTTCACTTATTTATATACAAGCAACTCACATTTTCAATTCAAGCTTCTATGATTTCACAACAACAAGATTCAGTTCAAATTTAAAATGGAGTTTACTCACCTATTTGCCTGAAAACAGAAACAGAGATGAAATCCTGGAAGTTGATTATTGAAAATGGAATTTCTGTTTAACTTGATCCTGGATTTTTCCTACAACTAGTTGTTTAAAGTCACTTATCTTCTGATGTATTTATTTTCTTGATTACTTAACCAATTGAAACTCAATTTTTTTTAAAAAGATTTACCTTCGGTTTTTATGAAAACAGAGAAGCCTGAGTGTTGAACTTGCAAAAATCTCGAAATTGCTTTTTGTCTGAATTTGATTAAAATGCCTTGATTCCCCGTTGTTAGATGATGAAGCTTGCTGAGTGTTTGTTTGAAGTTTTGAAACTATTTCCTTGATCTGAGTTACTGATTAAAATCTTGAAGTGAAAGCCTTTGTTTAAATTTGTTTTGATTTCCGTTTGATGATCTAGTTCAAAAACTTGCTTGATTGAGTTTGTAATGAGGTTTGCTTGATGATGGGTTTTTTCTTCCTATTTTAACAATTTGTATAGGTAAAAGAAATGAGAGGGGAATGAGAATAATAGCTTAAAATTTTCTTATGGATTTTATTAAAAATTAAAATCAAAAGAGATAACACTTTTTCACTTCCACTCTTTAATAGATTACACTTGTTAAGTTCATATTTTAAATAAGAAAACTTGTAATTCATGCATAAGAATTTAATTTTTTTTTTATAATTACTTTTCTCTTATTTATATAATTACATTTCTCTTTATATTTATACAATCTTTAAAAGAAAATGTTTTTCTAATATTAATTCATATATTAATACACATATGTTAACGTATTTGAATCCAAATAATTTTTACTTAATATATTTACTTAAATTTAAATTCAAAACAAATTCAAATTCAAATTCAAATTCAAATTCAAAATAAAAATTCAAATTCAAATTTGTAACCCAATCCATTCTATATACATATGTGTATAAATATATAATTAAACAAACAAAATATTCATATGCTTTGAAAATTAAAAAAAATAATCCAAATTAACTTCAAATTGAATTCTAAAAATTCAAATAAATTTTAAATTTTAAATTGATAAATTTGGGAATGTTACAGGATTAAGGATGGTGAGGCAGAGGAGTTGACGTAAATACTTAAAAACATATAGGAATATATAACTAAACAAACACATATATATGTGTGGATATATGTGAACATATGTCGGTAGGAATGAATGAAGAAGTACATGTGTTGTAGCATACTACTTCAGAAGTAAAAAAAGCATCCTAATCATAGTTGTCAGAACATTGTGGAAGAAGTTGCGGTTCAGCTGGCACTTGTACATCATTATCAGAAATGTGAGAATACTTGTCATTTATTTTCACGGGTTTTTCAGTAAGCGGTCGTAGCGAAAGAGGAACATTGTTGTTCCAGTCGGTATCTTTTTCCGATGGAGCAGGAGGAGCAGTGTGGCTTTTGACGGTGTTTGAAACTCCTACCTTAGCATCAACAAATGATTGCATGTGTTTTGTTTGACATGCGCTTTTATGTTCGAATTTTTCTGTGCTAATGGCTATTGCAGTGTCTTTTAGGTGAATGACAGATTTCCGCTGCAAGGTAAAAAGTGTATGTTAGTGGCGAGATAAAATTAAAGTGTATGGTATAGAAAATGTGCTCAATGGAATTTAAAGTGGAAGGTGAAAATGGAGGGTAGTACGATGTGTGTTCGGTATGGTGGAGGGAGGTATAAAAATAAGACGAGAAGCAAGAGAGAAGAACAATCTTTGTCATAATGGTGAGGAGAAGTAGTGTTGCTAGAATATAGCGGAGAAGGAAAGGAAGTAAAGGTTATACAGTGATAAAAATAGGAGAATGGGTAGAGTCAGTGTGATGTGGGTTGATAAGTGGGCCATTTGGTAGGGAGTATATAGGGGAGGTGGAAGAGGAATGAGCTGAATTGGTTATAAGCGTAGCTGAATATAAGGTCAGGGATGTGGGAGAGGTAAGAAATCAGTGGAGAAGAAATGTGTATTGGTAGTTCAATTTTATTATTGTTTGTCAAACTTGTTTGTTAATGGTTGGATGCAAAGTATGTGGTTCTATGGTACATATTGTAAGCTATGCACGTGGTGGTTCCGATGGATATGGGAAAGCTGGGAGGTCGACTTTGGGTGATGCAAAAAAAATAACTTAAAGTGTTAAAAAGATGAGGTGTTAGTGTGAACGGGTGAAAGTAGACAATAGGGTCCAGCACGGTGGGCAGCACATTTCATGCACAGAGTGGGTAAAGATGACAATGACGTGTTATGTAGACCATGTTTGTTGAATATGCGAGTATATGATTTTTTTTGATGATAATAAACATTTATATATGTAACGACCCGTAAATTTTAACCGGTTTTAGTACGTATTTTATTTAAATTTTGCGAAATTTTAACGATAAAATTTTGAAACAAAAATTTAATATTTGGAATGTGTCTAGTTAAACATAGCAACTGGTAAATTTTCGTCCGAAAATATGAAAGTTTATTTCGCGCGTAAATTTACGTCAATTTAATCAGTTAAAAAGCAATGAAAATAAAATGTTTTCAAAACCAAAATATTTTTACATAAAAAAATTCTAAACCATCTTTTGAGCAAGTTGTCAGTTTGTCGTTTTTCCAAATTCGGACATCTTTGGCTCCGTCGATCTTATTCTTTTACGATTTTCTTGCATTTTCCGTAATAGAAAATTTCGAATTTTTATAATTCAATCGTGCCACTGACATATATATACCGTTTTGATCGTCTCGTCGTGCTAATCTCTACGGTATATTTATTTCTGTATTTTGAGTCCGGTACGCGACGGAGCCATGCACCGGTTCATCGTATCGGTACGTTTGGAGCCGTTTTAAATTGTTTGTGTCCATTCAAATTCAATGTTTATTAACCAACAGCTGCTGATCTTATTACTTAATAAATTCGAGTGCATGTTACTCTTTCCCAACGTTCATTTCTTTCTTCATTTATTTGCTGGTGGCACATGGTCTCTGTCCCTTCCTTTACCTATCCCTTATGTCATATTTACCAGATCCAAACCTCTCCCCTTAGCCTCATCTTCCAAGATCCACCTTCCTCTCCCTCTTCTGCTCTGTTCTAGCATTTGACAAGGTGATAATATATATAATATATTTCAAGCCTTCACCTAGCAGGTCACGTACCCCTCACCACCGACCTTCCCACCTGAGCACGCAAGCAACGGAGGCCGCAACCCCGCTTCACCACCACAACCCATACTTACCGCCTCCGAACCACCACCTCACCATGCAGTCATGCTCTATCCACGCAACACCTTATTCCATGCTCGTTCGACACTGGCCTCCGTCCACCGAAGTTCGCCGCCTCTCCCCATCTCATCTTCTCCCTTGACCGTACGTCCTTGTCCTTACACATAGTCCTCCACCACCTGCTCCTTCACTCAGCAGAGAAACCCATGCGCCCTCCTCGCCTGCATCATTCCGATGGCATCGCCTCCTCCCCATCTTGCCGTCTGACATGCCAAAACTTCCCTTCCTCAACCTCGCCAACCGCGTGTAGCCAGATCTGATGCAACCCATTCCTTTCGAGCCTGCGCGCATGCATAGCTGTGCATATATATGTGCATACTTGCTGTATATTCATGTTAGGTAAAAAAAAAAAAATTCTGGTCATTTGCAATATATTTATAGCTATGTTCGATATATATTTGGTTTTGTTTTTGTTGGAAAATTTTATGTGTAAATAAACTATATGTGAATACTTTACAAAATTCTACTCTCGCATACATGGGTCAGAGGTTTTAAATAAAGGCTGTTGTAGTACTTTTGGTTATAAGCAAATTATTGTTTGTTTATATAGGAATGGGTAGCATAAGTATATAGGTTATTAGCAGTACTATTGAAGGTGTATATACAATATGTAACAAGCGTGTTATCTAATTTAAATCATGTTATATATTAGTAAATGTATTGCTTTGCCGTGTATTAGCATGTGCATGTACAATTTTATTTCAAAAGTTATATATCACATATACTAGTTGCAGTAAACTTTATTATACATATTTTTGTACGTAACTATTTGATTCTTATATATATTATTTTAGAGCTTGCAAGTCTACCTTGTTAATTAACATATATGTTACAGTACAATATGTACAAATATACACGTGCTCTATATATTATAGTTTATTTTACTATTCCACAGTTTATATAACTATTGGTTTTAAAATATAAGATATGATATGGTTATTGTTAGTTGTTGTTTTAAGTATATATTCACTTTTAATTTTATTATATTTGGATGGATTTTAATTATATGTATCGGTTTATATATGTAGCTGTTATCTGAAAATTTTATAATTAGATATATTAAAAGCCTGCATACATTGTTGGTGCATATGCAAAGCTCGCATATGTGCAGGTGCAAATATTGGCTAAAGGAGATTTCATGTTACAGCTTTATAAAATATAATAGTTGTTATAACACATGTATGTATACACAGTAGTAATTTGGGTTTTAAGTGTATTTCCTATGCTGTTTGCAGTTTTGTATATAAAAAAAAAAGAATGATATTGTTTATTTAAGTATTGATTTCAAAATGATATGGATAAATAAAAAATGTAGATAGTTATTTGGTTATGTATATATAAAACAATGTGTATAAGTATGACGGCACAATTATATGTTAGTTTTCAAATATGAAAGCTTTATGCTATTTAAGCATATTTAATTTAATGAATATGAAGTTTATATTCGTTTAAAATAGAAATTTTGAGTTATCCTTATCGATCCGATTCTGATTTGTTTCGCCAATTTCGATTTATCAGCTTGGATCATTAAATTGTGCCGATCTTGCTTTGCTTGGATTCGCAATTCAATTTCAGTGTCTGTATCCGTGTGCGTATCCGTGTCACCTTCTGTATTCTCTAGCCTCGAAAGGTGAGCAATCACTCACGATTAATATTCTTTTATTTATTAAATTTGATTTCAATTGAAACGACAATTGAAATATGCGGCTGTTAGTTATTTACACTGTTATATCTGCTATCACCTGTATCTGTTCACCTATGACATCTGACACCATTTCTGTAAATTATTTATGCAATGATAATCCAGTTTGGTTGATAATTGATTGATTGTTTGTTGTTTATATTGGATGTTAAATTGTAAAGTATAAAGTGATAAATATTATGCAATTGAATTCGACGTAGGATAGTTTAAAAATGTGAATCGACATATGTGTTGAACTTGATTAGTTAACTTGAATAATATGACCCCTTTTAATTGTTGAGTTAATTGACACGTAAAATTTGATAAATTAAACTTTGAACCTTTGAACGTATATTGGATTAATTTGTTGTAGTATTAGATTTGAAATTGAAATCGAATGACAAGTGAAGAACCATATGAATAATTAGTGAAATAATCTTTAATCTACATGAAATGATAGTGTAGATTCTAGAAATAATTATATTAATTTGCACAAACAAAAATGTGAATTAATACGATTATTTCGGGATTATTTGGATTGATTATTTGATTTGTTATTGATTGTTGTTATTGCTTGTTTATTTACTTTGACACCATCCCAGTTATCACACTGCAAGTTCCCTTTGTTATGCTTTGATTTTTGTATTGAATTGGAATCGGGTTGAAATGATAAATACCCAAATGAACTTGACTTAGGATAGAGAATTAAATAAAAATCCGATTGGTCAATAATTTGATTTTAAAATTAAAATAATGATTTTATTCGAATAAAGAATAAGTTTTGAAATAAAGTTAGAATTTGAATTTTTGAAAGGAAAATATAAAGATTGAAATCTGAAACAAATATTAACGTAGTAATTGATGAAAGAACGTTGTTTGAAATTTAATTATTTAATAATTAAATTTGGAATTAATAATAAATATTTTGGAATTAGTAATAATTGAGTTTGAAATTATTAAGTTTGAAATCATTATAATTAAGTTTGAAATTATAATTAAGTTTGAAATTATTAAGTTGAATTTATAATTAAATTGAAATGATTTGATGATGAAGTTTGAGTTCATAATTAAGTGGAAATGGTTTAATAATTAAGTTTGAATTTGTAATCAAGTTGTAATTATTAAGTTTAGAAATTATTAATAATTAAGATTGAAAATATTTAATAATTGAATAAGATTTAATTATTTGATAATTGAATAAAAATTGAATTCGTTGATAAGAGAAATTGAACTTTTTGAATATGTGAAATTTAGTTTCTTTATTAATTGAGTTCGAAATTAGTAACCAAGTAACTAAATAAGTGAAACCGAATTTCTTTAACAAGAAATGAAAATGTGATTTATTGGAATTAATGTAAGACTTGTAATTTTGACAATTTGATTTGACGAATCTAATTTAATTAAATTTGAAGTTTTGATATAACGAAGATGAACATAAGTAATTGATTTAATGAATTGGGAATTAAGTAAAATTGTTTTGAATGATAAAGTAACTCAACGAATGAAATCGATAAATGAATTTAAATTGGTTTGAATGTTGAATTTAATCATTTAAGTGATTTTCGAAATAAAACTTATATATGAACTTGAATCAATATTTGAATTGTTTAAATAAAAATTTAAATTGAATTGTAAGATTTTGAAATGGTAAATTGGAAGTTTGAAACGTAAATTTTGGAAATTGATTTAGAAGACAAACGAAATGTTGGTTTACGAATTGAAATTGAAATTGAAATTGATTTGGTTTGAAATTTACCAAACGACCAGTCGGTATAATAATTACGAAAGTTATTAAAGAGACCGGAATCGGTTATGGACATACTCTCTGTCTAAACCGAAAACCACTTTAATAACTATACGCGGAGTGATGATCCAGAATGAAGTGGTTGGAATGATGTACGTAATGACTGAAGAAAGAGAACGATAATGGATAGCCTTGACACTTGTGTCAAATTGGAAATGACTAAAATCAGGAGCCGTGCCGGGCCAAATGGGGTTAGCCACCTCGAGCGAACACACTTCTTCGTAACTACTACTCATTACTTGTGATTGATTGGTGCACCCTCGTACTTTCAGGAGTGTTGTTTCGCGGTGTTGCGATCGCTGCGGCGATGCGTTCTCACCAGTCCGGATCAGGCGAACGGTAGTTTCACTACCTTGGGTATTGCCTCATGTGCCTTGTCATACTTGTATCCCTATATACGCGACCACTACGAATTTTTTTTGTGTTATACCTATGGAGTACTCCCTGATATCCCACCAGTTTACGGTGGAGTTTACAGTGCTGTATAGACTATGACATTTATATAAAATGTGTTAAGGGGGATAATGGTAACGCCTTAACACTATTTTGATACTTTATGTTACTGATAGACATTATCTATTTAGCGTATATTACTACATAGTAGATAGTTTAACGGATCCTTAGAGGATGGTGATTCCAACATCCTTTGAGTTACTTGTATTTCGATTGCTATTTCACTTGAGTTGGATTTATTGATATGAGAATATTAATCCTGACTCGAGTGTTTTGTGGTTTGCTTTACGCTCGGGTCAGACTGAGTGTACCAGTATTCGAGGCTCACCTTTGGAGTTGGAGCTTTGCTTGAAGATCCAGCCATCTATTCTACTTCCAGTATTCGATGATTCCAGTGGTATTCTGATTTGTACCTGATTGTATCATATTACTCTTCTGTTGTAAACTCTGATGTATCTTATATATTTATATAGTAGCTTCATGAACTACTATCTCTTTTACTTCCGCTGCATATTATTACTCTGTGTCTGTGATCTGTGATTATTTATTTACTGTATATCTGAGTTTTGCCAAATTTTAAATTAACAATTCGGTATTTTGAATTATTCAAGTCCGACGTGTGCGGATGCGAATAGTCCAAAATAGCGGGTCGTTACAGTTGGTATCAGAGCTTTTGGTAGCTCTAGGCAGAACTTAGTATATATGGTAAATGTATTTACAGAATCACTCTCATTCGAGTTCAATTTTCCTTTTAACTCAATTCCTTTGAATTTTGGAACGTTCCCTCGGTTCCGAAATTCATTCTTGTCCCTCACTATTCGTATTCTTCTGAATTTCGGAGTATCACATAACTCCACTTCGAATAACTCTTATAGTGAATCGGCGGTCTCGCCAAACTTCGAATTGATTTATAAAGGGGTGAAACTCCTTTACAATTGGCATCGATTTACCGAAAATTTCTGTATCCTCGGTTTACGATGCTATCTATCTCAAACAATACCTGAGTTCTATTTCTTGAGATCGAATGTTGATTTACCTCAGAATTCTGCATCGATCTTATTCTTGAAGTCACGGTTGATCCGGGTAAGGTTGCCCGTGAATTAAATAAGCGTATCCATCTCCCAATTCTATTAATTGAATTACAAACTTATTATCGAATCAAAAATTCTCTTTGCGTGAGTCCATCGAAATTTTAATTTCTATCCTTGCTTTGAAATCCATCATTGTATCGGCGAGCGAGGAAGTGTATTTGAAATTTATATTAAAATGTTTTATATATACTGTGTTGTTTGAGCTGGTTATGCTGATTTGGGTTTCCGATCGATTCGTCTGATCAACGTTATCGATAGGATTTCCAAAACACTTGAACAGAGCTAACTGACACAATAGTATTTTCGAATTTGGTGAATAAAATAGTTTTATATGATTATATGATATATAAATATAAGTTTTCTGAAGTTAAATGGCTAATGAATTTGTATCCGAAATGATAATATTTAATTTTCATTTATTGTTTTATAAATCATTGACTATTTCATAATAAATAAATGAATTTATAAAAATTGGGTATAATTTGATTAGAATTTAAAGTGAATTTAATAAGAATTTGAGAATTTAATTTCCGATAATTTCGAACTATGGTTTTAAAGTTTAAAATATATATTATTCAAAATATTTTCGAATAGAAATGGTTTTCAAAGAATTTAAATGATTAAATTTGAGCTCTTCTCTTTGTCGCTGGAAAATAATTTCGGTGATGACGGCCGCATCATCGACATTTATTTTCGAGTATCGAAGTGGAGAGACCAATTCGTAGATTTGCTACTGTTTTGATTTGGAAATTTAATCGATTTAAATTTCTTAAGTATGATTTGATTTATATGTATATAGGTATTTCATTTTAAATTTAGTTGATTTGATATATATAACACATACATAAATTATCTCTAAATGGTTTGAAGGGAAATCGAAAATTTAAATTCTTAAATTCATGATTAAAGACGATTTCAAAATTTTAAATTGAGGCAAAGATTTTGAATAAATATTAAATCGAAATAACTGAATTATGAAATTTATTTGGATAATATTCAATTGCATTAAATATAACTTACCTAAATTTTCAAAAGTTGACTATGTAATTGAATATTATATAGTATAAAATGATGTTAAAGGATTTTTTTAAAAAAAAAGAAATTTGAGTAGTACTATGAATGTAAATATACTTAATATATAGGTGATAAGATATATTAAGTAGAATAAATTTAATAATAATTTGGAATAAAGAGGAATTAAATTTGTCAAATAAAATATGATTATAATAATGACTTTTAAAATTTATGATCTTTGAAATTGTTAATTTAAGAAAATTGGATAATATACAATATAAATTGTCCTTATAAATAAACAGTGAGTGCGTATAATAAATGTTTTACCCTTAAATTTTCATTATAAAATGTTTATGGAGATAGGTAAAATAATAAGTTAAATAAATAATAGTTGTGATTAATGGAAGAAAAATTTGTCTAGAAAGTTAATAAATTGAAATTAAATCAATTTAATGAGGTGTTAATTAAATTTAAATTGAATGTCATTTGAGAGAAATCTTTTGTATCTAACATCAATAAATATGAAATCAAGTCAATTTGATGAAAACCTTGACTTTAAAACAAATTTTTGAATATAAATTTAGTTTAATTGAAATTCATATGGTTTAAATAAATTGTTTATTATGTAATTCAAGCCTATTTTCTTTTGTTGCTTCTATTCTCCTACTTCCTTCCTTTTCGGGGACGAAAAGTTTTGAGTGGGGGAGAATGTAACGACCCGTAAATTTTAACCGGTTTTAGTACGTATTTTATTTAAATTTTGCGAAATTTTAACGATAAAATTTTGAAACAAAAATTTAATATTTGGAATGTGTCTAGTTAAACATAGCAACTGGTAAATTTTCGTCCGAAAATATGAAAGTTTATTTCGCGCGTAAATTTACGTCAATTTAATCAGTTAAAAAGCAATGAAAATAAAATGTTTTCAAAACCAAAATATTTTTACATAAAAAAATTCTAAAACATCTTTTGAGCAAGTTGTCAGTTTGTCGTTTTTCCAAATTCGGACATCTTTGGCTCCTCGATCTTATTCTTTTACGATTTTCTTGCATTTTCCGTAGTAGAAAATTTCGAATTTTTATAATTCAATCGTGCCACTGACATATATATACCGTTTTGATCGTCTCGTCGTGCTAATCTCTACGGTATATTTATTTCTGTATTTTGAGTCCGGTACGCGACGGAGCCATGCATCGGTTCATCGTATCGGTACGTTTGGAGCCGTTTTAAATTGTTTGTGTCCATTCAAATTCAATGTTTATTAACCAACAGCTGCTGATCTTCTTACTTAATAAATTCGAGTGCATGTTACTCTTTCCCAACGTTCATTTCTTTCTTCATTTATTTGCTGGTGGCACATGGTCTCTGTCCCTTCCTTTACCTATCCCTTATGTCATATTTACCAGATCCAAACCTCTCCCCTTAGCCTCATCTTCCAAGATCCACCTTCCTCTCCCTCTTCTGCTCTGTTCTAGCATTTGACAAGGTGATAATATATATAATATATTTCAAGCCTTCACCTAGCAGGTCACGTACCCCTCACCACCGACCTTCCCACCTGAGCACGCAAGCAACGGAGGCCGCAACCCCGCTTCACCACCACAACCCATACTTACCGCCTCCGAACCACCACCTCACCATGCAGTCATGCTCTATCCACGCAACACCTCATTCCATGCTCGTTCGACACTGGCCTCCGTCCACCGAAGTTCGCCGCCTCTCCCCATCTCATCTTCTCCCTTGACCGTACGTCCTTGTCCTTACACATAGTCCTCCACCACCTGCTCCTTCACTCGGCAGAGAAACCCATGCGCCCTCCTCGCCTGCATCATTCCGATGGCATCGCCTCCTCCCCATCTTGCCATCTGACATGCCAAAACTTCCCTTCCTCAACCTCGCCAACCGCGTGTAGCCAGATCTGATGCAACCCATTCCTTTCGAGCCTGCGCGCATGCATAGCTGTGCATATATATGTGCATACTTGCTGTATATTCATGTTAGGTAAAAAAAAAAAAATTCTGGTCATTTGCAATATATTTATAGCTATGTTCGATATATATTTGGTTTTGTTTTTGTTGGAAAATTTTATGTGTAAATAAACTATATGTGAATACTTTACAAAATTCTACTCTCGCATACATGGGTCAGAGGTTTTAAATAAAGGCTGTTGTAGTACTTTTGGTTATAAGCAAATTATTGTTTGTTTATATAGGAATGGGTAGCATAAGTATATAGGTTATTAGCAGTACTATTGAAGGTGTATATACAATATGTAACAAGCGTGTTATCTAATTTAAATCATGTTATATATTAGTAAATGTATAGCTTTGCCGTGTATTAGCATGTGCATGTACAATTTTATTTCAAAAGTTATATATCACATATACTAGTTGCAGTAAACTTTATTATACATATTTTTGTACGTAACTATTTGATTCTTATATATATTATTTTAGAGCTTGCAAGTCTACCTTGTTAATTAACATATATGTTACAGTACAATATGTACAAATATACACGTGCTCTATATATTATAGTTTATTTTACTATTCCACAGTTTATATAACTATTGTTTTTAAAATATAAGATATGATATGGTTATTGTTAGTTGTTGTTTTAAGTATATATTCACTTTTAATTTTATTATATTTGGATGGATTTTAATTATATGTATCGGTTTATATATGTAGCTGTTATCTGAAAATTTTATAATTAGATATATTAAAAGCCTGCATACATTGTTGGTGCATATGCAAAGCTCGCATATGTGCAGGTGCAAATATTGGCTAAAGGAGATTTCATGTTACAGCTTTATAAAATATAATAGTTGTTATAACACATGTATGTATACACAGTAGTAATTTGGGTTTTAAGTGTATTTCCTATGCTGTTTGCAGTTTTGTATATATAAAAAAAAAGAATGATATTGTTTATTTAAGTATTGATTTCAAAATGATATGGATAAATAAAAAATGTAGATAGTTATTTGGTTATGTATATATAAAACAATGTGTATAAGTATGACGGCACAATTATATGTTAGTTTTCAAATATGAAAGCTTTATGTTATTTAAGCATATTTAATTTAATGAATATAAAGTTTATATTCGTTTAAAATAGAAATTTTGAGTTATCCTTATCGATCCGATTCTGATTTGTTTCGCCAATTTCGATTTATCAGCTTGGATCATTAAATTGTGCCGATCTTGCTTTGCTTGGATTCGCAATTCAATTTCAGTGTCTATATCCGTGTGCGTATCCGTGTCACCTTCTGTATTCTCTAGCCTCGAAAGGTGAGCAATCACTCACGATTAATATTCTTTTATTTATTAAATTTGATTTCAATTGAAACGACAATTGAAATATGCGGCTGTTAGTTATTTACACTGTTATATCTGCTATCACCTGTATCTGTTCACCTATGACATCTGACACCATTTCTGTAAATTATTTATGCAATGATAATCCAGTTTGGTTGATAATTGATTGATTGTTTGTTGTTTATATTGGATGTTAAATTGTAAAGTATAAAGTGATAAATATTATGCAATTGAATTCGACGTAGGATAGTTTAAAAATGTGAATCGACATATGTGTTGAACTTGATTAGTTAACTTGAATAATATGACCCCTTTTAATTGTTGAGTTAATTGACACGTAAAATTTGATAAATTAAACTTTGAACCTTTGAACGTATATTGGATTAATTTGTTGTAGTATTAGATTTGAAATTGAAATCGAATGACAAGTGAAGAACCATATGAATAATTAGTGAAATAATCTTTAATCTACATGAAATGATAGTGTAGATTCTAGAAATAATTATATTAATTTGCACAAACAAAAATGTGAATTAATACGATTATTTCGGGATTATTTGGATTGATTATTTGATTTGTTATTGATTGTTGTTATTGCTTGTTTATTTACTTTGACACCATCCCAGTTATCACACTGCAAGTTCCCTTTGTTATGCTTTGATTTTTGTATTGAATTGGAATCGGGTTGAAATGATAAATACCCAAATGAACTTGACTTAGGATAGAGAATTAAATAAAAATCCGATTGGTCAATAATTTGATTTTAAAATTAAAATAATGATTTTATTCGAATAAAGAATAAGTTTTGAAATAAGGTTAGAATTTGAATTTTTGAAAGGAAAATGTAAAGATTGAAATCTGAAACAAATATTAACGTAGTAATTGATGAAAGAACGTTGTTTGAAATTTAATTATTTAATAATTAAATTTGGAATTAATAATAAATATTTTGGAATTAGTAATAATTGAGTTTGAAATTATTAAGTTTGAAATCATTATAATTAAGTTTGAAATTATAATTAAGTTTGAAATTATTAAGTTGAATTTATAATTAAATTGAAATGATTTGATGATGAAGTTTGAGTTCATAATTAAGTGGAAATGGTTTAATAATTAAGTTTGAATTTGTAATCAAGTTGTAATTATTAAGTTTAGAAATTATTAATAATTAAGATTGAAATTATTTAATAATTGAATAAGATTTAATTATTTGATAATTGAATAAAAATTGAATTCGTTGATAAGAGAAATTGAACTTTTTGAATATGTGAAATTTAGTTTCTTTATTAATTGAGTTCGAAATTAGTAACCAAGTAACTAAATAAGTGAAACCGAATTTCTTTAACAAGAAATGAAAATGTGATTTATTGGAATTAATGTAAGACTTGTAATTTTGACAATTTGATTTGACGAATCTAATTTAATTAAATTTGAAGTTTTGATATAACGAAGATGAACATAAGTAATTGATTTAATGAATTGGGAATTAAGTAAAATTGTTTTGAATGATAAAGTAACTCAACGAATGAAATCGATAAATGAATTTAAATTGGTTTGAATGTTGAATTTAATCATTTAAGTGATTTTCGAAATAAAACTTATATATGAACTTGAATCAATATTTGAATTGTTTAAATAAAAATTTAAATTGAATTGTAAGATTTTGAAATGGTAAATTGGAAGTTTGAAACGTAAATTTTGGAAATTGATTTAGAAGACAAACGAAATGTTGGTTTACGAATTGAAATTGAAATTGAAATTGATTTGGTTTGAAATTTACCAAACGACCAGTCGGTATAATAATTACGAAAGTTATTAAAGAGACCGGAATCGGTTATGGACATACTCTCTGTCTAAACCGAAAACCACTTTAATAACTATACGCGGAGTGATGATCCAGAATGAAGTGGTTGGAATGATGTACGTAATGACTGAAGAAAGAGAACGATAATGGATAGCCTTGACACTTGTGTCAAATTGGAAATGACTAAAATCAGGAGCCGTGCCGGGCCAAATGGGGTTAGCCACCTCGAGCGAACACACTTCTTCGTAACTACTACTCATTACTTGTGATTGATTGGTGCACCCTCGTACTTTCAGGAGTGTTGTTTCGCGGTGTTGCGATCGCTGCGGCGATGCGTTCTCACCAGTCCGGATCAGGCGAACGGTAGTTTCACTACCTTGGGTATTGCCTCATGTGCCTTGTCATACTTGTATCCCTATATACGCGACCACTACGAATTTGTTTTGTGTTATACCTATGGAGTACTCCCTGATATCCCACCAGTTTACGGTGGAGTTTACAGTGCTGTATAGACTATGACATTTATATAAAATGTGTTAAGGGGGATAATGGTAACGCCTTAACACTATTTTGATACTTTATGTTACTGATAGACATTATCTATTTAGCGTATATTACTACATAGTAGATAGTTTAACGGATCCTTAGAGGATGGTGATTCCAACATCCTTTGAGTTACTTGTATTTCGATTGCTATTTCACTTGAGTTGGATTTATTGATATGAGAATATTAATCCTGACTCGAGTGTTTTGTGGTTTGCTTTACGCTCGGGTCAGACTGAGTGTACCAGTATTCGAGGCTCACCTTTGGAGTTGGAGCTTTGCTTGAAGATCCAGCCATCTATTCTACTTCCAGTATTCGATGATTCCAGTGGTATTCTGATTTGTACCTGATTGTATCATATTACTCTTCTGTTGTAAACTCTGATGTATCTTATATATTTATATAGTAGCTTCATGAACTACTATCTCTTTTACTTCCGCTGCATATTATTACTCTGTGTCTGTGATCTGTGATTATTTATTTACTGTATATCTGAGTTTTGCCAAATTTTAAATTAACAATTCGGTATTTTGAATTATTCAAGTCCGACGTGTGCGGATGCGAATAGTCCAAAATAGCGGGTCGTTACAATATATGTCATTT